>JAMPIV010017210.1:0-209989 GCA_024509875.1 Oreohelix idahoensis
TTGGTGATTTGGGTGGGGGGTGGGTATGGTGGATGTTGGGGTTTGTATGGATGGGGGGAGGTGGGTTAATGGGGGGGATGTGTTTGGTGATGGATGGGGGTTGAAGATTTGGATGGGTGAACGCACCGGATGTCAAATAGTTTTGGGGTCGAGGTAATTATTATGAATATAGGGGGGGGGTGGGGGGTTTGATGGTTGGGTGGGGGGGGAGAGATATGGGATGGGGGGGGGGTTAGTTTCTTTTTATGGATTGGAGGTTGTGGGGGGGGTTGGGGTGGAGGGGTGAAGCTGAGGCGTTGCGGTGGTGGGGATTTGGTGGGGATAGGGGGGTTTGTTATAGGTATGGGTGGAGGGTTGAGGGGGGTGGTTGGTTGAAGGGTTAGAATTAAAGTTTCAAGATTTAGTGAAGTTATATTTGTTAGTATATTAGAGTTGGGTTTGGGTTTGTGTATTAGAATTGATACTATTTGACCTTATAATAAGCTTTTTGAAATGAATAGATTTTATTTGGGTATAGTTTCGTTACTATCAGGTTTCTCCTCTTCTTCGAAGAAAAATCACTATGAAATTGGTGGTCCCATGATTTGACAGTATTACCGCTACCTTTTCTATAAAAAGTTTGTTGGAAGCTACGACAAAGTTGTGCCAGCGGAGCCCGAAGCAAACTGGTAAACCGTCTTTCACCTAAGAGTTTACCCATGGTTTTGTGTGGGGGTGCGCATTACGTATTGGCAACTAAAATATTCCATTTCTTTTATTGTTTTAGGTTTACGTTCATGAAGGAAAGCAAGGAAAGACTCATTGACAGACGACATGACTTTGTCTCTAAGTATTAAGTCCATAAGTCCTTCAAAGTTTTTTCCGTCTTAGATAGTTCAACCCATCGTGAGAAAGTAATGCGTATTCTTGCAATAAACTCGGAGAATTCAACTCCATTTTCAGGTAACATGTTTTTAAATTGTAGACGATAGCCGTCTTCGTTAAGCTGATATTTCTTTAACAAAGCGGCCCTGACAACCTCATAATTGTTCTTGTCCAGGTTCATCCACATATTTTAATATACTTAGAGCTTTACCTGTCAGTATCCCTGATAACTGATAAACATATTTTGCTTTGTCTATGTTATGAGCTGTACATGCTTGTTCAAATCTGTCCAGATAGAACAAGTCTTTTATTCTCAGCCTCTAGCTGTAGCTTTCTTTCCTCAGCTTCTGATTCCCTTTTTTGTTTTTCCATTTTCCATTTGGAATCTCTTTTCATCCACCTGCATCTGCAGTTTCTTTTGTTCAGCTTCCATCTGCAGTTTCTTTTGTTCAGCTTCCATTGCTTTATCATATCGAGCAGTTGCAAATTCTTCTAACTTATCACCAGTCTTCCCAAGCAATTTACCCTGCTCAATAAAGTGCTCAAATGTAGACATGTTGTCTAACATATGAGTCCAAAACCTGAAATAATTAACTAATTTATTTCAAACCTAAGTGTAACAAGTCTTAATTAAGCACTTGTATATTCACATCACATTATATTATCCCAGTCTCTGTGGGAAACAAGTCTCCAATCAAAGAACTTGTATATGAAATATCAACAATCAATTCTTGATCATAAGTGCACTTCTCATTCAATAGTGCACGACACTATTCATCATTCATTTATCATCAGTGTAGTAGTAACAGTGCATTAGCATAGCCCATTAACTAATTACTATAACTGTAAACAATGACTATGTAAACACATGCAGAATGTAAACATTGAAAATGTAAACAATACAAACAATGTAAACAATAACAATGTAAACAATAACAAAGATCAGCAACAATACAAAAAACTTTCGCAGAAATCAACTAAAAATAAAGCAGAAATTAATGAAATATCACAAAAAATGTGACGATATCTGCGATAGAATTAAACAAAATACATGACACCACAGTGTATAAACAAAAATGTTGTATGAAACTAAAATATAGTCAAGATGAGGCTAACAAATACAAACAAATCAAAACAAAACTAAAGAATGCGAAATAATAACGAAAACAATATTAAAACATGTCATCACAACTAACATAAATAGCAACAGAAGTCGCTTAGCAAATTCCAGTATTGGAAATTTGCAAACCCTACAGAAAACGCTCACAATAGACGACCTCTATGACGTGGCATAATCTAACGGAGACACCACCCAACCGAGAACCCGCTGAAATATAAACATATAAATATTCGAATAACATATAAACATATAACATATAGAATGAGATGATACACAGAAGACTCAGCAGAAGTATAAGGGCACAGTTTACATACAAACAGGCCACTTAACTTATAGGCTTCCAATCGTAGAACAGCAGAAAAACGGATGTCAATCCACGTCCTAAAGAGCGAAGCTCCAACGATGATGGCACATCTGAACTGCTTCCACTGCTAACACGATGGTACAAGAGCTTCTGAAATACTGTGTGTTGAGTTGTTTCGGCACTTGACCTTCTAATCCAAAAGTAAGTTGATGGAAATCGGTACTTGGCCTTCTTCAGAAAACAACCCGTTTCAACCGGCACTTGACCTTCACAAAAACGACAGCACTGGAACCTTGACAGCAGCAACTTGCTTCACTTGCGTAAAAGATAACAGCAGTCCGAGTTATCCGGCAACATGTAACAACGCCGGGTACTGTCAAATTCTTGTTTCCGTCAAAAAATTGAAATTTTGACTTTTACCGGGCAACGCCGAGTACTTTGAAAATTTTGAAGATGTTGACTGTATTGAAGAATGTTAATTTCTTGAAGGATGCTGATGAATTCTTGTTGAAAATGAAGTGGGTAAGGGACCCCGTGTTTGCTGGTACCAGAATCAAACCAGCTTATGGCCACCAAATGATGCGTGAAGCCATATGATGATGGATGGCACCCGCATGTCTGGTTTTGTGTAGTGTGTAGATGTGTTCAGTCAAAACAATGTTCATACAACAATAACAGGGCAATCCACATAGGACGTCAGTAAACTCACGACGTATAAAGTCAATGAGTCTTGAAACAGCCGTTGACGTTTTTCTTCATTATTTATTGTGGACGCCACAGTGACAAAATGGTTACGCAAATGTGTAGGCACATCAAACAGTCATTATCACAGCAACATTCAATACAGCAATAGACGGTAGGCAGCATTACAATGATGAGTCAGATGCATGTTATATTTCATAGTGCTGTAAATGTAGTCAGGTGAAAAACTCCATCCTTTTCTATAACAGCCAGGAGATAACCAGATGTATGAGATCAGTTCACTCTCCTTAGTTTGACTTCAGCAAGACAGACACGTCTGCCGAAGTATAAATAATGTCCTCAAAAAATATCCTCTAGATAATAAAGGTTTTCCCAAACCTCGTTCATTTAACAAAGTAGCAAGTAATGGTCCTTGGTACATGCATCAACCGATGCAGTACAATGCAGCGACATGTGAGCTGGGAAAGAACATCTCGTGACGACGACTTTCGGAGACAGGCTATGAATCGAAATCGCTCACGACCCAAAATCGATAGAGTTAATGAAAAAGTCAATTTACCTTGCTTTCATGAAATACACAGAAATATCACGCCTCCCGACATGTGGGAAACACTAGAGGTATTATCTCGAATAAACGAAATATCCATTAAGAGGACTACACATCCCTGACAGAACAAAAAATAGCGGAGATCCCCTCTTCAACGAGGCATCCCTTTCGCCATTCCAAATCGCTCACTCCACTAGTCGTGGGCGGAAACCGATCGACAAAGAAGCAAGACAAGTCATGCGCAGTCCAGCGCAAAATGACCACAGCTCAAACTTAACTGCATTCGATACCAACGCGAGAAGACAAATGCTTACCGAGAAAAGTGACTATAAATTTCAAGCAGTTGTTGCCCTTGCGTTATAAAATAGATATTGAAATAAAACGATGTTGCGAGAATTTATCACGCAACAATAAGCTATGAAGTTGTAATGCTTTTATTGTAAACAATATGATGGCATGTTTAAATGTTATGGTTACATTATAATTTAGAAATTTTCATCCATATGACTAGAAAATTTATATAATAACAATGACCAACCGGATAAATCATTGGAAAAGAAAACATGATGGATAACCAAGGAAGGATAAACTGTTTATTGAAAAAGAGATCAACATGACAATAAGGATGTGGACACCTTCAAAATCTCTATGAATAAACTGTAAAATACTTGGAATCAAAAGAATAAATAAATTACACCCATGGTGATGGAATATCAGGAAGAAAATAACTTCAACATTTTTAGAGTACTTGAAGCATTGGGATATGAAACCAATGACAGGAACAGAAATGATATTACACCCCGCCCCCCACTATGACTAATAAACTGTTGTCAACATGCATTTAGTTATGATTAAGTTATACAAATATGATATACTATTGCTCATATTTCCCAGTGTTGCCACTTGTCACATTTTTTTGTGTGATGACCTTATAAATGTTTTGGATGATCTTAATGGTCAGTGTTGCCAATTTGAAAATTGGATGAAAAATGTTGTAAATGCTAGATAGTTAAAATTTTTTAACGTTGATGTCCATCCCTAGGATTTTATAGAGAAGTTGATCTCATATAGATATAGGAAACCAGGTTTAGGAATTAGTTTAAATTTTTCCGAATTATTTTTGGACTTATAAAATTTTTTGAACTTTAAATTTTTCTGAACATTTTTTTGAACTTAAGAAATTTTTGGGTATACATTTTTTAAGATTTGATAGTACTCAAATGTCTCCCTACGGGATACATTTGCAGGGCCCCGGGATCTGTATGTGGCCGTGCATATCGGATTTTCTTCAGAAATAGACTATACCCTACCAGTAACAGAAAGAGGCACAGATTAACATAAAATAAATTCTTATAAGAAACAGAAGATATAAAGAAATCTTGACACAGATTTCTAATTAGGCCGGCTTGGCTTCGATAACGCATTGGTCATGTGATCTCCAACCAATGGGAAGGCTCACTTCTTTCTACCGGCAGGAAATGTAGAACAAGACGCCATAGCAGAAATGAATTGAGAGCGGTCTAGTGAAGACTTGTTTTTCCTGCTCAGTGTAAATTCCAGTTGAAGAGATCATTTTTTCATAATATGCAGTTGTGTATATTCCATCATGTATTGGAAGTGTTTGTGAATTCTTTAATTCAGTAAGTACTGTCAAATGAAATGCTTAATAAAGAAAACTGTTAGAGCTCACGGTACTAAGCCAAGCAGAGTCACGCTCGAAGATGTGCAGCAATGAAAGCCTAGGTTATATTTGAATGAAATGCTTACGGAGGAAAGTCCTTAAGTTGAGAGAACATTAGGAATACCTACGAAGGCTGAGTGACTCAATATACGACAAAATGGAAGACATAGAAAAATGTCGTCGAGCCTAGAAAATATAATAAAATAAAGGAAAACTAGAAGGATAGAGAAGCTACGCTATTCCTTGCAAATTGAACAGATTAACAGATGCAAATGGGAATAGGCATCAGTGAGAACATATTAACCTGTATATACCTATGTTTATTACTGTCAACATGCTATGTTTTGCAAGAACTTTTTACAAATTGTTTCAAAACCAGTTCCTGTTGAAAGTTTAATAAAAAGTCATTGCATTGAACACCAAGGCTGTTAAGAATCATTCAGTTGGAAAATTATGTTGAACACTAAACCCAATTTAACAACGTTCGCTACACTACATCAATAAGAGAAGAATATCGAACCTGGTAACCCCAATTTAGGAGAGAAATCTAGACCTCTGGTGATTAAGCCAGTTAAACATCTGCTCTCTGTTATATGAAAAGGAAAACTCTCAGTAAGACATAAGAGACGTTTCCCTGCCCCGCCACATAAGGATATATAGTGCCGTTCCAGTCCTAAGGAACACTGGCACGGCTACAATCACACAGTAAGAGAGATACAAGGAGACCGGAAACCACAAGGAGAAGAGAACTGGAAACATAAGTAAAAGCGATAAAGTAGAGATGGAAAGATCTTGAGAGGTTAGTACAAGACCGGAGAACATGACACATTTTTTTATAGGTCAATGCTCCTTCATGACTTGACGGATGATGATGATGATGAGAAAAAAAACAAGATGTTACTTAATATGACATGAGAGACGTTCTTTAAGACACGTTCCTAGATATTACTGGACCACAAGGTCTTTTATACTTGGACATGCGCCGTAATATAACCGTCGGTCTTTGTGTTTAGGTTGATCAGGGCGCGCCTCGTGAAAACAAGGCAAAATTTAAATTTAAATAAAAATGAGTCACAAATATCAGTTAACATGGACTAGTATGTCAAACATCTCGCGAATGTTAAAAACTTAATAATAATAATATTTTAGTTTACAATGGGACCGGCCTGGGCGTAGTTATTAATCACGCCATATACTAGAAATCTCTCTTGACTCCTATCTTGCTGGCTTCTCTCTGTCTGTGTGATGGAACTGGAGGTACAGAGTCTTTAACAGGCCAGTCTTATATCCGAAAATATTGGGTACGCAAAGTTTATTTTCGGAGTTAGTTTATTTAATATACCAATTACCAGTATAGTGGTGTCTCAGTGTGTATCACTCAGTCCCACGCATCTTTTATTGTAGGGGAAAAGGAGGGGGGGGGGGGGTATATTATTCAAACAAGTTGTATGTGTTTGTTAATCTACCTGGTTTCTCGGAAATGATTGCAACGCAAATTTACGAAGGAAAAGGTACAGAGGAATGAATAGACCTGGTCACCCAGTCATAAGCTGGACGAAGTATAATGAAGTCTATAACACCTCGCACAGCTGCTACCGTTGTTGTTCGTCCATCACGGGTGATGAAGACCACTCTGTTCATCCAATTATTTAGGAATATGTTAGGTTAGTCTATGGGTACGAAGGTGACTGATGAGCCCGATGTGGGCCTGGAAAGATCTCGGACAGTGTGGGCAGGGAATGTTTGCTTCATGTGAAGGTTTTATTACGCGGTCCTTTCTAGCTTGTCTCAGCTGTTCCGCTGCTGCTCTTCTGGATGATTCGCATGCCGCTGCACCTTTACGAAGAGATGTGCGCCAAGCAGTTCGGTCTTGCGCAGCAGCTTCCCATGTGTCTGGGTTTATGTCAAAGGTTTTCAATGATGTCTTTAACGTGTCTTTGAAGCGCTTCTTTTGGCCACCATGGGAGCGTTTACTCTTCCGCATCTCACCATAAAAGAGTATCTTTGGCAGTCGATGGTCTGGCATGCGGACTACATGACCTGCCCAGCGAATCTGTGACTGCATCAGAATAGTATCAATACTAGGGATACCAGCTCTGTCAAGAACGGCGGTATCCGGGATCTTGTCTTGCCATTTGATGTTCATTATCTTTCTGAGACAGACTGTATGGAAGTGGTTTAGCTTCTTTACGTGGCGCCTGTATACAGTCCATGTTTCACATGCATATAGCAGCACTGGAAGCACTGCAGCTCTGTACACCTTCAGCTTTGTCTGTAGACTAATGCCACTTCGATGCCAAACGTTGGTGTATAGTCTGCCAAATGTGCTGCTGGCTTTGGAAATCCTGGTGTTCACCTCATCATCAATGACAATGTTCTGGGATAGTGTGCTACCAAGGTATGTGAATCTGTTCACAACATTCAGTTTCTCACCATTAACCTTGATGACTGGCTCAGTATAAACTGTGCCAGGAGCTGGTTGGTACATGATTTCTGTTTTCTTCGTGTTGATGGTAAGCCCAAAGTTGGCGCAGGCTTCGGAGAATCTATCCACACTATGCTGCAGATCAGCCTCTGAGCCAGCATTGAGAGCACAATCATCAGCAAACAGAAGATCTCTGATGGTGTGTGATTTGACCTTGGTTTTTGCTTGAAGCCTCCTAAGGTTAAACAATTTTCCATCAATACGATAACTAATGTCGATTCCTGTGTCCCCGTCTCTAAAAGCATCAGTCAGCATAGCAGAAAACATGATACTGAACAGAGTCGGTGCAAGTACGCACCCTTGTTTAACTCCATTTGGGACCTCAAGACGCAGCAATAGAGACCGCAGTCAGCGACTCATAGCTTGACTGCCTGCGTCAGGACCAGCGAACCAGAGCTGGTCAAGACCGCACTCCACCTCCACGTGGTGGTCCTGGAAACAGTCTGCAGCTGTGCAGGCTGGCTGAGCGAGTGTGGATCGAAATGGGAAGGCATACCCGGTCCTAAATATGCCGTGCAGAAGTCGGATGTGTCGACCGAAAGGTGCAGATATCACAGCTACGTTGGAAACAGACACAACGCAACCACCGTCCTTTTCAGGGCGAACGAAGAAGAAGCAGAAGAAGTTTAACTCCATTTGAGACGGGGAATTGCTCTGATAGCTCACCGTTTTCCTGAACTCTAGCCTGCATTCCATCATGCAGTTGCTGCACTATTGTGATAAATTTCTTTGGGCAGCCGTATTTTGCCATGATCTTCCATAGACCCTCTCTACTGACCGTGTCGAACGCCTTTGTCAAGTCGATGAAAGCTGTGTACAGGTCACAGTGCTGTTCTTGGCATTTTTCTTGTAGCTGTCTTGCAGCGAACACCATATCTGTGGTTCCACGTTCTTTCCGGAATCCACACTGACTTTCAGGTAAGAGACCTTTGTCAAGATGAGCCGTAAGGCGATTCAAAAGGATTCTGGCGAATATCTTCCCAGCGATTGATAAAAGAGAGATGCCTCGATGATTGTTACAGTCTTGGCGATTACCTTTACGTTTATATAGATGTATAATTGACGCATCTTTGAGATCGTGTGGGATGGTTTCACTCTGCCACATTTGCTGGAAGATCACGTGAAGTTTCTCTATCAGAACTGCACCGCCATCTTTATAAACCTCAACAGGAATTGAATCGGAGCCAGGGGCCTTTCCACTAGACAGTTGACGAATCGCTTTTTTAATTTCCTCCAGAGTTGGTACATCATCTAATGCTTCATTTATAGGAATTTGGGGCAGGCGGATGATGGCTTCGTCATTAATAGATGATGGCTGGTTCAAAATATTATTAAAATGTTCAGCCCAGCGTTGGAGCATTTTTTCCTTGTCTGTAATTAGTGTTTTTCCATCTGCATTAAGGAGGGGAAATGATCCTGATGATGTTGGACCATAGACCGCTTTGAGTGCAAGGTAAAAATTATTCAAGTCATGGCTGTCAGCAAAACCTTGGAGCTCATCTGCTTTATTACTCAGCAATGAATCCCGCATCTGGCGTAGTTTATGTTGGACGATTCTACGCATGTTGTTGAAAGCGTCTTTCTTGGATGTAGATTTTGGATCATTTAAATATGCTTTATGGAGATGGTGTTTCTCAGCCAACATCTGCTTTATATCATCTAAGTTCTCATCAAACCAGTCATTTTGTTTCTTGATGGAAGGACCTAGGACCTCTGTAGCAGTGTTGTAGATCTGCTCACTTAGGGCTGCCCAATTTGTTTCCACACTTTGGCCGTCTAGCGAGATAGATTTGAGACGGTCTTCTAAGGTGTCAGTAAATGACTGTTTGATTTTTGTCTTCTTTAGTTTGGTGACATCCAGCCTCTTTTTGAGTTTTCTTCCCCTGAGGGCGCCTGGCTGGTTGGATACTAATTTTAAGTTTAGATACAATGAGGCGATGATCAGCCCAGCATTCGGCAGCACACATGGACTTGGTCACCCGGACATCTTGCCTGTCCTTCTTCCTAACAATTACATAGTCAATTAGGTGCCAATGCTTTGAGCGAGGGTGCATGCAGGAGGTCCTGTTGCGGGTAGGAAGTCGAAAAATGGTGTTGGTGACAAGTAGGTCATGTTATGCGCAAGTCTGGAGGAGAAGAAGTCCATTACTGTTACAGCGACCCACGCCGTACTTTCCAATAGTGCCATTCCAGGAGATGTTATCTGAGCCTACTCTTGCATTAAAGTCACCAAGAATGATGAGCTTATCTGCTTTAGGAACCTGGTTTTTAAAAAATGATTGCAACGCAAATTTACGAAGGAAAAGGTACAGAGGAATGAATAGACCTGATCACCCAGTCATAAGCTGGACGAAGTATAATGAAGTCTATAACACCTCGCACAGCTGCTACCGTAACTGGAATGGAAAGAACTTTAAGTGTTGTTTATGTACTGAATGTGTAAGCACGTTTCCTTTTTCAGGGGAAAGTATTGCGGTATGTTTGTGTTAACGGGAGAGAACCTCTTGAAAAATAAAAAATGAATATTTAGGATAAATAATTATTGCAAACCTTTTTTTTTCAAAAGATATTATTAGTTTATAATGCAAAGTTCGTATTATTTGTAAACTTTACTTAAACTATTTATATTTTAATAATTTTAAATTGTATTCTGGCTCTTATCTTAAACAAATATAATTTATGAAACAAACGTTGGGTTTAGCACATACTTTTATATATTAACATAAACTTTTTTTATGTAATTTTATAAGGTCATCTTTTGGTACATACCTTGTTGAACTTTTATAAGCGTTTTACATCCGGCGAATGCGCCATCAATAAAACCTTGAAACACACCGTCTCTCACCATCACCCGCCACGCCTGGTCGGATTTGATTCTTCCAAGCTATGTTATTGTATAATAGTACATTTAGATCTGCGTCCTAATTGTCTGTCATTCTGACAATGTATATATATATATATATATAAAATGAACCAGAGTTGGGGCACTGTACGAAGGATGGCCGCCGACCGAGCAAAGTGGAATCAATTTGTTGCTGTCCTACAAGACGCCACCAGGCGTAATGGCCACTGACTGCTTTGACGGTCGGCGGCTAAGGATCAAAGAAGAAGAAGAAGAATATATATATATATATATACTGGCATACCTCGACTTTTGTCGCTTCGAGTTTCATCGCTTCGCTCTTTTGTCGGTTTTCAATTATAACCACGTTTCCAAATTTCGTCGCTCTCTTCGCTCTTTCATCGCATTTCGTCACACCGCGCGCCATCTTGTTTCTTTCGTCGTTCAGTCGTTGTATAGAAATCGTTCGGTCGCATTGTTTTTTGAAGTTGTCCGCATTGAATTTCTTATATTTGTGGTTAAACATATTAATACTACTTATTTTTGTGATTGAAATAACCAAACTATTTATACCATATTATTTTTGTGATTATACTATAAACAGTTCATAGCCATTGTTGTGATAACAATATAATGGCAGTGTTCATATCGTGATTATAAGACACGTGTAGAGTTTTAATTCTGTACTTGTTTGTGTTTAGTCCCTATACCACATATTTTTGTGCTTTAATTGTATTCATAATGGGTCCTAAATGTTATGACAAAGTTGAAACAAAAACCCATAAGTAGAGGACGCAATTGCACACAGTTACAGGATGGATACGAATTTCGACAGAAGTTCAAAAGTAAATAGTGGGCTAGAACACAAAATAGCCTGTTACAGAGAACTTCTTAGGGAAAGGAAGAAGACATCAAAGAGGCAAATGTCTTTGCTCTCCTTTTTCAAGACACAATCGCCACAACCAACTTCAGTCACCCCTCCCTCTAACCCTTCAGATTTTGAAACATCAACATCAGCCCCAGCCCATGTTAGATCTCCTTCAAAGTCCCCTTCTCCTAAAAGAATTAGATTGAGTTCCTCCAGTTCTGAAGATGAGTCTCCTCAATTGACTCCATCTGATTGTCTAAGTCTAGAATCCCCCTAAATCACTAACATTCAAAACTGTATGAATTTAAGGTCAGATGTTATTTGAGTATTTTTTATTTATTACTGAACTTTCTTTATTCGAATGTTAATTTCTGTTTATGTAGGTGTTGCACGCATTCGCAAGTGTTATATATTAGTTATTTACGTTGTTCGGCGGTACTAATGCATTTGCAAGCTAAATAAAGGCTATGCTTCGACTTTCGTCGATTTTCTACATTCGTCAGTGCTCTGGTCCCTAACGTGTCGAAAGAGTGAGGTATGCCTGTATATATACGAGTATATATATATATATACTCTGAAACAATGAACCGCACGAAACTTTCTCAGTGACAATTTTCCATAGCGACGACTGAGAGCCGTTCCTTTTTTGTTTGTCCGAATTCTTGACCGAAAGTATATGTTGAGTAAAATTGATAAAAGTAATAAAAAACCACTGACTCTAAGACAGGCATAATCACTGACAGAGGACAAGACATATATTTCGTTTTATGGGTAAATTTCTAACTGGTGACCGGAAGTAAATTTCGTTCAGTCTCTGTTGACATCAGAAGCTGGTGTTTTACAGGCATGTCTGTAGGAACCAGGGAAATAAATGTCTAGGAAAGAAAACACATTGTCACGATAGCACATCGTGGAAACAGATTGAGGGGGTTATAGGAATAGAGAATCAACCCAAACCCTCTAGCAATACACAAATATAGTGCAGGTAATACAACCCTCAAGAAAGGATCAGCCAATCGCAGATAAGTCTCATGGGAGTCAAGAACAACTCACGGCCACTATTCAATTACACATGTAAACTCTATACAAGCAATTATGATATAATTTATCTAAAATTAATAGTTACCATCCATCATCCCCTGTCTAGGATGATCTAATCTAATTTTTTTTCTTCTTCTTCTTCGTTCGCCCTGAAAAGGACGGTGGTTGCGTTGTGTCTGTTTACGCCTAAGCTGTGATATCTGCACCTTTCGGTCGACACATCCGACTTCAGCACGGCTTTTTTTAGGACCGGGTTTGCCTTCCCATTGTGATCCGCACTCGCTCAGCCAGACTGCACTGCTGCAGACTGTTTCCAGGACCACCACGTGGAGGTGGAGTGCGGTCTTGACCAGCTCTGGTCCGCTGGTCCTGATGCAAGCAGTACAGCTATGGGTCGCTGACTGCATTCACTATTGTTGCATCTTGGGGTCCCTAATCTAATTTAATACTTAGAGAAAACAATAATTATAATATATTTAGTTTGATTTTATTGTCACATGATCTCTAGTTTGAATTAATGATGTTAATTTATTTCAAATTGTTGAACAAGTGTTAATGTAATAATAACTATTTGTTATATTTCTATAATATAACTACTGAGTAGTGTCCCATTCATAATTGGATGTTGTAAAAGTTGTGTTGTCATTATTTAATACCCATCTCATTAGTAGAACACATTTTACCAATCCTTGACTCTATACCTTAATTTCAACTATATTCTAATCCTTCACTACATGATTATATAATAGTGTCACATGTCTATCAGAGCTAATTTTCCGACCTGATCCATAAGCAGTGGTCTCAGAAAATTCAGGAATAGCAGTGATAGCGATACAGACCTGAAAAGGTAGTCTATTCTTCGTTCTCTTTGTCCATCGCTTTCTCTAAGTGTTGTTCCACAGTTTATGTCAGGGATTTCTTATGCACTTATCGAGCATAAACTTTTTTTAAGAGAAATTTCTTGGAGAGTTATTAAATTTTTTACTGTTACCATATATTATCGCCATTCTCTAGGGGACTATCAGTTATCTATCTTATAGATACAGCAGTAGATATAAGTATTATTACACCAAACCTAGCCTCTGCTTATTCTGAAGTAATAAATGATTCCAGCTCAGACCACGTGCCCATAGAAATAAACCTAAACGACAAATACAGACCTAGTCCAAGAAACTCCAAACCTAGACTCAACTTCAAAAATGCAGACTGGGAGTCCTTCGAAACTAGAACTAAGTAAACTAACCCCATAACAAATTGAGTCTAAAAGTGTAGATCTATTTGCAGAAAGATTAACAAATGTTAATGGCAGTAAAATGTATACCAAACAGGAATATGACTCGGCACTTAATACCAACAAAAAAATGTAAAGATAGGAAAAGAAACAACAATAAAAATCCTGTACCATGGTAGACAGAAAGATGCTCAGAACAACTAAAATTGAGGGAAAGGGCCCTGATAAATTATAGAAAAACCGGAACTGAAGAGAACTACACAAACTATTTTTAAAAATCAGAAAAGAAACAAATAAAATAATATTCGGAGCTAAAGTAAAGAGTTGGAGAATATTTTGTCAAACATTAAATCATTGGACACAAATAAATACAGCTTGGAGAAAACTAAACGCAATTAAAGGAGGAAACAACAAGAAATTGAAAATCCCAACAATTAAAATCTCAGAGAGAGCTGAAATAAATAGAGAGAAAACTAACATACTAGCTAAATACTTCTATCAAGTTAGTTTAGACACTTCAATAGTGGCGAAATCTCTGTTAAAACTCTAAAAGAGATATACGGACAGCAGAGATTATTTAATGCAGCGAGAATAGCAGGAACAATCTGTTAAAAACATTAAAAGACGAAGTCGGGCATTATGGTACAATAGAGCAACTGTTGAAGCTGGAACATGATGTTAAAACAAGCTTCAAAAAGAAAGAAAAGATAACAGCAATATTCCTTGACGTAGAAAGAGCACATGATGAGTGTTGTAGGGAGGGTGCAATATTAAGATCAGGAAATTAGGTATAGTAGGTAGAACTTATAATTATCTAGAAAACTTAATGCACGATAGATATCTCACAGTACAAATAAACAATGATAAAACCGTTGTTTATGAACAATAGAATAGAATCCCACAGGGATCAGTAATATCACCATCAATATTTACGATTAAGGTCAACGACCTAGGTGACGAGTTTAAAGACGTAAAAACAAATTATCTCAGTTTACATATGATGCTGCGATATGGATAACTCGAAGAAATCTTCCATTCATCTAAAAAACAGTACAGAACCAAATATATAAAGTATCTAGCTGGTTACAAGAGTGGGGATTTAATCTAAACGTTAAAAATAGTAGGAATGATCTTTAGTAGAGGGCGTGTAATTAAGAATAATGTAATTGATATTAACATTAAGGAGCAAAAAGTATGTACAGCAAAAACCACTAGATTTCTGGGTATGATACTAGACAAGCAACTAAACTCGAGCAGACAAATAGACTTATTAGTAGAAAACAGTAGAGGACTTTAACGTGCTAAAGGAAGTGGTTGGGGAGCCTACAATAAGACATTGATCACCTTCTATAAATCATTTATTAGGGGTAAACTTGACTATGCCAATTTTGTTTATGCATCAGCCGCTCTGAGCAATAAGAAAAAAATAAAAATAGACACAGTCCAAAACCAGGTACTGTCAATAATAGTAGGTGCTTCGAGGAGAACATCAGTAGAGGCGTTTGACCTAGCGCTAGGCATTATACGCCTGGACCTGATTATAAAAGAGCTAAGATTCAACTACTTGTCAAAAGTGGCGAAAGATCAAACACACCCAGTGTGGCCGGGTGGAATTGGGGGTTGCTGTTTATGTCGAGAGTGTTAGATGTAGATACTAGCTTGCCTGCTAGAGTTGGTGATTGCTCTCTCACAGTCTTACGGGAATTAACCAGGTTCGGGGATAATCCTCTATGATGTTTTATTGTTAGAGCAGATGGGTTTTATTTATGTTGCACCTGTAGCGATTTGCTTTTTTATGATACATCAACTCATTTGTATGATAGCCAACTGCAAGCATATGATTCTTTAACAGCATTGGTGTTCAATGAAACAAATGTTTATTCAACTCTCAACAGGAACTGGTTCAAGTCAAATTGTAACAGGTTCTTGCATAATGGCATGTTGGCATTAATAAACAAGTATAAAAAATCAATGTATTATTTCAAGGATGCAATATTCCTTTTTGCATCTTTAAATCTTTTCAACCCGTTAACTTGCAAAAGCATGGCGTGGCTCCTCTATCCTTCTAGTTTTCTTCATTTCATTATATTTTCTAGGCTCAACGACATATTTCTATCTCTTGCATTTTGTCATATATTGAGCCACTCAGGCTTCGTAGATATTCCTAAATGTTCTCTCAACTTAAGGACTTTCCTCTGTAGGCATTTCCTTCAAATATACGCTTGGGTTTTCATTGCTGCACATCCTTGAACGTAGCTCTGCTTGGGTTAGTACCTTGAGCTCTAACAGTTTTAAGCATTTCATTTATACAGTACTTACTGAATGAAGGAATTCACAAACACTTCCAACAAATAATTGAATATACACAACTGCATATTATGTAAAAATGATCTCCTTAACTGGAATTTACACTGAGCAGGAAAAACATGTCTTCTCTAGACCGCTCTAAAATCATAACTGCTAATAATATGGCGTCTTGTTCTACATTCTTCTCCCGGTAGAAAGAACTGAGCCTTCCCATTGGTTGGGGTCACATGACTAATGCTTGGCGTTATCGAAGCCAAGCCGGCCTAATTAGAAATCTGTGTCAAGATTTTTTTTATATCTTCTGTTTCTTATAAGAATTTATTTTATGTTAATCTGTGCCTCTTTCTGTTACTGGTATAGTCTATTTCTGAAGAAAACCACAGTATACGCGGCTACATACAGATCTTGGGGCCCTGCAAATGTATCCCGTAGGGAGACATTTGAGTACTATCAAATTTTAAAAAATTTATCCCAAAAATTTCTTAAGTTCAAAAAATGTGTTAAGAAAAATTTAAAGTTCAAAAAAATTTTCTAAGTCCAAAAATGATTCGGAAAAATTTAAACTAATTCCTAAACCTGGGTTCCAATATCTATATGAGATCAACTTCTATAAAATCCTAGGGATGGACATCAACTTCAAAAAAAAACTTTAACTATCTGGCATTTAAAAACATTTTTCATCAAATTTTCAAATTGGCAACACTGACCAAAAATCGTGTAAACATTTATAAGGTCATCACTCAAAAAAAAGTGTGACAAGTGGCAACACTGGGAAATATGAGCAATAGTATACCACACATTTGTATAACTTAATCATAAACGAAATGCATGTTGACAACATTTTACTAGTCATTGTGGGGGCAAGGTGTAATATCATTTCTGTTCCTGTCATTGGTTTCATGTCCCAAGGCTTCAAGTACTCTAAAAATGTTGAAGTTATTTTCTTCCTGATATTCCATCATCATGGGTGTAATTTATTTATTCTTTTGATTCCAAGTATTTTACAGTTTATTCATAGAGATTTTGAAGGTGTCCACATCCTTATTGTCAAGTTGATCTCTTTTTCAATAAACAGTTTATCCTTCCTTGGTTATCCATCATGTTTTCTTTTCCAATGATTTATCCGGTTGGTCATTGTTATTATATAAATTTTCTAGTCATATGGATGAAAATTTCTGAATTATAATGTAACCATAACATGTAAACATGCCATCATATTGTTTACAATAAAAGCATTACAACCTCATAGCTTATTCTTATTTATTTATCTGAATATTTTCTGTTATTGACATTTCCCAAATGGTAAGTATATGAATTCGTTCCAAGTCTATCACTGTAGAGGATGTTCTATATTTCATTTTTTTTTTTTTTTCAAAATATGTGATGTTTGTCTCCAATATCCATACAGTTAATAGGTCTGGTAATGATCCTGCCCATTTATGATTCAGCCATTTTTTTTAGATTGTTTGGAATCTTTCTTTCTTCTTTCTGGTTTTCTGTCAACACGTTATTCTCATATGTGAGCCATATCCTACAATTATCATTTATTACTAGTCTTTTTCAAAAATCAACTTTGCACTAACTTGGTTGCAATTATCATTCATCAACTTATTCAATCAATCATCAACAGAATACAACATGTCATTTTAATATTCCTATTTTTCTTCTTTTCTCAAGACAAGGTTCCTGGCATTCTGGCCACTATGTATCCTTACTAATGTCTGGTTCCATGTAACATTTTCCTTCTTTTCTTCTCCTTTTTTTTTCTTCAATGTTCAATGTATAATTTTTTGTCTTTCCACAATTCCATGCTATGGGGATCCTGTCTAGTTCTTGTTATAACCAGAATTTACATCCTTAGTGAACCTTATGAGCTGTATCTGTCAATATTCATTTTTTAACAACACATCATTTATGTAAACATCAACAACATTTTTCAAATTTTATGACAACAGGAGAAAAAAATTTGTTTTGTACATATTTTCAATATTTCAACACCAACTCTGCCTTCGCAGGTCGAAGGTTTTTCAGAGTTATGTGGTGTTTATTACATCTGCTGACTACAGCCAGATGAGTAATCTATTTAAAATTTCCTAAGTCATTAGCAGGTGTGGGGCATGAGGGTATATTTATTCCAATGGTAATCCGTGATTCAGCAATATGGATGTCCAATCTAGGTACTCTTTTATAATATCATATCCGTCAAATCATGGGGTTTACATTGTTCTTGGTCCATATATCATAAGGGTGATCCAAGTTCAGTATTGTCACAATGGCTCAATCGTTTTTCAATCCTCTGATTTGTTGTATTATTTAATTTAAAAATACCATAAGCATTTTAATACAACTAGTAGCAAGCAATATTCATGTGCATTCATCTTATTATAATCAGGTTCACAATATAAGGCAAGTGGAAAAAATATCAAAAATTATTCTCTCCCAAAATATGGAGATATTAACATTTTATTCCATTATTATCATTGTCTTTAACCTCTGCGGTTCTATGGGATATGCATAGTCTATTTGTATATCCTTTATCCATGGGAGATAAACCGCACAGCAAAACATTAGTTGTGTAAATAGTTGCAATTTGTTCAATCTGGGGTTAGCATATACTAATGCTCTCAAAGGATTTTTCATTTGCAAAAATCAGCATGTGCAAATATCATTTGGGTACTTGTCATAGGTAGTATCAACAAAATATTGTTGGAGTATCAGAGATCATGCTGGTGGGGGTATGACTGGTATAGGGTGATTTATATATATATATATTTTTTTTTTCTTCATTCTTTTCTTGTCTACTGTATCAGCTGCTAAATCTTAGGGCAGTCAATATTTTACAATTACAAGAGAATGATAATAATCAATTTACTAATCACCATAGATACCACCAATTCTAAACAATAGGGCTGCAAGCAATAGACAAGGTCAGAAGATAATTAACATAGTGGTGACTGCTGTCAATAAGGGTTTAGGAGAGGGTACTGTAATTAAGATCGCCTGATTACAACATTATTGTAATTCGAAAGGATGAAAGTGATTTGGATAGAAAAACTCATTTCTAGAATGTCATCTTCAAAACAGTGGATAGGAAAGTATTAAGTTAAGGAGGTGTGATAGTGGATTAAGGAAAATCTTACAATAGTGAGTCAAAGGTTGGATATACAATTTCTTGTGTATGATTTCAAATAATTTTCATATACATGCTAAAATCAATATACCTGTGGATAAAATAGAATAGCATGCAATAATAATTTCATGATGTCATAGTGGTGTCAGTGTGATAGATCAAGTGATGGAAATTAGATGAGTTAAGATGATTAGGAACAAAGGTATTAGTATCAGGTAAGAAGAAAATGTCTCGTACAGGGGTGCTTGCATGAAGATGCACGGACAATGAATCGCTGGGCTCTGGAACTGTAAGGACAAGAAATCTGGTGAATGAAGCGTGGAATATGATTAGTTAGAAAAGTAGGGATCATGTTACAACAGAATTAGTGTGACACATGTGCTAAAGGTGGGGTTGTACATTAACATTCTTAACATTAAGAAAATGTCTGTAACTAAATAATGTCTGTAAACTCGTAACACTGTGTCTTAACAATTGTTTTGTCATTTTTTATTTCACAAACTATACTATGTCTGATGAAAATCCTCCGTGGGCTGGTCTTGATTGTTCTCTGGGTATCAGTATTTTAAGGCCGGAAAAAAAAGTTTCTCAGTGAGGCTTTGACATCTTAGTCTGGAAGCAAGTCATTTGAACTGTCAAAAACTGAAAATAGAGTACATGGGAAAGTTAGTACATTGTTAAAAAATAATTGCACATCAGCGTAGACCGTGTTCGGGGTGGCGAACACATAAACACTTGGGCGTGTTTTAGAAAAGCTTCGATAATTTTTCCATCATCTCCAGCATTGCGATTTCCTTACCGGTTAGGCGAGCATCATATTGGGTAGCAGTGGTGATGGGTGTGGTAGGCAACACTGCATTTGCTGATTGTTGGGGCACTGAGGACATTGACGAATGCGGTGATGGCTTAACATCTTTTGATTGCGGTGATGGTTTCACTGTGGTTGGGGTTTGCATGGCTGGAACATCTGTTAGTTTTGAGGCAGGGGCATGTTTCACCTTGATTTTTCGTCTAACCTGGGTCTGCGGTATATTAACACTGTTTACAGTGGGCACAGTAATCTGCACACTGTTGTTTTTGACTAGTTGAGCTGAAGCTAATACTTCTCGGCTGGGCTTTGAAACATGATGGCGTTTCTTCAAAATTTTTCGTCTGATTTCATTTTGTGGCAATTTCATGCATCTAATGACAGGAGGTGAGTCATCCGACCCTGCTGTATAGGCGCGTTTGACACTGGAGCTGACTGGTATAAATAATGTGCTGTCGGCATCACTGGTTTCAGTAGAACTGGCTGTATCAATGTCTGTTTCTTGTTCGTATAGTTCTACCATTTCTTTGTCATTTTGTTTGTTGGGGTCTGACAAAGCTGTGCCGGGGCCGACACTGTCTTCTCTCATGTCTTGTTCCGTTTCGTCCCCATAAAGATTGCTGGTATATGGTTCAACAATCTGCTTGTGTATAGTTTCTTCAGGATCTGATTGTTCTGAACGACCAATCTTGTTCTTGTGGTATAGCAGTGTTTGTTCTTCGCTGGTATTCCAACTGGAACTGCCTGAACTGGGGGTGTGATAGGTATCAGCTGACGATTTATCACTGCGGGAGTAAGTTTGTGTGTGAATATACGTTGACTTAGGAAGGTCTGTTTGTGTTGCTACACAAACCATCGTTGTTTTTGCACAAATTAACTTGGTTTTATTTGTTGTTGGTACTTGTTTTGTTGGCCTGGGTTGAGTATTCCAAGGAGTTGATTGTGCTAAATTTACTTGTTGGTATGTCTTGGCTGTCTTTCCTGGTGTTATGGGACCGATGTGTGCTCTCCATCCATCGTCTGTTGTGAGGCAAACTTGTCCATTCTCTGACGTTACGTTTTTGAATTCCCATAACTTTCTGTTTTGAACCGCGGTAATAAAATTTCTTACTGTCATTCTTTGAGTAGAGTTGTACAACATTTCTTCCTTTTCAGTAGAACATGCATTAGGTTCCTGTAGGTCTACAGCATAATAGCTTCCAGTATGCGAGCCATATACATATTTATCTGGGGCAGTGGGATGTGCGTCTACTTTAGGATAACTTCCTGGCAGACAATATTCATTTCTCTTGTTGAAATTGGGCGGGTGGCGCAGAACGTGTTTGTTATGCATTGTACAGGTATTTTCATGGGTAAAACGATAACTGTATGGGCTGTCCTGCCTATACCCTTGTTGTCGATGCATTTTCCAGTCTTATTTATTCCTTGTTAATCGTGGTTTCCTTATGCACTAGGGTTGATTATAGTCGGATTTCTTCTGCTCTTTTATAGAGGACTGGCACGGGCACCAATTTGAGATGTTGCAAATGCAACACGGTCTTGGATAATGGCAATCTCTACAGCAATGAACAAGTATAATAGATGTCAATGTATTATTTCAAGGATGCATTATTCCTTTTTGCTTCTTTGAATCTTTTCAACCTGTTAACTTGCAAAAACATGGCGTGGCTTCTCTATCCTTCTAGTTTTCTTCATTTCATTATATTTTCTAGGCTCAACGACATTATTCCATTCTCTTGCATTTTGTCATTTATTGAGCCACTCAGCCTTCGTAGGTATTCCTAAATGTTCTCTCAACTTAAGGACTTTCCTCCGTAAGCATTTCATTCAAATATAACTTAGGTTTTCATTTGCTGCACATCTTCGAACGTGGCTCTGCTTGAGTTAGTACCTTGAGCTCTAACAGTTTTTAAACATTTGATTTGACCGTACTTACTGAATTAAGGAATTCACAAACACTTCCAACAAATAATTGAATATACACAACTGCATAGTATATGTAAGTTGATCTCCTTAACTGGAATTTACATTGAGCAGGAAAAACATGTCTTCACTAGTCCGCTCTAAATTCATAACTGCTAATAATATGGCGTCCTGTTCTACATTTTCTGCCGGTAGAAAGAACTGAGCCTTCCCATTGGTTGGGGTCACATGCCTAATGCTTGGCGTTATCGAAGCCAAGCCGGCCTAATTAGAAATCTGTGTCAAGATTTTTTTTATATCTTCTGTTTCTTATAAGAATTTATTTTATGTTAATCTGTGCCTCTTTCTGTTAATGGTATAGTCTATTTCTGAAGAAAACCACAGTATACGCGGCTACACAGCCTCTTCTGACTGTCTTGCAAGATCGTCTAGGAAATTCCTTTTGTTGGCTCGGGTTTTGCGTTTAACTTCCTTGTCCAGCTGACTGTCCTGTTCGCTATATAGTTGCTTTAATCTGGGGGACTTCGCTTCTGTTTTCATTCTTTTCATTTCCTTTCTCAGTTTTATGGTGTTTAATGTTTCTGGTGTTATCCAGTCTTGCTTCTTCCTTTCCTGGAATTCCAAGCATGATTTGCTGCTTTCCTTATATATTGTTGAAATGGTGTTGAATTTCTGGTCTATATCATCAGTCAATGTCTTTTCCTGACTTTTGGCAAATTGATATCGTTTCTTTATGTCAGCCGCAAAAGCTTTTCTGGTAAGGGGGTCCTTCAATTTACTGATGTCAAAACTTTTCTGTGTAGTTACAGTTGGTCCAGCCCTTCTTAGTTTCTTTTTTCAGTTTTGCTACTACTAAATGGTGGTCACTTCCCACATCTGCACCTCTTCTTACCTTCACATCTTGTAATGCATGTCTCCATCTACCGTTAATCATGATGTGGTCTATCTGGTTTCTGTCCCGACCATTTGGTGATTCCCATGTTAATTTGTGAATTTCTTTATGTGGGGAAAGTGTTCCTTCAATGACCAGGTTGTTAATACTACGGAAACTTATTAATTTATCCCCATTTTCGTTTGCTGTTCCGCTGACGCATTTGCCCATTACTCTTTCATTATATGTATTGTGTGTACCAACTTTCGCATTGAGGTCTGCCATTACTATAATAAGATCATATCTAGGTGTGTCTTCCATTTCTTTCTGCAGTTATTGATATAATTCATCCTTGACCTCTTCATCGCTGTCATTCGTTGGTGCGTAGCATTGCATTATTGTAGTATTGGTGAATCTACCTCTCAATCTTAATCTTATCAGTCTGTTGTTGATGGGTTTCTATTCCAGTAATGTCCTTTCTATTCCTTTCTGTAGAATAATGGCTACACCTTCATTGTGCTGTCCATCCTCTCTTCCAGAGTAAAGTACTGTTTCTCCTGTTGCTGTTTTAACTTTTCCTGCCCCTGTCCATCTGCTCTCGCTTATCCCTTGAATGTGTAACCTATAGTTTCCCATTTCTGCCGTGACCTGTTTTAGTTTACCCGTCTCATTCACTGTCCTGACATTCCAAAATCCAATTCTTGTACCGTGTTTTGAGGTCAGGACGTCCGTTCTCATGTCAGTGGCTTCCTTTCGGCTTTCACCACTGACAGTCATACGAGCCTTAGACTCCGGATGTCCGTCCAGCAGCAAAGTTTTTTTATTCGTTATTGTTTCCGTAACTTCAAATTTTTTTACATAGACAGGGGTGTCAGCCCTATGCTAATACCCCGAACCTGGAGGACCAGGGTGTGTGCTTTCGTCTGACCCCTGCCCGCGCAAACCTGTCCAGCTTGGTAGAACCTTCCAGGAGTAAAACTCCCACTGGCATAGCTCTGGGGGTAATCAGGGTACACAAGCCGCCATACCTCGACAAGGTATTGACACCGGTGATGGCAGGGAGAGAAGAGAGATATAATTAAATATCTTAGGTCTGCTTCCCAGCCATACTCTGACTCTGTTTAAGATGGCATACCCTCGTCCGTCCTTCAATGCTAAATAGAATAATCTACTACAATGACAACATTACCAACACCACAGAAAATCACAACCACACAAGACTTCACTCAATCTCTCAGGCACAACATCTCACGCCAAACCACCAGCATCCGTACACATTCTCACTCCCAAGAAAATATAACTAATGGGGTTAGGCCCCCATTTTCGCGAGGAACTGCCAATCCTTATGGTAATAATCCTGGTAAGTAAGTTACTTTCTTTGCTTAGAAGAAAAATATTACACTGTTTCACCTAGGTTGAAATGTCTAGGCTATGGAGATAAGCTCTCTATGTAACAGTGTCATAATATATCCTATGCATTCACAATTTTCTGTGGCTGGGGGCCACACTATCAGGTGGAGGAAATTAAAACGAGTGCAGAAACACATGCACCCACTGATCCATATCTATCCAAACGACGAAGACTTTTGCTAGTGAACGAGTATCCATTTGGCTCGCTGGGACACCTCTTATACTGGATAATGAAGACTTGAACTTTAAAACAGATGACCAGTGCTGGCAACTGGCTACTCCTCTTGGTCGTTATGTCAGTAAACTCATAGGTAACCGACTATAATGAGTCAGACAGTGTTGCCGAAATAGACACTATCCTCTCTGCCGTCTTGTGATTCACTTGCATTGCTAGGCGGGGTTGTCGCACGGGAGGTCCAGTGTTCAAATCCTGGGTAAGCCACTCATGTCTGTTGTTTTTCTGTTGTCTGGCGTTCTACTTCTTTATTTCCTGCAAGTGCCTGATAACATACCTTTATATTTGTTTCATATTAATTTACTCTGAAAATATACAGAAATTAAAAAATCTCGTTAACCGCTGTAACAGCCATCCTCCCGTTGCTTACACAACAACATTCAACTCTCATTCACTCTCTCTCTCTCTCTCTCTCTCTCTCTCTCTCTCTCTCTCTCTCTCTCTCTCTCTCTTTCTATCTCTCTCTCCCTAAATCAAAACAAGCCCTTCCCTCACTTGCTCTCTATGATATAGTTAGGCTAACAGTTCACACAGATAAATCCAGCCACAGGTTCGCTTGGCCAGCGTGTCGTCTCGCGCAAGGCTAAATACGACCTACAGCAAATATATCTGGACACATACACACGCACACACACCTCGTCTCAACACTCTGGTAAAATGTGCCCACGCTGTTAAGTTACGACGCTCACTGGGTTACCCAAATAGTGTTGAGCATATACTCAATATGTATCAAATAGCAAAAAAAAAAAAAACTCTCTACAACAATATTCTGCACGCAGTGTACAACAAGCGCCAAAAAAAACTTGGTAAAAATTAACTTTACACTAGCTCACTCTTCCTGACTGGCTTAGTGGTCATGTATATGGGCTCAATTAATAAAATTCAGAGCATCCGGGTAACGAAAAAATTTACCTTAAGGAAAAAAAGAATGTATATATATATTTAACATGAATTAAAGTAACACGGGATCTCTATTCTATTAGATTAAGTTAAAACCCGAAGGAATTAAACAAGTAAATTAGCTTACCGAATAAAGAATGAATTCCTGCACTAACAACTGTTATTAGCCCTGCGCTGAACTTTGTTCAATGGTAGAATCACACTTGAGACAGTGGTACTGAGTGAAAGAGACCTCTTGCTTAAATAGCAAACTAGAGTCTGCAGGTCACAATTTCTCGTGCAGTAGATGAAACAAATTCAACAAATAGTTATATCTAATAGTTAACTAATCCTACTAACCACTAATTAATATTAAAATCAATTAATAATAATAAATTCTTTAAGCACCAAACACGGCGCATAAGGCAGAAACCAGTGCTCTCCAGGTTGTTCGTTGTGACGCCACTCCTCTTAGCTCTTGCACATTATTTAGGCCCAACGTTCTTCCTTCTCTTATTATTGTTCTTCTGAGTGTTTCTTTTGGTCTTCCTTTTTTCCTCTTACCCTTAGGAACCCAAGTGAGCGCCTGTAGTGGTATTCTGTTGTTTTGCATTCGTAGGACATGACCGATATATGACCATCGTCTTTTCCTTATATAGTCGGAGACATATTTCTGCCTAGAGTCTTCTCTTATTTGTCGATTAGTCTTTAATTCTTTCCAACTGATGTTCATGAGTTTTCTAAGACATTTGTTCTCGAATGTATTCAGCTTGTTCTCCAATGATTTTGTTATTTTCCAACTCTCACAGGAGTATGTTAACACTGAGATAACATTTGAATTAAACAGACGAAGCTTGGTATGTATATATTTAATGATCGTAATTTCCAAATGTTAGATAATCTATTGAAGACGCTAGCTGCCAAAGCAATTCTAATATGAATTTCTCTTGTTGTGTCACCATCCTGAGTCATTTTACTGCCTAAATAATTGAAACTTTCAACTTTCTGTAGTATTTCCCCGTTCAAGATGATATCAAAGGTCTCATTAGAAAAGTTCATAGCTTTAGTTTTAGAGGCATTTATTTGGAGACCTATTTTAACCGAGAGATGATACAAATTATTTACTGCTTCTTGGGATTGTCTGGGTGTTGAACTTAAGAATGCTAAATCATCTGCGAAATCCAGGTCCCCCAGGAATTTTCCATTTGTCCATTTTATACCAAATTGTTCATTGTGGGTGTCGTGGAATATTCTAATCCACATATATAAATTATCAAGTAAATATAAAGCCTAACAAATAAATCTAATAAAGAAAAGAGCAATGGTAAAATAACAGTGCTGTCACAAGGAATGTACTCGAAATCCCCTTTGTTTTATGCTTCGTCTGCAAATTGTAACGCTTTCACGTTGATAGTAAAAGCCTACTATATTATTACCCGCTTTCTTCAATGAAACGTGTGCTGTATGTCTTGGAAAAACATTGAGAGGCAGACTGCGTAATGACCTAAATTAATCCTAACATTAATTATACTGCGTTACCAAAACGAACGAACAGATGGACTCAAATAGAAAGAGAGAGGGAGGGCTGAAAATCAGGAACGCATGCAACACGCGTCGCGCGATACACAATTACTACTATCACGCGTGTAAGGCTACAAGCACTAACTTTTTCGGACGGACAGTGATAAATTCACTACCCTTCCCAGAGTTAGGTTTTAAAATCACAAAAAACGCTTATTAGGAAAGATAACAATAGATGGGTTTACGTTTGAAAACATTACAGTACCCAGACAGCACATCTTCGAAACAGGAGGTAGAAGAAATTGCATATTTTGAACGCAGCCACTTAGCTCTATTAAATATATATATTTGGGTTCCTTAGGGTTTGCTGACAAAGAATATGTACAACGTTATGCAAATAGTCTAGGAATTAACAAGTTATAGCCAAAATAAAAATGGTGCTGTCAGACAACACCCAAAATCAGAATCGCTCAGTGGTAGATTTTTTTACACCACCATTGTACGGGAAATGGGCCACAAGTTACATTTGAACTGATTGGCTGGAATGATATGTAAGGCTAAACGCGATTAGTCGGGCTATAAATACTATCTTTGGTTGTTAGGGGAGACGTAGGAAGTTAAAATTTTTTCAAATACTTGTCGAAACGTGGCTCCATTGGCTAGACTCGCTGATATACTCACTTAGGAGCGTTAGTTCGAGACCACTAGTCAAATAAGCTTGATAAAGCAACAGTGCGTTGAAGCCAGCTCATATTTTTGCTAAATAAAAGCCTGGAACATAAGCAGATGGGAATTTGTGCCAGTAGTTGTGCCAGAATTCATTGCTAATCAACGTATCTGTGTTTGTTTCCATGAATTGTGGTAAGCTTGAAACATTCAGTATCTTTTAATGAAAATTGAATGTGAATTGTTAATTTATGCCTGTATATATGTGTAGTTCAGTAGCAAACATGATGTAAAGCCTATAATGCTCCCGCCTGAACAGAAGGTGTCGGAGGAAAGTAAAACTGCATGGAATGGCCAAACAGTACACTGACACCTAGATTATTGATTAGACAGAAATAATACTGGAAGTGCAGAGGCGTGGTAACCATTAAGGAGGTAAATACTGGTATAAAGTATTTCAGATGAAGCTGACAGTTGGCCTAACGCTCTGAACTCAATGTTTGTGATGTATTGTGCTCAGTGTAAAAGAGAGTATAAATTAGTTATGAAGTAGAAGGTACATCCTTCTTGTTTTCAGGGACCGTGGTCTTGATGGTATTGAGCAGCACCTGGTCAGAGCTTTGCTGAATCCAGAGTCGGACAGCATACTCCTTGGTCCATTTAGCTATCAGTGAGGTGTCTCCAGAGCCGAGGGGAGAGTCGAGCAGAGGAGTCTGTACCTGCCGCCATCACGCAAGATAAGCTGATGTGGCCAGCTGAGCTCAAAATTATGTACCCCCAGCTTAAAATGACCTTGTAAAAATAAAATTAAGAGGGGAATTAAATTGTGTTAATATCAGGAACTGAGAACATCTCCAATAATAGTTCCCATAAAGACAAACTATTGAAGTCATGATGACAAATACCAACAGAGCTTGAACAAAACAAAACCAGTATTACCTCATATTACTACTACACAACTGACACACATAGGATACCTTTAATAATATATGTCATTACAATATTCATATTGATAAATTCTGTACATATAACTTGTAAGTAAAATTGATTGTGATTCCTGGTTCCCTTTGTATTTGAATCAGGACACATATTCATTCATGACAGCAATGAATACATATTGTTATTTGAAAAGTTATCAGTGACTTCTTTAAGATATCCTTGTAGAGTGTTTTATGTATGTGAGTGTCACAGTGTTGTCAAGTGTAGTGGAATAAATTAAATTGTTTATCTGTCTGTTGTTGTTTTGACTTACACTTCATCATACACATACCCTAGACATATACGTAGTCATCACACTATTCCAGAATAATTCTGACTGAGATATATATATATGTGGCAGCAAGTAAGGTTATCTATAATACACTACTCTCATTAGATATAGATACCTTCACAGCTGATCTCAGTCAGTACACTAAGTCCCCCTATAAATATTTATAACATCCCACTTCACCACATATATTGGGGTCTCGCTCTTGGGATTTTGAATCTTTCCCTATTAAAAAATATTGGGGGTAATTCACTTCAGGGAATATAAGAATTAAAAGGTATCCTTGGGTGGAATTAAATAAGGTTGAGCTCACGGTGCCTGTGTTGTCCATTAGATATATATTTAGAAATTGAATTGTTGGTTAGACATTGTAGAAATTTACCTGATAGACAATGGCGGACCTGGCCAAGTTTCGATCTGCTGCTGTACAGACTGCAAAAGAGTTAGGATTAGATGGGCAAGTTATGGTTGCCTATGTCACTACGGAATGTGACAAATTTATTGAACGCGAAGAAAGAAGATTAGAAAAAGAGGCCGAAAGAAAGTTAGAGGCTGAAAGGGAAATTAAGAAGTTACAATTTGAGGCTAAGGCTAAGAAATTGGAGGCAGAAAGAGAAGACAAAAGATTGGCTGCAGAAAGGGAAGAGAAGAAAGAAGATTAGCTGCAGAAAGAGAAGAAAAGAAATTAGCTGCAGAAAGGGAAGAGAAGAAATTAGCTGCAGAAAGGGAAGCAGAAAAGGAGGAGAAGAGATTACAAAGGGAACATGAGTTACGACTAAGGGAGTTTGAGTTTCAGGGCCATGCTCCTGAAAATGGTGCCAGTCCCTTTGCCTCTGATGCCACTGCTAGCCAAGGAGCCTCCACCTCAGCTATGAATTTTCATTTAGATCATTTTGTTGAGAAAGACGATGATATAGAGAGCTACCTAAATAGGTATGAACTATTAGCTACCACGTATGGGTTAGAGAGAGAAAGGTGGAGCTTAAAGTTATCTCAAGGACTTCGTGGGGCAGCTTATGAAGTTTTTGCAAAAATGAGTAGAGGTGATCAGGAAAATTATGACATGCTAAAGCAGGCTCTTTTGTTAAGATATGAAAAGAATGCAGAATTCTATAGGAAAAAATTTAGGAATGCTAAACTACTGTCAGGTGAAACCTATCACCAGTTCTCTGCACGAATAGAGACATACTTGGAGAAATGGACTTCTCTGGGGAAAACCCAAGATCTTAAGGAAATGGTCCTTATAGAACAATTAAGAGAGTCCATGGCTCCAGACCTGAGAAAGTTTCTCATGGAACAAGGTGCAGAGAGGCTGGGTGAGTTGCTAAATGTTGCTGAAAGGTATCAAGCAGCTCAAGCAGAGGTAACAGGTAATAAAAAGAAACAGGTGGACAACTTTAGGGCACCACAGAACTTTAATAAATTTGATCCTAAGGATCAAAATAAAGGTAAGCACCAATTTGATAGGCCACGGTATGAAAATAAAAATAAATTCCCACAATTCGATGAAAGGAAATATGATGAAAGAAAATCTTTCAACCAAGGAAAAAGGTGGTGTAAGAATTGTCAGATGGACAATCATGACACTGACCGTTGCAGAAGGAAACCTGTGTATATGGCAACCCTTCAGGTCAGGTCGACCTCAAGACAGGAGGAGGATATTATGTTGGATACCACTCCAGAAGAGATGAGGAAGGCACAGGCTGGGGATAAAACACTCAAGCCTTGTTTCAGAAAATTGTCAACTTGTCATACAACTCCAGGCAAGGGAGATTTTTACATGAAAAACAAGTTGATGTATAGGAAGACTGGAGCTAGATCCAAAGGTCAAGGACAGCTGGTACTTCCTAAAAGATATAGGGCAGACTTAATAAGGAGCCTACATGTGAAACCAGATGGGGACCATGAGAAGATAGGTACCATCATTCAAAAGGTGGCTCACAATTATTATTGGGCCAAAGCAAGATGGGACATTGAGAATTTTGTAGAAAGGTGTAGCATAGCACATGAGGGAACACCCACAAGTGGGAACATGGATCAGGACCTGGACACGCCACGGGGCAAAATTAGGCCTGATAATAAAAAAGAAAAATAGATTTGATAAAGTGGACCAAATGGAATGGGAAGCCCCTTTTCACGGACAAGCTTCACTTAACTGTTTTACAATGGCCACTATGCGGAGAGTGCAAAAAGATGTCTTACCCCAGGATAAGCCGACAATCCCTCAATCGGACTTAAACAAACTGGAGGAAGAGGATGTAGAGAGGAAATCTCTCATCAAGAATTTTAAGTGGGGAGAAAGCCCCAAAAGAAAAATTGGTAGCGGTCGTTTTGTGAATGATAATTCTGGGAGGAAAAATCATCACTATAAAGCTTCGAGTGGAAGAGACCATACCGGTGCATGGACAAATAGGTCCACACAATTAAAGGTCCATATGTAGCTTTGTTAAGAACGTGGACTGATGAAAAGGCAGAGGAAAACATTACATCTTCATACCAATATGTGAATGAGCTGACCACTCGGTTAAAAACTGGCTGGAAACTTGCCAATGAAAATTTGAAACAAGCCAGGAAGAAACATGCTGCCTATTATAACAGGAAGGCGAAAGACAGAAATTTGGCTGTGGGAGAGAAAGTACTGCTTCTTTTGCCCGGGAGTCAGAATAAGTTACAAATTGGATGGCAGGGTCCATATACAGTTCTAGAGAAGGTGTCTAGAACAAATTATAAGATAGATAAGAAGGGGAAAGAAAAAATCTATCATGTGAATCTCCTGAAGAAATATTTGGAAAGAGAACATCAGGAGGAGACACACTTGTTGACCTTGTCCATCGCCATGGAGATGAAAAAGGAACCACTTTCATCATTTGAGTATCCACTACACCCCTGTGAGACAGCAGCACAGGTGAAAATCAGTACACATTTGACGAAAACTCAGAAAGAGAGAGTGCAACAGGTTCTAAATAATCATGCAGAGGTGTTAACAGACCGACCAGGGCATACAAACCTATTGGAATATGATATGAAACTGATAGACCCCACACCTGTCTGTATGAAACCATATTCGATTCCGTTTGCTAAGGAGAAAGCTTTGAAGGAAGAGATAGACTATCTATTGAAGGAGGGAATTATTTCACACAGTGAATCCTCATATAGTTCCGGTGTTGTACTCTTAAGGAAGCCCTCTGGAGAACATAGACTCTGTATAGATTACAGGAGACTGAATGCTATTACAGAAGGACAGGTGGATCCATTGCCGGATACAAATCAGCTGTTTGCCAGACTAAATAAAGCTAAATATTTCTCAAAAGTGGATCTGAGTAAAGGATACTATCAGATTCCAGTAAAGCCTGAGGTTAGACCATACCTAGCTTTTAGTACCTCAGAAGGACACTATGAGTTTAATAGATTGCCATTTGGATTGAAGAATGCGCCTAGTGTCTTCTCTAGAATGATGAGAAAATTATTGGACCCTCTGAATAATCCATGTATAACAAATTTCATGGATGATATCCTGATAGCAACAGAAACATTTGAGGAACACATTGACTCTCTGAACATGCTGTTTAACCGTCTTAGGGAGGCAAATTTAACAGCCCGACCAACCAAATGTTGCGTTGGATGTAAAGAATTGGAATTTTTGGGACACACAGTTTATCAGGGAAACATGACCCCTGACCCAAAGAATTTAGAGAAACTACAGAAAGCCCCGAGACCACAAACCAAGAAGGACGTGAGATCCTTTGTCTCATTATGTGGTTTCTACCAGAAGTATATCAAAAACTTTAATTCCATATGTGCACCGTTAACTGATTTGACACGTAAAGGACATCCAGATCGCATTACATGGACACCACAATGTGAAATGACTTACCAAGAATTGAAGGAAAAGCTCACAAGTAAACCCATTTTGAAATTACCTGACTTAAGTCAAGAATTCATAGTAAGGACGGATGCAAGTAATATTGGGTTAGGTGCAACTCTACTACAGAAATCCGATGCATTGGATGGGGAATTAAGCCCAGTGGCATATGCTAGCAGAAAATTGAATAAAGCTGAAATCAATTACTCAACTAGCGAAAAAGAATGTCTTGCAGTAATATGGGCAATAAAGAAATTCAATATTTATCTGTATGGGAAGGCCTTTAAGTTGCAAACAGACCACAAACCTTTATCGTTTCTAGCACAGGCTAGGCATGAGAACTCCAGGTTACTCCGATGGTCTTTACTTTTGGCTCCATATAATTTTAGCATTGAGTATATATCTGGAAAAACAAATTTGGGAGCGGATTTCTTAAGCCGCCATCCGTGTGATGAGAATCACCGTAAACCCCAGAACTAATAATAAATTTCTCTATGTGTATATAGAATAAAGGACTGACATATAATGTCTGTTTTAAGAGGGGAGATGTCGTGGAATATTCTAATCCACATATATAAATTATCAAGTAAATATAAAGCCTAACAAATAAATCTAATAAAGAAAAGAGCAATGGTAAAATAACAGTGCTGTCACAAGGAATGTACTCGAAATCCCCTTTGTTTTATGCTTCGTCTGCAAATTGTAACGCTTTCACGTTGATAGTAAAAGCCTACTATATTATTACCCGCTTTCTTCAATGAAACGTGTGCTGTATTTCTTGGAAAAACATTGAGAGGCAGACTGCGTAATGACCTAAATTAATCCTAACATTAATTATACTGCGTTACCAAAAACGAACGAACAGATGGACTCAAATAGAAAGAGAGAGGGAGGGCTGAAAATCAGGAACGCATGCAACACGCGTCGCGCGATACACAATTACTACTATCACGCGTGTAAGGCTACATGCACTAACTTTTCGGACGGACAGTGATAAATTCACTACCCTTCCCAGAGTTAGGTTTTAAAATCACAAAAAACGCTTATTAGGAAAGATAACAATAGATGGGTTTACGTTTGAAAACATTACAGTACCCAGACAGCACATCTTCGAAACAGGAGGTAGAAGAAATTGCATATTTTGAACGCAGCCACTTAGCTCTATTAAATATATATATTTGGGTTCCTTAGGGTTTGCTGACAAAGAATATGTACAACGTTATGCAAATAGTCTAGGAATTAACAAGTTATAGCCAAAATAAAATGATGGTGCTGTCAGACAACACCCAAAATCAGAATCGCTCAGTGGTAGATTTTTTTACACCACCATTGTACGGGAAATGGGCCACAAGTTACATTTGAACTGATTGGCTGGAATGATATGTAAGGCTAAACGCGATTAGTCGGGCTATAAATACTATCTTTGGTTGTTAGGGGAGACGTAGGAAGTTAAAATTTTTTCAAATACTTGTCGAAACGTGGCTCCATTGGCTAGACTCGCTGATATACTCACTTAGGAGCGTTAGTTCGAGACCACTAGTCAAATAAGCTTGATAAAGCAACAGTGCGTTGAAGCCAGCTCATATTTTTGCTAAATAAAAGCCTGGAACATAAGCAGATGGGAATTTGTGCCAGTAGTTGTGCCAGAATTCATTGCTAATCAACGTATCTGTGTTTGTTTCCATGAATTGTGGTAAGCTTGAAACATTCAGTATCTTTTAATGAAAATTGAATGTGAATTGTTAATTTATGCCTGTATATATGTGTAGTTCAGTAGCAAACATGATGTAAAGCCTATAATGCTCCCGCCTGAACAGAAGGTGTCGGAGGAAAGTAAAACTGCATGGAATGGCCAAACAGTACACTGACACCTAGATTATTGATTAGACAGAAATAATGCTGGAAGTGCAGAGGCGTGGTAACCATTAAGGAGGTAAATACTGGTATAAAGTATTTCAGATGAAGCTGACAGTTTGCCTAACGCTCTGAACTCAATGTTTGTGATGTATTGTGCTCAGTGTAAAAAGAGAGTATAAATTAGTTATGAAGTAGAAGGTACATCCTTCTTGTTTTCAGGGACCGTGGTCTTGATGGTATTGAGCAGCACCTGGTCAGAGCTTTGCTGAATCCAGAGTCGGACAGCATACTCCTTGGTCCATTTAGCTATCAGTGAGGTGTCTCCAGAGCCGAGGGGAGAGTCGAGCAGAGGAGTCTGTACCTGCCGCCATCACGCAAGATAAGCTGATGTGGCCAGCTGAGCTCAAAATTATGTACCCCCAGCTTAAAATGACCTTGTAAAAATAAAATTAAGAGGGGAATTAAATTGTGTTAATATCAGGAACTGAGAACATCTCCAATAATAGTTCCCATAAAGACAAACTATTGAAGTCATGATGACAAATACCAACAGAGCTTGAACAAAACAAAACCAGTATTACCTCATATTACTACTACACAACTGAAACACATAGGATACTTTTAATAATATATGTCATTACAATATTCATATTGATAAATTCTGTACATATAACTTGTAAGTAAAATTGATTGTGATTCCTGGTTCCCTTTGTATTTGAATCAGGACACATATTCATTCATGACAGCAATGAATACATATTGCTATTTGAAAAGTTATCAGTGACTTCTTTAAGATATCCTTGTAGAGTGTTTTATGTATGTGAGTGTCACAGTGTTGTCAAGTGTAGTGGAGTAAATTAAATTGTTTATCTGTCTGTTGTTGTTTTGACTTACACTTCATCATACACATACCCTAGACATATACGTAGTCATCACACTATTCCAGAATAATTCTGACTGAGATATATATATATATGTGGCAGCAAGTAAGGTTATCTATAATACACTACTCTCATTAGATATAGATACCTTCACAGCTGATCTCAGTCAGTACACTAAGTCCCCCTATAAATATTTATAACATCCCACTTCACCACAGTGGGTATAGTTTCTCATAACCCAATCAATAGCTATTCCAAAAAGTAGTGGTGACATAATACAGCCTTGTTTCACCCCTGTTTCTACTGTAAACCATTCTGTATTCCCTTTATTTGTTCTAACACAACATCTTGCATTGTCATATAGCGCTTTGATTATATTCACATATTTTGTTGGAAAACCATAAATCAATTAACTAGTACTAAAAGTAAACTACAGATAAAGTAAGCGTACATGGAGATGCTACTTATCTGGATTTTGACTTGTCAATACGATAATAGGTAAGCTGGTTCACTCCGGAAAAAGCAAACCTTCTCATTTAAAACAAAATCTTTTTATGTTTTTAATTCTCAAAAGTGAATCTGTTTACAATACACATTAAAAAATTAAGTCTTAACAATTATGAAGAAATGTAGCTGCTAATACAATACAAAGAAACATGCGTTGGTACAAGCCCAAGAACACATACATACACATACATAAGTATAAACATACATACATACGATACTAATACTTTTTTATACTATTAATAAATCTAATGTCGCAATATCTACACACGTTAATTTTGCAGGATTTATCTAAAAATAAAACTAAGTGGAATGATTTAAGTGTTTTGTTTTATGTGTGAATACATGTAGAAAAAGTTCTGAGTTAAATATCCTTTGTTCATAGACGGCTTTATTTCTGCAAATCTAGACTAGATGTCTATATTCTGCCAAACGTGTAAATAACTTATTTTTAATGCATGGAGTGATTTTGTGAAAGATGTTGAGCATAACTGCTTTATACAAAACTACTTCTGTTGTTGTATTTTTTGTAATGTCTGTCTCAAAGAGTTTAAAGTTTGTGTCACTGTATTACAATTACAGACCATGTGATCTGCCTCTGTGGCGTTCAGTCTTTAAAGTTTACTTACTTACTGCTTACTTAGTCGTTCCTCTTCTACCGTGAGGTGTAGAGGTTTGGAAGAGAGAGTGCCATACTATCCTATTGGCTGTCTTCCTCCTTGCCTGGTTCCATTCTAGTTATCAGTCCTTCAGAGATTATCTAATATTGTCCTCCCAGCGGACTTTTGGAGGTCTGGATCCCTGGCTCTTAGATTCCCATACTTCTCAGGGTAGCCGATCTTTTCCATTTATGGCGACATGGCCGTACTATCATAGTTGGGACTGTATTACTTGGGTCTGCAGGGGTTGGATTTTAGGCCATTATTTATGGTCTGGTTGTGGACTATGTCTCTTCTTGTTACTTCAGTCACCTTTCTCAAATACCTCATATCTGAGGCTCGGATCTGGCTTCTGTGGGTTGTAGTCGTTGCCTGTGACTCGCATCCTTCTTCTTCTTCTTCGTACACTTTCAGACGTCCACTTGAATATTCTCAAAGAAAGCAGTAGTCAGTTTGAGGCTATTTGAATCCTCCAAAAGCTTTTCCACGAAAGGAGCTGGGGTTGGCCATATGCACTTTCTCTCTACCACATATAAGGGGCAACTTTGAAGCAGATGTTCAGCAGTCATTTTATCAGTGCCACAGTTACACTAATCGGTAGTTCCTATCTATACCTTGTTGAATAGATGGTATCTCAATCTGTTGTGGCCAGTGCGGAGTTTGAAGATTATCACTTGTTCTCTTCTTTGGAGCTGGTAGTAAGCATCATTCTGTGTATGCCCTGGATGTTCTACATTCCATTTGTTTCTGTATCTGATTCTGGTAAAACTCTTTGCCTCCTCAAAAGTTATGCTTGCATCAGGCTGAGGTAGATGTGAACCTTCTTTTGCCATTCTGTCAGCCTCTTCATTGCCGGTGATGTTACAATGAGATGGGATCCATGTCGCATGTTACGCATTGCCTAGTTAAATGTTTGAAGACCTAAAAGTGGGACACCAGTGTCCTGGCCTGACAAAGGAATGCAGGGGTATTTTTCTGTGTGTATCTAGGGCAGCCAATCAGAAAAGGGGTTTCCCACGGACAGATTTAACGACTTCGGTGAGTGTATAAGGAAGAATAAATCGTCCGAAAACATGGTTAGAATTAGACATCGCATAGGAGAACGGAATGACAGACCAGTATGAGAATGGTCTCCTTTTGACGGGAATATCTTCATTTATGTATAGGTACAAGGAAATCAGAAGGGAGTAAGTAGTTGTGAAGAATTTCGCAAGAATAAGTGTCCGTGCATTGAGAAATCCTGTGTTTTTCCTATTTATAATTCAATATAAAATCGTTAACACGACAGATATGGGAAAACAACATATGGATATAACGGTCAACTCACGGAGAACGGAAATATGTAACTCCAAAGGCTTGAACTGGGAAAGGTGAAATGTACGAGACCAAGGTTCGAAACACCTCTAGCACAAAGCCCCCGAAGTAACAATTATTTTGGGAAGTTTGCTGGAGTTGCAAGCCTTGTTTCCTGTACGTCCGGAAGCTGCATATATAAGGGCGGTCGTAAATGATTTCAAATTCACTTGTACAGCGAAGCAAGACAGAAGGACAACGGCTGGAGAGAGAGGAACGTGCCGAGGCCTATATCTTGTTATTTGCAGCCAGGCAGTTCTGTTACTCCACTAAAGCCAGTCTTTACTGATCTTAATTAGATCCTGTGAGGGTATGTAAAAAAGTTTACTATGTAAAAATAATACAGTAATTACAACTTTATTTCAGGATTTGTTTAATCTATCTGTTATGAAAGTAACATGTATATTAATTGATTACTTGATATGATTGTTGAAGATTGGAACCCGAAATATAACCACAGTGGCTGAGTCCGTATCAGGACTACCAACAATCATTATCAGAGCTTATTCAATCTGTTTTCAAGTTACTGCACTTTACAGAGCTAACGTATCAGGCAGGGGGATACTATAACCTCATACCATATATGTGTGTCCATATTATTTTGTATTATTTGATTTTATAAAATGTTCCACAGTAGACACCTGTCTTGTCACTGATCCATAATCATGCATTTTCACGCATACATCTGAAAAAAAAAAAAACAAATTCATCTCACCTACAATAGGGAATGTGGTAATTGTTATCCACAAATAGTCACATATCCTACAATTATCTGCAGGTTCATACTTGTCAACCAAAAGTCAGAGGTCAATGATCAAGAATTGCTCGATGATCAAGGCTAATCGCCCCAGCAGTGCCTGGATTGGTAGAAGCACGACCTACTGAAGCTGTACATCTCATATGAACACTGATTATCATAACAGATGAGTGATATTTGTGACAATTGTGCACCCAAGAAGTGATAACTATCAAGCAGAGATTTATGATGAAAATTTGCGTGATAAACTAGTAAAAGTTAAAAAGTGAATAAGACAGTGAAGAAGTCTATTACCCAACCAATGGGAAGAGTCTAAAGAAATGACATTTTAGTTTAACTTGTAAAAACTGTAATTGATTTCGCCAATTTGGTTTTGTGTAAATATAACTTTTGTATCACCAGTCACACACAATCACCACTAGTGGGGGCTCGATCGCGGGATATTCTCGTATATCCTGAGCTATCCTCTATCTAATACATCTATCTTTAGTCTATCTTCGGCCACCAATAGAGAGGAAAAAAAATTTTTTTGAAAATTCTAGAATAAGATTTTTTTCTCAGTAACAGTACCTTAGAGTACTCAGTAAATATTGACTATCACAAGGTTGCACGATTAATTGTGTTGTCCATTTGATAATTATTTTAAGTAAGTTTAGGTAAGTTTTCATACCCTACTTAACTTAATATAATGGCTGACTTAGTGAAGTTCAGAACTTCGATCATGCAGATGGGAAAAGATATGGGCTTGACAGGTGATGCTCTCATCCAGTATGTCACAACTGAAGTTGACAAACATATGGATAGAGAGGAAAGGAAGTTGCAAGCAGACGCTGAGAGAGAAGCCAAAAGACTAGAAGCTGAGAGAGAAGCCAAAAGAATGGAAGCTGAAGAAAAGAGGCTTCTGTTGGAAGTTGAGGCTCAAGCCAAGAAATTGGAGGCTGAAGAAAGAAGATTAACAGCTGAGGAAAGGAAGCTACAAGCTGATAGAGACCATGAACTGAGATTAAAAGAGCTTGAAATACAGGCAGCAGCTACCACTAATGGTAGTAGGTCATCTCATTTGGATACCAGCGCCAGCCAAAGCACCTCCAATGGACCTATGAACTTCCACTTGGACCCATTTGTGGAGAAAGAAGAGGGAATAGAGGATTACCTTGACATATATGAACGATTGGCCACTACTTATGGCCTAGAAAAAGAAAAGTGGAATTTGAAGTTGTCACAGGGATTGAGAGGAGTAGCTTATAATGTCTACTTGAAGATGCAAAAAGAAGATCAGGAAAACTATGAAGCCTTGAAACAAGCATTGTTGGTGCGTTATGAACAAAACGCAGAAGCTTATAGAAGGCGATTTAGAACTGCTAAGCTCCAGACAGGAGAAACATATCAGCAGTTCTCAGCAAGGTTGGAAAGTTACTTGAGATTAGATGAAATAATCATCTATGCAGAAAGTCACAAACTGGCTCACCCCCTGACTCAAGGAAACAAGAGGAAGCAGGGAGATAGTTTCAAGTCACCACAAAACCAAAACGAGTTTGAACAAAAGGACAATACAACCAAGAACAACCAAAGATATGACTACAAAGACAAGAACCCTCCAGGATATAACAATAAACCCTCACGAAGGGAAGAAAAATGGTGTAAGTTTTGCAAAATGAACAACCACAACACTGATGAATGTGGAAGGAAAAAGCCTCTTCATCATGCTGCATGTCTACAGGTGAGGACTTCTGATAGGAAGGAACTGACAGTGAGTCAGAATAGCCTCCTTCACCCACCTATACAAGAGATAGTGATCGTAAATGGCAAACAAGTCACAGGGATGTATGACACAGGTTTGTCTTTTGATGCGATCGTTTGTGCATCTCTGGTGCGCCCGGAACAAATCACCACAGAAACAGTAGATATTCAAGGGCCACTAAAGGCAGCATTGCCCCTAACTTTACCCAAAGCAAAGATTCATGTCAGTTGTCGCTATGTGGAAGGGGAGATAAATGCAGCAGTGTTAGATGATCCCTTTTACCCCCTGATGTTGGGGCGTAGATATGTTTTCTTCGGAAACCCGGTAAAACTTATGGTTATGGCAGAAATCCAGACCAGGACTGACTCCAGGAACATAGAGAGGGACACCAAATTAAAATTTGATTCGATTGAGATGAAAAAGGCTCAAGTAGCAGACGGCACATTGAAGCCTTGTTTTGGCAAACTGTCAAAAACACATAACAACCCAATCAAAGGAAATTTCTATATGGAACATGGACTCTTGCACAGGAAAGCTGGCAGAGGGACGAACAGTCATGGTCAAATTGTTGTACCATCCACCTATAGAAATAAGGTTATAGGCTGGGGGCACATAACTTTGAGTGAACACCTGGGTAATGGTGCCACAAAACAAAGAATAGCCACCCAGTACTACTGGACAGGTATTACGGAAGACATCAATCGGTATGTAAATTCCTGTCCAGAGTGCACTCATGTAGATTCAGAAAGTCGACGGAAGAGTCTTCACCAAACGTCTACAAGCAAACCAGCAATTATGGGTACTCCAGAGATTTGCACTGGAGGGGAAAGGAAACATCCCACACAGGTTAAATTGCAGTCTGAAACCCATGCGCTGAACAAAAAGAACAAATCACGTAGCCAAAATCAAACACCTACGAATTTGCGAGGAAAAACCGCAACCAACTATCAACAAAAAGAGGGCGGTAAACGTCAAGGGAAACCTACCGACCCCATTTCACCAGCGGTAAAAGCCTGGATGAAAAGCCGAACTGGGAAAAGAGAGATAGTGAAGGATAAATCTATATCCATGAAAACAAAATGTAAGAGCACATTTTCTTTGTCGACACCCAACTGAGATAGAACGAGAGTAAGAAGAACAGCACAAAGCCCCCGAAGTAACAATTATTTTGGGAAGTTTGCTGGAGTTGCAAGCCTTGTTTCCTGTACGTCCGGAAGCTGCATATATAAGGGCGGTCGTAAATGATTTCAAATTCACTTGTACAGCGAAGCAAGACAGAAGGACAACGGCTGGAGAGAGAGGAACGTGCCGAGGCCTATATCTTGTTATTTGCAGCCAGGCAGTTCTGTTACTCCACTAAAGCCAGTCTTTACTGATCTTAATTAGATCCTGTGAGGGTATGTAAAGTTACTATGTAAAATAATACAGTAATTACAACTTTATTTCAGGATTTGTTTAATCTATCTGTTATGAAAGTAACATGTATATTAATTGATTACTTGATATGATTGTTGAAGATTGGAACCCGAAATATAACCACAGTGGCTGAGTCCGTATCAGGGCTAGCACAATCCTTTTCAGGACTAATAACAATTTTTTTCAGGACTACCAACAATCATTATCAGAGCTTATTCAATCTGTTTTCAAGTTACTGCACTTTACAGAGCTAACGTATCAGGCAGGGGGATACTATAACCTCATACCATATATGTGTGTCCATATTATTTTGTATTATTTGATTTTATAAAATGTTCCACAGTAGACACCTGTCTTGTCACTGATCCATAATCATGCATTTTCACGCATACATCTGAAAACAAATTCATCTCACCTACAATAGGAATGTGGTAATTGTTATCCACAAATAGCCACATATCCTACAATTATCTGCAGGTTCATACTTGTCAACCAAAAGTCAGAGGTCAATGATCAAGAATTGCTCAAGGATCAATGCTAATTGCCCCATCAGTGCCTGGATTGGTAGAAGCACGACCTACTGAAGCTGTACATCTCATATGAACACTGATTATAAAAACAGATGAGTAATATTTGTGACAATCGTGCACCCAAGAAGTGATAACGTGTCAAGCAGAGTTTTATGATGAAAATTTGCGTGATAAACTAGTGAAAGTTATAAAGTGAATAAGACAGTGAAGAAGTCTATTACCCAACTAATTGGAAGAGTGTAAAGAAGTGACATTTTAGTTAACTTGTAAAAACTGTAATTGATTTCGCCAATTTGGTTTTGTATAAATATAACTTTTGTATCACCAGTCACACACAATCACCACTATTAGATAGATGTAAATAAAGAGGATATAAATTGTATTCACCAGCTTTATTCATTCAATATAGTTGATACTGAGTTTGGTTGAATTTTTATTAATATCACAGGTGGTCACATAGCGGAGGTGGCGCAGTAAGGTCTGACTGTTCTCTGAATATTTTCAGTCCAGATACTTTCACAGCCGTGACTATCGAGTGATACCAGTGTTCTTCTCTGTCACTGGGACCTCACACATTCTGGAGAGAATACTATTTCTACTCTAGCACTATCATCTCACACATATAAAACCTTCCGCTACAATCCATTGGATCACAACACTTTTGAATCGTTGACAACGTTTGTGGAGCACTACTCTGAGATCATCCAGGTCTGTATTATTTTGGATTTTCAACGTTGCAATTACTGACTGTGCATCAGTAAAGAAAGCAACTTGTCTCTCTGCACTTTCTTCTGTCAATATAACCTCTGCTGCAGTTTTCAAGGTCTCTGCCTCTGCTCTGAAGTTGCTGGAGAATCGACCAGTCGCCACTGACAGCCTTTTTTCCTGCACCAGTGCTTAAAGTCAGAAAGACTACCCCACCTCCATTTTCTGTTAAATTTGTTGCTGATCCATCTGTGTATGCATGGGTCCAGGTGTTGCGCGGATAATGTTTCTCTATGTATTTTGTGCTATGGATTTTCTATCTGTTGCAGTTTGGCTCTTTTTACTTTCAATTCCAGGAATGCTTTCTATCATTTTAGGGAAACGATTTTGTTTCCAAACTGGAAGCTTGTGTGCAGTGTAGATGGGTTTAACAGTGGATATTTCATCTATGGATACTGCTCTCATTTGTGGTTTGGTTGATTCTACAAAATTACTTCGTTTGAGTCTTTGCCTTCTAAGAACATTTATTCTATGGCACATTGGGTGGTCTGTTAGTCTTTTTTTATTTTTCGGCCTGTTGCTGAGCCCTGCAGTCTCTTCTATCTGTCATTGGCTGGAGGCATGTAATCTTTTCGAGTTCTTTTATAGGTATTGACTTCATGTCTCCCGTTATAATTTTCATTGCTTGATTTTTGGAGTCTGCTAATTTTATCGAAGTTTGTCTTAGCTGCTGTTGCCCATGCTGCCATGCCATATTCAAGAACTGGCCTCACTCGCCCTGTGTACAACGTCTTAGCACTTTCGCGTCTGCACTCGCATCCAAACTAGTTTACATTTGGATTAATCTGTATGTTTATTTCTTTCTCTATGTCGTATTTTGAATCTGTCTAACAACACGGTCATATTTACCGCGTTAACTATAGGATAAATGGACCGATAGAATAGCCAATCAGGACGCTCCTTTTCTGGTATGTATAACGAAACCTTTTTATGTTGGACAGAAAGGGCTTATTCTGTGTATTTGATAGGAAGGAGTTATTTTTTTTCTTAAAGAATAACGATATATAAAAGGAAATACATAACTATTATAACATCTGGGATGTTACTTAATAAGTAGGTACAAAGACGGCCTCATAAAAGTAATTTACTTAAAGAGAAAAATTGGTTTTAGTGATATTTCTACATCAGGGTAGTTCCAGATTTAGCTAATTAAAGACTGCATAGATTTAAATGCCATGTAATAACTAAAAAACATATATATAGATATAGAAAGATAGAGATAAATTAGCAGTTCAAATATCACTTTAAATAATTAAAATCGGCCCAGTAATAAGTTAGATATAGAATATTTAAACTTAGTCACATTATACGGGCAAGTTGAAAAAACGTTTAAGGTTTTGATTTTTAAACACACATTTGGACCGTGCTTCCGATTGGGCGGACACGGCGCTATTATATAGAACTGGAACTTAGAGGAGTTCCGCCACAAAATTGAAATATACCAAGCTGAATGAATCGAGACCAAACTGTTACTGCTAAAATTCCCATTGAAAGCCGGTCTCAGCGTGTATATTATTGCCTGATGGTAAGAAAGATATATATATATATATATATATATATATATATATATATATATATATATATATATATATATATATATATATATATATATATATATATATTGTTGATTATATGCCTGTGTATACCCGCTTATGTGTTCGGTGATGTGTAGAAAGTGAAACTACAGGACATGTGCTGCCATGCAGTACTTGGAAACGTGTATGATTTTGAGACGAAAGCCAGCAATGAAAATGTGTAGAATATTTGTATGTAGGGCAAAAATTACGACTGTAAGTTTTAATAGGGTATTTGAATGAGTATTTCATCCTGGAATTACACACTGTTCCCGAACATAAGATAGGAGTACAGGAATTGTTAACATGGTATAATCAAGTTGTCACTTGCTATTGTGTACTTAACCAAATCATTGTATGGAAGCCATTCATGGGATAATTGATCTAACATACGATGTTTAAAGAAAAAGAGTAATCACATTGAACTGGCTGTAAGAGAAATGAAGTTATGTGTCTTGTGCAAACTGTTAGCACAAAATTCTGAATAATGTTCACATGTGGTGTTGTGTGTGTATGTGTGGAGTGTAGCTGGAACCTACATGGAATGCGATTATCTTTCATTCCAGGTTCTGTCTCGATATTACAAAGTACTAAACCTCCACTGTAGAGGAAGTCTGTTGGTGCCTACAGCTCGTTATATACCAAGAGCCATACCCTGTTTCCAAGCCTGGAGGTGCAGTTTGTGTAATCCTGGCCTGCTGGAGGCAGATCATCATCTAATAAGATAGGTGGAATCTAGTTCCACTCTATAGCAAATCCAGTCATAAAAATATATAAAGACAGAAAACCCACTTATTATTAAACATTTTAATGACGATTTCTAAAGGACACTTGTTAACTACAGTGAATTCTTCAGTCCAGTTACAGTGATCATATTAATCATAAAGAAAGTAATTGACATTATCTCGTTACCCTTACCATATTATTCATTATGAAAAAGTACATTCCATATTATTTATTTATGTTGTATGACGAAAATGGCTGATAATGCGCAACGACCAGCGATTATAAATTAAAAGTTACACATGCAAATATCAATAAATCATTAAATACTCAGCCTGCTCTTGTAAAATGTATTCTTTAAAAAAATAGATGCCAAAAAGATTACAATACTTATAATGTGAAATATGTCTCGCGATTTTCATACGAATACGCAGTTGCAAAGAAGAAAAAGCTAATTTAAATTATTAATAGATTAAAATAAGTTAATCTCTACTTTCAAATTTATATTTTAATTTTTGCATAATTCTTTCCCTTACACATATAAACTTACCTTTGTAATCTCCACTAAAAAATACAAACTTGCACTGATCTATCTATCTATCTATCTATCTATCTATCTATCTATCTATCTATCTATCTATCTATCTATCTATCTATCTATCTATCTATCTATCTATCTATCTATCTATCTATCTATCTATCTATCTATCTCTATCTCTATCTCTATCTCTCTCTCTCTCTCTCTCTGTCTCTCTCTCTCTCTCTCTCTCTCTCTCTATATATATATATATATATATATATATATATATATATATATATATATATATATATATATATATATATGTATATCTATCCATCTATCCGCCTATCTCTAAATTAAGGATCATGTTTGGTGAATGACACAAAATGTGATGTATATGTATATACATACCAAGCTTCGTCTGTTTAATTCAAATGTTATCTCAGTGTTAACATACGGCTGTGAGAGTTGGAAAATAACAAAATCATTGGAGAACAAGCTGAATACATTCGAGAACAAATGTCTTAGAAAACTCATGAACATCAGTTGGAAAGAATTCAAGACTAATCGACAAATAAGAGAAGACTCTAGGCAGAAATATGTCTCCGACTATATAAGTAAAAGACGATGGTCATATATCGGTCATGTCCTACGAATGCAAAACAACAGAATACCACTACAGGCGCTCACTTGGGTTCCTGAGGGTAAGAGGAAAAAAGGAAGACCAAAAGAAACACTCAGAAGAACAATAATAAGAGAAGGAAGAACTTTGGGTCTAAATACTGTGCAAGAGCTAAGAGGAGTGGCGTCACAACGAACAACCTGGAGAGCACTGGTTTCTGCCTTATGCGCCGTGTTTGGTGCTTAAAGAATTTATTATTATTATTATTATATGTCGACCACATTTGTTAAAAAAGTGTCATTATGCACACTTTAGAAACCAGTAGAAACTCCTTCCCAAGACCTGATGGTCTACATCAGCGTTTTTCAACCTGTGCGCCGCAGCGCCCTGGGGCGCCATGACTGACGGTTGGGCGTGGTGTTGTTTCGTATTTAGCTGTAAAGAAAACACAGAGCTATGGAAAATTTCAGTTTTGCTGTATGTCAACCTGCGTTACCCGGAGAAATTTTGATGGTAGCCAGCCTTTGAAGTCCCGCTCCCCCGATCCGCCTATCAACTTTCCGCGCATTCTCCTCGCACGACCATTGTAGATAACACGGTGATTTTCTGTTTTCAAACGTTTTTCATTGTGTTGTGAATTTGATATAAACTATGGACATTTTTTTTAAATTTTGCAATTTGTACGATCGTTAGCTTCTTGTATATAAATGATTGTTAGTTAGAAAAAGCGAGAACTTGTTGGGGATGACAAAGAAAGTGATAACGAGGAAAGGAAACGTAAGTTTAGAAAATACAACGAAGGTTACTTAGATTTTGGTTTCACGTGCACTCTTGTGAACAATGAAGAGCGTCCACAGGGTGTTGTGTGTCAAAATACACTCTGTCGAATGTATACTGCCTAGCAAATTGAAGCGCCATTTAGAAAGTGTTCATAAGAATGACGTAACAAACCAAGAGAATATTTCTCTAGAAAGCTGAGCCAAATGAAAGAAGAAAAAGCAGCATTATCTAAGCAAGCGACAACCTCGAGTAAAGCTTTTCTAGCGTCCAACAAAGTAGCATACCCGGTAATGTGGCAGTGAAGTTATTTGTGCGTAGGTCGCGGCATCCAATAGTATCGTATTACCGGGCTGTGTTTACTACATCAATGAAAGAATGTGTGTGTGTCTGTCAGCTGACCGGGTCAGTTTCAGTTAATGGTTGACCGCAGGTAAATATTTTGAAGAGCGCTAACTCTTGTACGTTTCTTGGTTCAAGTCGTTACAGGTCTGTCCGCCTGAGTTGGAAATTCTTGACCTTATTTTATTCTTCCTTCCCAGAGTTCGTTCGTACCCTTTTTTATGGTTAGTGAAAAGCAATGTCTTGTATAGTGGTTTTGTCAAAAAATCCAACCGTAATATTTCAAGGAAAACGCAGCAGTGCAGAAACACAGAATATATTTTATTAACGTAATTTGGAACAGCAATGTTATTGACACAAAGATGAAGCACTTATTTCTTTCTTACCCAAAGTAGTGAGTATCCGAAACAAATGAAAATGGAAAATCCACAGGAATAAAATATCCAATAGAGTAAAATACAAACTTGTCTACTTAAAATATACTAGTCTAACATGAAAAAAAAAAACTTGTCACGTTAAAAACACCTTGTCTTGATAATCTCAAAGACGAAGTTCAAAAAAAAATTCTCTCGCCTAACGACTCCTAAAATCTGTACAAGTCCTGGATCCTGTCAATCGCCCACGTCTCTTTTTTATATACTGCCCACTCTTTTTTCCCGCCAATTTTCACACGATGCTTTATTTTTCACTCGGCACCAAACATCAACATTTGCATACGCTCTTCTCAGCTTTTCGACTTTTTTCACACGACTCTCACTCTAGCAACGGAAAAAACCCAAGACTTGCAACTTCTCCCATAATTTTCCATTCAATAAACAGGCACTTACTATTTTGTTGTTCTGGGACAGCTTTTCTTGAAGCCGTGAACTTGTCATGATACTGTATTTAGTGCACAAATGTCTTAACTGCTTTTAACGTTGTTATTCTCATTATGTGTAGTTTTAACACGTATTAATTGTAGTGTATGCCAAGCGGTCAACAAGTCCCGGGGCCACAAAAATATATCCCATGTGGAGACATTTTCGTCCTATCAACTAAAAATATCAAGTCCCTAACATACATGCTGGAGTAAATTATGAACTGGGGGCCTATTTTTGAAGCAATTGTCAATGGACAATTGTTGAGAAAAATTTTGTTACTGGTATAAGTCATTGACTGGGGGCATATATTTATGAGCCAAAATGAGAAGAAGAAAAAACTACAAGGTGTCAGTATACATGTGAGCCAAAAAAAAATTATTTTTTTTCAAGATCTCAGTATACCTGTAAGCTAAATTAAAAATGTATTACAAGATCTCAGTATACATGTGAGCCGAAAAAAGGGGGGAAAAAATATTATTTCGTAAAACGAGGGACACCGTAGAATTATATTGCGTAAAACGGGGGAGACATACATGTTGTTTATACACTATGTCATTAAACTATGGGATATGGATAGCAGTGTGCAATACGCAATGTAAATTCTCTTCTTCTTCCGTCCTTAGCCGCCGACCGTCAAAGCAGTCAGTGGCCATTACGCCTAGTGGCGTCTTAGGGCAACAGCAGATAGGTTTTCTTTGCCATTGTTTCCCATCACGCCTATTGGCGTCTTTAGGGCAATGGCAATTCAATCCATTTGCTGTTGTTTCCGTAATCGAAGTGACTGGCAAACGGGTGATCAGCCCGTTGGTCAATGTAAATTGATCATGTATTAATACAATACTTATATAATCTTTACTTAACACGCTAATAATAATACATAAGAACATGGAGTTATGATAGTAAATATACATAATTAATTATAACTTATTGAACTTTTTATTTAAAGTCAACACATATCATGTCAAACAAAACTCGAGTGTTAATCAACACTCAGGACAATAAGTGAATCCTATCTTAATATTTACATCTGAATGGTAACTGACCATAGCTGGTTACCTGTGACCATGACTTTCGCTAATGTGAACGGGAGCGGTGAAAGATCACATTGGATGTTTGAACTCTCATTGACTGCACAGTGGGGCGTCAACTGAAGGAGAGGGAGGGGTAGTGGGGGTTTATAGTACAATGAAATAGCTGGGGGAGGAGAGAAAGTAGTTCCGGTGTTGGATAGATGAATGGACGCGAGGCGTGGGAGAAAGGTAAAGAAAAAATAGAAGAAGAACTCGCATGGGGAAATCGACACGGGGGGGGGGGGGGGGGAGATAAAGGTGGTAAAAACGAAAATTAGATTTGACATAGCGAAAAACGGCGAGGTGGTGTTAAGGTCACGTGTGGACAGTTTGCGCATAGGGAAAAGGGAGTAGAGGTGTGGGTCAACATTTTATATATGCATTAGAGCTTAAATAATTTGTACTGGGCGAGTACAACATCTGTGTGTCTCAACACAGTAATTTGTTAAAAAGGCATGATATATGGTACATAGTTATTTATGCGATATTCATGAAATTCAACCAATTTATATAAGTAATCATAAAATCGATCCATAGCATATGTCTAGTTTCAGTACCTCCTGAACAGACCAGTAGAAAAATGTGTTAATGGAGAAAAACTGCTCTGAGTATCGTTCAACATTTGTGATGCTCCAGCTAATCACATGTGTAATAATGTTTTGGTTTTCCGCCAAAGTCTTAATATTATGACATAAACTGTCATAGTTTGCGGTCGGGTGCAGTGCCAACAAAACTGTAGCGCATTGCCTACAAACGGCAAAATCGCCCGTTTTGGTTGATGTGCTTGTCTTACGATCAAACAATGTCTTCTTTAACCCTTGAGATTCTTCCTTAGTGGCAAATAGTACATGCATGTGTTTGGTTAAGTACTGGTATAATGTACAACAATACATATATTTCCAAGTGCAAACAAAATGTAATTTAAATCTTCTAATACAAAATATAACGGTTTTAATACTGTAACTGTGCATGTTGAATAGAGTTGCGCCTCTGCAGATTTTTCTCTTCACTGGCGGTTATTACTGCCGCTGATAGCATCAACTGGATGACATAGAAGGTGGCTGGCATCATCAAGAAAACATTTCAGAGCAGCCAGCAGAGCACGCCGGCCGACTCTAAAATATTTTGACTCGCCTAGACAATTTTATCGTACTCGGACAAGGAAAATGAAACCATTTAGGGTAACCCAGCCAGAGCAAACTGGAGTAACTCTAAAATATAGCATTGTCTCTCCTGGACAAATCTGCTATCGTACACGGGTAAAAATGAAACCATTGAGAGTGGACCTGGCTAGAGCAACCTGGCCATCTCTAATATAGCGATGTCTTTCCTAGACAGCCTGCTATCGTACATTCTCTCAGTGTCTACAGCAGTGACGGTTGATGTAGTATTACAGGCAGGGTGTTGCGAAGTTGATGCACTGTGCTGTGCGATGTTCTGTCGCTTATTTGAACGTTTCCTGTACAGAGGGTCTGTCGTAGACAATCTTCTATCGTGTTTCTTCTCAGTGTCTCTTCATGTTCTCGTCATCCAACATTTTCGTTAGAATCATATCTATTTCAATTCTTGTTTCTGGAAAGTGTGTATGATACCTTTCCTCTAACAATCTCCATACTATTCTTCTTGACAAGCCAACCTCAGGCCGTGCTATGATGGCTTGTATCACCTTCTTTAAGTCCTGTATGTTTGGTTCGGCCATCTTATTCTTTACCTCGGCGATATCTCTGTACTGTGGTACAACTACTTCTTGAGCCGTTTGTCGATTCTTCCTGTTTTCACTGAGTGGTATGTTAGATTTTATGTTATTGTCTAATATATGTGACGATGTTTCCTTTCCTCTCATGACGTCTTTATCATTTTGTGGTGGCCCCCAAGTGTGACGCTTCAGTATACATCTCTGTTTGTGTTGCTAAAACTGTAGCTCTATTCTCTGTTTGTGTTGCTACACTGATCATCATTGTTTTCTTCACTTGTAGTTCGTGTATTTCTTTAGGTTGACTATTGATCATGGGGGCCCATTGCGTCTCATTTGATCTCATAAAACCGACCTGGTGATGGCTGTTAAGTGGTGTTCTCCATTGTTTTAGAGGTCTGATATGTACCCTCATTCCATCTTCTGTTGTTATTAAGCAAGTTTGTTTGTCAATGGTTTAAACATTTTTTACTGCCCATATCTTTCGTTGTGTGATTCCGTTGATAAAATTTCTAACAGCTATGCGATGGTGTCTTCTATTTAGACTACTCCAATCTGCACTTGTTTTGACAGCGTCTCTTTCCGATTTTCTAATATGTTGTTGTTGCTGCTGTTGTTGTATATGTATTAAATGTTGTTGTTGTTGCTGTTGTAGCAGTAATTGTTGCTGTTCAAGCTGCTGTTGCAACGCTTGTGGATCCATGATAGTGATTAATAGTGATTAGGCCTGTCTGCTATCACTAAAAAAAGGTGGCTGTTCGCTTGCCAGAATGAGTATGCTTTCACAAACGAAAAAGAGCTAGTCACGGCGCCAAATAGAGTTATGTGTGGCAGTGCAACTATTTGTGCGTAGGTCGCGGCATCAAATAGTATCGTACTACCGGGCTGTGTTTACTACATCAATGAAAGGATGTGTGTGTGTCTGTCAGCTGACCGGGTCAGTTTCAGTTAATGGTTGACCGCAGGTAAATATTTTGAAGAGCGCTAACTCTTGTACGTTTCTTGGTTCAAGTCGTTACAGGTCTGTCCGCCTGAGTTGGAAATTCTTGACCTTATTTTATTCTTCCTTCCCAGAGTTCGTTCGTACCCTTTTTTATGGTTAGTGAAAAGCAATGTCTTGTATAGTGGTTTTGTCAAATAATCCAACCGTAATATTTCAAGGAAAACGCAGCAGTGTAGAAAAATAGAATATATTTTATTAACGTAATTTGGAACAGCAATGTTATTGACACAATGATGAAGCACTTATTTCTTTCTTACCCAAAGTAGTGAGTATCCGAAACAAATGAAAACGGAAAATCCACAGGAATAAAATATCCAATAGAGTAAAATACAAACTTGTCTACTTAAAATATACTAGTCTAACTTGAAAAAAAAAACTTGTCACGTTAAAAACACCTTGTCTTGATAATCTCAAAGACAAAGTTCAAAAAAAAATTCTCTCACCTAACGACTCCTAAAATCTGTACAAGTCCTGGATCCTGTCAATCGCCCACGTCTCTTCTTTATATACTGCCCACTCTTTTTTTCCGCCAATTTTCACACGATGCTTTATTTTTCACTAGGCACCAAGCATCAACATTTGCACACGCTCTTCTCAGCTTTTCGACTTTTTTCACACGACTCTCACTATAGCAACGGAAAAAACCCAAGACTTCCAACTTCTCCCAGAATTTTCCATTCAATAAACAGGCACTTACTATTTTGTTGTTCTGGGACAGCTTTTCTTGAAGCCGTGAACTTGTCATGATACTGTATTTAGTGCACAAATGTCTTAACTGCTTTTAACGTTGTTATTCTCATTTTGTGTAGTTTTAACACGTATTAATTGTAGTGTATGCCAAGCGGTCACAGTAGCAAAATGTAAGAAACCCCATACGATTGCACAAGAACTCGTTTTACCGTATGCTATTGATATGATGTCCATTATGGTTGGAGAGTCCGTGGGAAAACAGCTTTTGCCTATTCCTTTGTCGGACAGTACAATCAGCCGTCGAATTCAAGATTTAGGAGAGGATCTTAATGAACAGATTATAGAAAAAATGAGGGGGAAGGACTTTGCAGGTCCGACAGGAAAAGATTTATTTGAAATTGTGGACAACTTCATAGCGGAAAAAAATATAGACTGGGCTCATTGTGTTGGTGTGTATACCGATGGTGCTCGTTTAATGTCGGGCTATTACAGTGGCCTACAAGCCCTCTTCCGAGGCAAAGCTCCTGATGCTGTTTGGACCCATTGTATAATCCAAATCTCGCTACAATATCAATATCATATAGTCTACCAAATATGATTCTTCACAGCAGCACAGTATTAAGTAATAGAAGACAGGTCAAATAGATAAAGAAATAAATCGACAAAAACGATTAATGGACATGTCTACTTGTGACAGAATTAAACAGACTAACACTCAAAATATAAAAGTTGCGTCTAAAAGGCACGCGTTCATCGTCTGTGGTGATCAAGAGTTATGGGACATGTCAAGTCATGTCATGTGTAATATTTGTTACATCAGTCACGTGGTTCATTTTTAAGAAAGATATAAGACAATTTATTTACTTTTTTTCAAATTTTCAATTTTCATCTTGTTTATTACTACTATCCTCATATCTTTTAAGTATATTTTTTCTTATCTTACACAAATAAAATTGTTTCCCTGTTGTATCAACACAAATGCTGACATGCAGGTTCTGTAAGAGTATTAACATACGTACACAATCACGCACACATAGGTTTTAAATAAATGGTAGAAAGCCTGAACAGAAGAATTCTGCAAGCAGCCACTGAGTCTATTAGGACAGAGAGGCAAGACAGAATTAAGAAACGCGTTGAACTAAAGAACTACAAAAGCTTGGTGATGAACTACACAACAGAGAGAGAAGAAACAACTGAAGAGAATCACAAACACTGGTCACATGCGAAATCAAATTTCTTGACGCTTTGCTACAGTTTAGTAAGGGAAAGTAACATTTTATTTCCTCTTGCAAGGGACACAACACAATTTAAAAAATTAATACAATATAACACAAAATTTTACTTTAAACTTTAAACTTTTCCAGTTAACTTAATCAAAAAAATAAAATAAATGGTTATTATTTTGAAATTATATGGTTCTTAAATTTTGTAACATAACTTTTTTAAATGTTATTTTAATTTTACACCTTTTAAAACATACTTACCCATTACAACTTCTTAAAGTAGTGAATACTTATGACAAATAAGGGAGGGAAACCTGAGGCCTGTAAACAGTAAATTAATATGAAACAAATATAAAGGTATGTTATCAGGCACTCGCAGGAAATAAAGAAGTAGAACACCAGACAACAGAAAAACAACAGACATGAGTGGCTTACCCAGGATTTGAACACTGGACCTTCCGTGCGACAACCCCGCCTAGCCATGCAAGCGAATCACACTATCCGCTCTGCCATCTACGCATCATCACCATGGAGGACTTCTGGTGTCGTGTATTGTGGTTCGCACTATTGACCTGCCATTGAAACATCATTTTTTGATGATGCGTAGATGGCAGAGCGGATAGTGTGATTCGCTTGCATGGCTAGGCGGGGTTGTCGCACGGAAGGTCCAGTGTTCAAATCCTGGGTAAGCCACTCATGTCTGTTGTTTTTCTGTTGTCTGGTGTTCTACTTCTTTATTTCCTGCGAGTGCCTGATAACATACCTTTATATTTGTTTCATATTAATTTACTGTTTACAGGCCTCAGGTTTCCCTCCCTTATTTGTAATAAATGTTTGTACAATACCAAACCTACCCACTATCCTGTTCTCACTGTTCTAGTCTACTATCATTTACTGGACACAGTATTAAGGTCCTAAGGGTCTTGTTGGATTCGGCCTATACTGCTTGATAGAAATACAACAGAAGTGATTGCGTCATTAATAGGCTGAACTGCCCATGGAGGACTTCTGGTGTCGTGTATTGTGGTTCGCACTATTGACCTGCCATTGAAACATCATTTTTTGATGATGCGTAGATGGCAGAGCGGATAGTGTGATTCGCTTGCATGGCTAGGCGGGGTTGTCGCACGGAAGGTCCAGTGTTCAAATCCTGGGTAAGCCACTCATGTCTGTTGTTTTTCTGTTGTCTGGTGTTCTACTTCTTTATTTCCTGCGAGTGCCTGATAACATACCTTTATATTTGTTTCATATTAATTTACTGTTTACAGGCCTCAGGTTTCCCTCCCTTATTTGTAATAAATGTTTGTACAATACCAAAACCTACCCACTATCCTGTTCTCACTGTTCTAGTCTACTATCATTTACTGGACACAGTATTAAGGTCCTAAGGGTCTTGTTGGATTCGGCCTATACTGCTTGATAGAAATACAACAGAAGTGATTGCGTCATTAATAGGCTGAACTGCCCATGGAGGACTTCTGGTGTCGTGTATTGTGGTTCGCACTATTGACCTGCCATTGAAACATCATTTTTTGATGATGCGTAGATGGCAGGGCGGATAGTGTGATTCGCTTGCATGGCTAGGCGGGGTTGTCGCACGGAAGGTCCAGTGTTCAAATCCTGGGTAAGCCACTCATGTCTGTTGTTTTTCTGTTGTCTGGTGTTCTACTTCTTTATTTCCTGCGAGTGCCTGATGACATACCTTTATATTTGTTTCATATTAATTTACTGTTTACAGGCCTCAGGTTTCCCTCCCTTATTTGTAATAAATGTTTGTACAATACCAAACCTACCCACTATCCTGTTCTCACTGTTCTAGTCTACTATCATTTACTGGACACAGTATTAAGGTCCTAAGGGTCTTGTTGGATTCGGCCTATACTGCTTGATAGAAATACAACAGAAGTGATTGCGTCATTAATAGGCTGAACTGCCGATGGAGGACTTCTGGTGTCGTGTATTGTGGTTCGCACTATTGACCTGCCATTGAAACATCATTTTTTGATGATGCGTAGATGGCAGAGCGGATAGTGTGATTCGCTTGCATGGCTAGGCGGGGTTGTCGCACGGAAGGTTCAGTGTTCAAATCCTGGGTAAGCCACTCATGTCTGTTGTTTTTCTGTTGTCTGGTGTTCTACTTCTTTATTTCCTGCGAGTGCCTGATAACATACCTTTATATTTGTTTCATATTAATTTACTGTTTACAGGCCTCAGGTTTCCCTCCCTTATTTGTAATAAATATTTGTACAATACCAAACCTACCCACTATCCTGTTCTCACTGTTCTAGTCTACTATCATTTACTGGACGCAGTATTAAGGTCCTAAGGGTCTTGTTGGATTCGGCCTATACTGCTTGATAGAAATACAACAGAAGTGATTGCGTCATTAATAGGCTGAACTGCCCATGGAGGACTTTTGGTGTCGTGTATTGTGGTTCGCACTATTTGGACACAGTATTAAGGTCCTAAGGGTCTTGTTGGATTCGGCCTATACTGCTTGATAGAAATACAACAGAAGTGATTGCGTCATTAATAGGCTGAACTGCCCATGGAGGACTTCTGGTGTCGTGTATTGTGGTTCGCACTATTGACCTGCCATTGAAACATCATTTTTTGATGATGCGTAGATGGCAGAGCGGATAGTGTGATTCGCTTGCATGGCTAGGCGGGGTTGTCGCACGGAAGGTCCAGTGTTCAAATCCTGGGTAAGCCACTCATGTCTGTTGTTTTTCTGTTGTCTGGTGTTCTACTTCTTTATTTCCTGCGAGTGCCTGATAACATACCTTTATATTTGTTTCATATTAATTTACTGTTTACAGGCCTCAGGTTTCCCTCCCTTATTTGTAATAAATGTTTGTACAATACCAAACCTACCCACTATCCTGTTCTCACTGTTCTAGTCTACTATCATTTACTGGACACAGTATTAAGGTCCTAAGGGTCTTGTTGGATTCGGCCTATACTGCTTGATAGAAATACAACAGAAGTGATTGCGTCATTAATAGGCTGAACTGCCCATGGAGGACTTCTGGTGTCGTGTATTGTGGTTCGCACTATTGACCTGCCATTGAAACATCATTTTTTGATGATGCGTAGATGGCAGAGCGGATAGTGTGATTCGCTTGCATGGCTAGGCGGGGTTGTCGCACGGAAGGTCCAGTGTTCAAATCCTGGGTAAGCCACTCATGTCTGTTGTTTTTCTGTTGTCTGGTGTTCTACTTCTTTATTTCCTGCGAGTGTCTGATAACATACCTTTATATTTGTTTCATATTAATTTACTGTTTACAGGCCTCAGGTTTCCCTCCCTTATTTGTAATAAATGTTTGTACAATACCAAACCTACCCACTATCCTGTTCTCACTGTTCTAGTCTACTATCATTTACTGGACACAGTATTAAGGTCCTAAGGGTCTTGTTGGATTCGGCCTATACTGCTTGATAGAAATACAACAGAAGTGATTGCGTCATTAATAGGCTGAACTGCCCATGGAGGACTTCTGGTGTCGTGTATTGTGGTTCGCACTATTGACCTGCCATTGAAACATCATTTTTTGATGATGCGTAGATGGCAGAGCGGATAGTGTGATTCGCTTGCATGGCTAGGCGGGGTTGTCGCACGGAAGGTCCAGTGTTCAAATCCTGGGTAAGCCACTCATGTCTGTTGTTTTTCTGTTGTCTGGTGTTCTACTTCTTTATTTCCTGCGAGTGCCGGATAACATACCTTTATATTTGTTTCATATTAATTTCATATTAATTTACTGTTTACAGGCCTCAGGTTTCCCTCCCTTATTTGTAATAAATGTTTGTACAATACCAAACCTACCCACTATCCTGTTCTCACTGTTCTAGTCTACTATCATTTACTGGACACAGTATTAAGGTCCTAAGGGTCTTGTTGGATTCGGCCTATACTGCTTGATAGAAATACAACAGAAGTGATTGCGTCATTAATAGGCTGAACTGCCCATGGAGGACTTCTGGTGTCGTGTATTGTGGTTCGCACTATTGACCTGCCATTGAAACATCATTTTTTGATGATGCGTAGATGGCAGAGCGGATAGTGTGATTCGCTTGCATGGCTAGGCGGGGTTGTCGCACGGAAGGTCCAGTGTTCAAATCCTGGGTAAGCCACTCATGTCTGTTGTTTTTCTGTTGTCTGGTGTTCTACTTCTTTATTTCCTGCGAGTGCCTGATAACATACCTTTATATTTGTTTCATATTAATTTACTGTTTACAGGCCTCAGGTTTCCCTCCCTTATTTGTAATAAATGTTTGTACAATACCAAACCTACCCACTATCCTGTTCTCACTGTTCTAGTCTACTATCATTTACTGGACACAGTATTAAGGTCCTAAGGGTCTTGTTGGATTCGGCCTATACTGCTTGATAGAAATACAACAGAAGTGATTGCGTCATTAATAGGCTGAACTGCCCATGGAGGACTTCTGGTGTCGTGTATTGTGGTTCGCACTATTGACCTGCCATTGAAACATCATTTTTTGATGATGCGTAGATGGCAGAGCGGATAGTGTGATTCGCTTGCATGGCTAGGCGGGGTTGTCGCACGGAAGGTCCAGTGTTCAAATCCTGGGTAAGCCACTCATGTCTGTTGTTTTTCTGTTGTCTGGTGTTCTACTTCTTTATTTCCTGCGAGTGCCTGATAACATACCTTTATATTTGTTTCATATTAATTTACTGTTTACAGGCCTCAGGTTTCCCTCCCTTATTTGTAATAAATGTTTGTACAATACCAAACCTACCCACTATCCTGTTCTCACTGTTCTAGTCTACTATCATTTACTGGACACAGTATTAAGGTCCTAAGGGTCTTGTTGGATTCGGCCTATACTGCTTGATAGAAATACAACAGAAGTGATTGCGTCATTAATAGGCTGAACTGCCCATGGAGGACTTCTGGTGTCGTGTATTGTGGTTCGCACTATTGACCTGCCATTGAAACATCATTTTTTGATGATGCGTAGATGGCAGAGCGGATAGTGTGATTCGCTTGCATGGCTAGGCGGGGTTGTCGCACGGAAGGTCCAGTGTTCAAATCCTGGGTAAGCCACTCATGTCTGTTGTTTTTCTGTTGTCTGGTGTTCTACTTCTTTATTTCCTGCGAGTGCCTGATAACATACCTTTATATTTGTTTCATATTAATTTTTACTGTTTACAGGCCTCAGGTTTCCCTCCCTTATTTGTAATAAATGTTTGTACAATACCAAACCTACCCACTATCCTGTTCTCACTGTTCTAGTCTACTATCATTTACTGGACACAGTATTAAGGTCCTAAGGGTCTTGTTGGATTCGGCCTATACTGCTTGATAGAAATACAACAGAAGTGATTGCGTCATTAATAGGCTGAACTGCCCATGGAGGACTTCTGGTGTCGTGTATTGTGGTTCGCACTATTGACCTGCCATTGAAACATCATTTTTTGATGATGCGTAGATGGCAGAGCGGATAGTGTGATTCGCTTGCATGGCTAGGCGGGGTTGTCGCACGGAAGGTCCAGTGTTCAAATCCTGGGTAAGCCACTCATGTCTGTTGTTTTTCTGTTGTCTGGTGTTCTACTTCTTTATTTCCTGCGAGTGCCTGATAACATACCTTTATATTTGTTTCATATTAATTTACTGTTTACAGGCCTCAGGTTTCCCTCCCTTATTTGTAATAAATGTTTGTACAATACCAAACCTACCCACTATCCTGTTCTCACTGTTCTAGTCTACTATCATTTACTGGACACAGTATTAAGGTCCTAAGGGTCTTGTTGGATTCGGCCTATACTGCTTGATAGAAATACAACAGAAGTGATTGCGTCATTAATAGGCTGAACTGCCCATGGAGGACTTCTGGTGTCGTGTATTGTGGTTCGCACTATTGACCTGCCATTGAAACATCATTTTTTGATGATGCGTAGATGGCAGAGCGGATAGTGTGATTCGCTTGCATGGCTAGGCGGGGTTGTCGCACGGAAGGTCCAGTGTTCAAATCCTGGGTAAGCCACTCATGTCTGTTGTTTTTCTGTTGTCTGGTGTTCTACTTCTTTATTTCCTGCGAGTGCCTGATAACATACCTTTATATTTGTTTCATATTATTAATTTACTGTTTACAGGCCTCAGGTTTCCCTCCCTTATTTGTAATAAATGTTTGTACAATACCAAACCTACCCACTATCCTGTTCTCACTGTTCTAGTCTACTATCATTTACTGGACACAGTATTAAGGTCCTAAGGGTCTTGTTGGATTCGGCCTATACTGCTTGATAGAAATACAACAGAAGTGATTGCGTCATTAATAGGCTGAACTGCCCATGGAGGACTTCTGGTGTCGTGTATTGTGGTTCGCACTATTGACCTGCCATTGAAACATCATTTTTTGATGATGCGTAGATGGCAGAGCGGATAGTGTGATTCGCTTGCATGGCTAGGCGGGGTTGTCGCACGGAAGGTCCAGTGTTCAAATCCTGGGTAAGCCACTCATGTCTGTTGTTTTTCTGTTGTCTGGTGTTCTACTTCTTTATTTCCTGCGAGTGCCTGATAACATACCTTTATATTTGTTTCATATTAATTTACTGTTTACAGGCCTCAGGTTTCCCTCCCTTATTTGTAATAAATGTTTGTACAATACCAAACCTACCCACTATCCTGTTCTCACTGTTCTAGTCTACTATCATTTACTGGACACAGTATTAAGGTCCTAAGGGTCTTGTTGGATTCGGCCTATACTGCTTGATAGAAATACAACAGAAGTGATTGCGTCATTAATAGGCTGAACTGCCCATGGAGGACTTCTGGTGTCGTGTATTGTGGTTCGCACTATTGACCTGCCATTGAAACATCATTTTTTGATGATGCGTAGATGGCAGAGCGGATAGTGTGATTCGCTTGCATGGCTAGGCGGGGTTGTCGCACGGAAGGTCCAGTGTTCAAATCCTGGGTAAGCCAAAAACCTACCCACTATCCTGTTCTCATGTTCTAGTCTACTATCATTTACTGGACACAGTATTAAGGTCCTAAGGGTCTTGTTGGATTCGGCCTATACTGCTTGATAGAAATACAACAGAAGTGATTGCGTCATTAATAGGCTGAACTGCCCATGGAGGACTTCTGGTGTCGTGTATTGTGGTTCGCACTATTGACCTGCCATTGAAACATCATTTTTTTGATGTTGCGTAGATGGCAGAGCGGATAGTGTGATTCGCTTGCATGGCTAGGCGGGGTTGTCGCACGGAAGGTCCAGTGTTCAAATCCTGGGTAAGCCACTCATGTCTGTTGTTTTTCTGTTGTCTGGTGTTCTACTTCTTTATTTCCTGCGAGTGCCTGATAACATACCTTTATATTTGTTTCATATTAATTTACTGTTTACAGGCCTCAGGTTTCCCTCCCTTATTTGTAATAAATGTTTGTACAATACCAAACCTACCCACTATCCTGTTCTCACTGTTCTAGTCTACTATCATTTACTGGACACAGTATTAAGGTCCTAAGGGTCTTGTTGGATTCGGCCTATACTGCTTGATAGAAATACAACAGAAGTGATTGCGTCATTAATAGGCTGAACTGCCCATGGAGGACTTCTGGTGTCGTGTATTGTGGTTCGCACTATTGACCTGCCATTGAAACATCATTTTTTGATGATGCGTAGATGGCAGAGCGGATAGTGTGATTCGCTTGCATGGCTAGGCGGGGTTGTCGCACGGAAGGTCCAGTGTTCAAATCTGGGTAAGCCACTCATGTCTGTTGTTTTTCTGTTGTCTGGTGTTCTACTTCTTTATTTCCTGCGAGTGCCTGATAACATACCTTTATATTTGTTTTCCATAATTTAAATTTACTGTTTACAGGCCTCAGGTTTCCCTCCCTTATTTGTAATAAATGTTTGTACAATACCAAACCTACCCACTATCCTGTTCTCACTGTTCTAGTCTACTATCATTTACTGGACACAGTATAAGGTCCTAAGGGTCTTGTTGGATTCGGCCTATACTGCTTGATAGAAATACAACAGAAGTGATTGCGTCATTAATAGGCTGAACTGCCGATGGAGGACTTCTGGTCCCGTGTATTGTGGTTCGCACTATTGACCTGCCATTGAAACATCATTTTTTGATGATGCGTAGATGGCAGAGCGGATAGTGTGATTCGCTTGCATGGCTAGGCGGGGTTGTCGCACGGAAGGTCCAGTGTTCAAATCCTGGGTAAGCCACTCATGTCTGTTGTTTTTCTGTTGTCTGGTGTTCTACTTCTTTATTTCCTGCGAGTGCCTGATAACATACCTTTATATTTGTTTCATATTAATTTAGTGAATACTTACATGGTCTATCACTCTCAATGCTATTGAACCGAAAATAAAAAATTGTGATTTAATCTATCGCTTCTCGGCCTTTTGGCTAAGATCAAAGTGTCTTAGCCAGGGCCCGGATCACACACAATTAACTCAATAAAGTCATTAGACCTCACTTTGAGCCCCAGAAGGGGTAATTAAAAAATAAAACAACAAAAAAAAAAACGTTAAAAAAACCATGGGAATGATCTTCAGTAGAGGACGTGTAATTATAAATAATATAATTGACATAAGCATTAATGAGCAAAAACGTAGGCACAGCAAAATCAACTAGATTTCTTGGTATGATACTAGACCAGCAACTAAACTGGAACAAACACATAGACCTATTTGTGCAAAGCAGTAGGGGACTTATTAACATGCTAAGATATATGAGAGGATGTGGTTGGGGAGCCTGCAATAAAACAATGTTAACCTTCTATAAATCATTTATTAGGGGCAAAATTTACTATGCCAGTGTTGTCTATGGATCAGCCGCTCCGAGCAATAAGGAAAAAAACTAGATACAATCCAAAACCAGGCACTGTCAATAATAGCAGGTGCCTCAAAGGGAACATCAGCAGAGACACTAGAAGTAGCGCTGGGCATTGTACCCCTGCAGCTAAGGAGAAAAGAACTTAGATTCAGCTACTGGGCAAGAGTAGAAAAAGATCCAACTCACCCAGCACACAAAACCTTTGATAGGGGTAACCAGTACATAAGCCGCATTCCATTAAACCATAATAGATACCCGTCAGGGTGGAAAACAATGGATGAAGTGGATCAACACCCAAACCTATTTAATGAGATACACAGTAGTGGTCAGTATAAAGCAAAGATCCCACCATGGGAATTAAAAGTGCCAGAAACTGACTCCCACTTATCGAAGATCATAAGTAACCTAACGACATAATCTCAGCAAAAAGGAAAGCTCTAGAGTACATAGAACGGTATATAAATAATAGCATAACTATGTATACAGATGGGTCAAAAGATGAAGAAGGACAATTAGGAGCAGGAATAGTAATACCAAAATTTAAAATGTATAAAAGATACAAAGTAACAGATAATACATCCATCTTTACAGCAGAATTAGTGGCAATCCTAAAAGCTTTAGAAATAGTTCCAGACAACCCACCAAATAAAGTAACCATTCTCACTGATTCCCTTTCATCAGTATTACCTATCAGAAACAGAAATCAATGTAGCAGGACAGATATTATAGAGGAAATACAACAGGTTAATACATATCTGCACACCATAGGATGCAGTGCAACACTAACATGGATACCATCACATGTAGGGATAGCAGAATATGAGCTTGCAGACAAAGAAGCCAAAGGGGGAAGAACTAGCTATAACAACATTGAAGTAGGCTTAGGGAAGTTTGAAATTAAGAGCTTAATTGCTCAAGCAATAACTAAAGAGTTGATAACAGCATGGGACCAAAGTAAAAAAGCAAGACACTCATATAAAATCATAAAACAACCAAGGAAAAAATGTCAAATACAAGATGAAATAAAAATACCAATTAATAAAAAGTTGCTGAGGCTCAAGCTTGGAACTGGATATTTCAGGATTGAGGAACCCACATGTGAAAAGTGTCAAGAACCAAACACAATTAGACACTTTCTGGTGGACTGCAAAAAATATGACCAGCAGAGGCAAAACATTAAGACATACTGTAGTAACCACAAGGTAGAAATAAGTGTAGAAAATCTCTTAGGCACAAAGACCCCTTCAGAAGTGCAAAAGTTAATAAAACACTATATTACAAAAACTAAAGCTAACATATAACAAATAAATAAGGATCAGAGCCAGTAGTCCACACTGGTGAAAGACTCCCCCCAGATACATACAAATTAACCAAATAAACCGTCCTGTGAAAGTTAAAAACATACCAGCTTAGAAAATATCATATTTTGGATAAAAAAGCCATCTTGAAATATAACTGCAAAATGAAAAATACCTACTAGAGATAATATAGTATAAAATAAATACAAACAGAAACATATTACAATAAAGAAAATACGTCCTGATATAACCAACAGATCTATGTACATGGTAGATGGTTGAAAGGGGCGTGCTACAAATAAAAGTAGCAAACAAATTCACACACACAAAAAATTCCAATACTCAAATAAAATAAAAGAGATTTAGTAGATTTGTGCATCAAAATGTATCGTCAGAGCTGAAACGTGCTCTTCATCAAAGCATGAACTTACTGTTTGAGAAAAGATCCATTTCAGACAAATATGTTTACGACATGCGCTAATATTTATACGCACGGACATAAATATTACAAAGGAGGAGGAACATTCGTTATAAATAAACACAACTTTAAATAAGTTTATTTTTGGGATGCCTTAATGGAAGGATCAGTTGCTTTTCGCTTTGGAACATATACATCAAAACAAATGCTCATTTGCCCAGGACTACCGCAGGGTCTCCACTATCACCAGTCCTGTTTAACACCTACACAGCAAAAGTAGCAACCTTTAAACCAACAGGACTGGGACGAACAGCAACTTTCGCTCAAGCAGACAGGACATGGTCGAAGGCGTTCAAGAGACACTACAGGCGGTTTCTAAAGCGGTTTCTAAATGGTATGAGGAAAGAGGATCAAAAGTAAATCTCAACAAGGCCTGTGCGATTTGGTCTCTTTGATCAACTCCATAGTGAAAGCAGAACTTCCAGACATCACTTTCAATGGGCAGAACATTGAAAGGCAAGACAAGCTGAAGTATCTGGGAGTAACGTTTGATCGTGGGCTATCGTTCAAGTATCATGTCGAACTGATCATACAGAAGTGCAAGCGAGGATTGGCAACCTTAAAAACAATGGCTGCTGCGCGCTCGTGATTTCAGTAATCCAGTACGGGCTGGGAATACTCACGCTGTCAGCATTACAATGTGAACGACTGGAGCGCATTCAAAATGAAGGGATGCAACTAGTTTTGGGCTGTACGCATGATACCCGCCCGAACTGTGACAATGAGATACATGCTCGGACTGCTGTCGATTAGATCCAGATATGCGATGGGCCCGGCAAAAACATATATGCGGGTAACCACCGACAAAAGCCCTTCCCCCCTCCCCCCCCCCCCCCCCATGAGAGGGGGGATGTCGTGGTTGGCACAGGCAGACGCGACAGTTGGTCATGTGACCAGGGTTGAAAATATATTCAAGGGGAAGAGTGGAGTAAGTTACGGGAGTACTGGGTAAACTACCAGCAGGTCATCGTTAGCCTTGGCAGAGAGTGAAGAGCTTGCGGCAATGGAAAAGCAGAGCTGGAGTTTAATCAGCTGATATTAATCATGCCTGGGATGATGACTCCAATGTGTTCACTGATGAATCTGTATTTCCAGGTGAGAAATCACAATTGGACTTTTCTGCGAGAATAAAGGGCAGGGTTGTTGATGAACAGAGTGAAGCCTACATGACAACAACCTGCAGCATGAGAATGGAGGTAGAGGCAGTTACCGTAGCACTGAGGTGGCTGTCTGAAACTCCATCAAGCAGGGCAGTTATATTGTCAGACTCTCAAGCCATGCTTCGGAAAGTTCAGAAGGAATAGCTGCGGCAGGAATGGAAAACATCAATAGAATCCTCAATTCTTCAGGAACTGGTGTGGATCTACTGTTCTGGACATGCAGGGGTATGTGGCAATGAGAGAGCTGAGAGACTAGCCTCTGGCAATGAGAGAGCTGAGCGACTAGCCTCTGGCAATGAGAGAGCTGAGCGACTAGCCTCGAGAGCACCTATATCCAGTGAGGATACTGGATATGGGACAGATAGTAAGATCAATTAATGATCACCTACTAGATAATGACACTGCAACGGATGAATTAACAAGGCTGAGACTGTTGGAGTTTGGCATCAAACGTGAGACGGGCAGAGATGGACGTGAGAGAGGATGCATTCGTCGTATATACAACCAGCATGCTACAGGTCCAATTAGCATTCAAACTTTTTGACATTTGCTGAGGGAAACTGAGCACCTATTGGTTTGCCCCGAATAAGGTTGATTCTGATTAACAAATAACAACATATATAACACTTCTAGCTACCAATTACCAAAAATTAATTCTAACAAACTAATACTGAATATAGATAACAAAATTTTTAACTTATCTGTAAACTTGAGTAGTTAGATGAATGTCTCCACTTTGTCTCGTCCTAAAAAGGACGTATCAGGTTTGTGTGGTTCAGCTTTTTCCCTTCGCTACAAATTAGTTACTATACTATTACATTAAAAGATACATATGTATATAGAGAAATGTAATTGAATACCGAGCCTGCTGTAGTAAAATATATTCTTTTAAAAAAATGAAGCGCTAAAAAAAACTAAGAAACTAAGCATTTAAAATTGGTCGCAAAAACTACGTAAAGTTATGCGGAAAAAAAAAATAATCTAATTATTAATAGATTAAAATGAGTTAATACTCACTTTAAAATTTATATGTTTATTGATGCGCAGTTCTTTCCCTTAAGCATATAAATTTACATTAGTAAACTCCCCTGAAAATACAAACTAGCACTGATCTATCTATCTATCTATCTATCTATCTATCTATCTATCTATCTATCTATCTATCTATCTATCTATCTATCTATCTATCTATCTATCTATCTATCTATCTATCTATCTATCTATCTATCTATCTATCTATCTATCTATCTATCTATCTGCTGAATTGTATAATGATGCTCATGTTCATATTCTAGCTGTTGCGAAAAGTAGAAAACCATATCTACATTTATTTCAAATAATAATTTAGACGGGTTCAGAACTTGGTGACGTCACGTTCTGGCCAAAACAGCCTGTAAATGTGCACTTAATTTTGCTCTGGAGGTATGAAAAAATAGATAGCGAGGAAGGAAACTAGTCACTCCATCTTATACAAAGCTGGACCTAGTACAGCAAAGTCTGTAACACTTCACTCCATTACATCTATATCTCATATGGGACTCTGAGCTACTCATCTTTGTTTCATAATCTAAAACCACTCTCATTTCCTACTCATTCAGTCGGGGACTGTTCCAATATTTCATGACTTCTGATTATATGCTACTTTAATCTGATAATTCTTATTGTATTTTTAACATACTTTATTTCCTCATTGTAGTTTGATACTGCAAATGCATGTTGTTATATTACATTTATAATGTTCCTTGCCTCTAAATTAATATTTACAGCAGATGTAAGGATGTATGTATACATAAACCTTCCACAAACTTTTTATCTTTTTGAGAAACCTTGAAAAATTCTCAGGTATCAGGGAACAAAATTATTACTATCTACAGCAACGGTACGTTAATGATCATTAAATTGTAATTATAATAATGCAAGAGTGAAAGGGTCCTAATAGTATTGAGTAGGAATTATTTCGACCTGTTTTGTAAGCAAGTAGCGCGTGACTTTTTTTATAGTAAAATATACCGATCGATAGTGCATGTAGGCTACTTTATTTTGTTTCTACTTATTCGAGTAAGCCTAAAGTCGTATCACAAAATTACTACACCTGATAATGACATATGGTATTTGCGTGAACGTGGGTAAGTAGTATAGTAGGCGTAATTTCGACCCCTGTTGTGCATGAGCTCACAGTTTTTTGTTATACCGATCTTTATGTGGCGCGTGACTTTAATATAAGGAAATACTCCGATCAATATTGGCGGCGTGGGTTAGTAGGTAGGTTGTATTTTAAGTGTTGTGTATGACTCAGCAGTGTGATGTTATGTTTCTTTATTCATACAATACATATACGATATATATACAATATATACAACATATATATATGTATACATATATACATATAAGTTCAATCAGGTTGGTCAGGGGCGATAAGTAGGTAGGTTGTAGTTAATTATTGTCGTTAACTGGTCATTGGGGGGAGGGCGGGGGGGAGGGGGGGTTAATGGAGAGTGCGGGGGTTATTGATTTTGGCTGGCGGGTGATGACTCAATTGTGGGTTGGGGTGTAGCTGTCAGCCGGCGTGTGGTGTGGTGTTGATTTGGTTTTTGTCTGGTGTTTTTGTGTGTAGGTATTGATGAGAATATAGGGGTGAGAGAAAAAATCATGTAAGAGAGAATACAAAGGGACACGAAGTGAGACAAATTTTAAAAAATATTTATATGTTTATTTTTATATATTTTTATGTATATAATAAGGGGGTGTAGAAGTGGTCAGCCGGCGAGGTTAGTCTGGTTGACATTGTTGTCACCCAACTCGACGATGAATATGCCGCATAAAAGGTTCTCCGGTAGGGTGTATTGTGAGTGATTGTATTTTAAGTGTTGTTATGTTTCTTTATGCAGGTGTTACAATATATATGCAATATATACAACATATATATATATATATATATATATATATATATATATATATATATATATATATATATATATATATATATACAAAACACACACAATATATATATATATATATATATATATATATATATATGCATATATACAACATACAGACATTATATATTTATACAACATGTAGACAACATTTATACAAATGACAAGGCTTTTTAATAAAGCCGTAATAAATATATTTAATATCACAGTGTTTTGCTACAGCTTTTGCCCAGAACAAATATTTATAAACGGCTCAGGATAGTAGAAGAAAAAGGACTATATGTCTAGGGGAGAGGTCGTAAAATTGTCGTTGTGTACCTGTCTTTTTGTCGGCGTCTGTTGCCTAATGGAGATGAACGCAGTTTCATAATCCAGATATACCAGGTTCGAAACCTGCTGCAGGCGGTTTGGTAGCAGATCGCTTTGTGTGGATCTTTAACACTGGTATAAGCGCCGTACCGTTCAGAAAGCAGTGGCAAACTACTGAATGAAAAAAATTGCCTAGAAAAATCACAAACAACCAATAAAAGCTGGGGTTGATTGCCACGTCCTGTAAAGGATAAGCAACTAACCTGTCTTTTTATGTAAAAATATGACAGGGAATTTCCGTTGTTCGGTGAGTACATCTAAAAGTCTAGCTTATTGTGATGTTTATTGAGCCCATTAGTACATTTTTCCCGCCCCGCGCTTGTTGTGTAGTGAGAACCTCCAAAAAGTGTGTTTGTCTGGTGTTTTGTGTGTAGGTATTGATGAGAATTACAGCTAATTGGTGTTAGCTTTCTTGGTTTGATAGTCCTTTACACAGTGTAACATCACTGTTGGTTATCTCTAGTTTTTTAAATAGTTTTGTTAAGCCATTATTTCTATAATATTTAGTATTATAAAGTGAGGTTGCGGTGTTGTTCGTATGAGTAGACGGTTAAATTGTGGTGTTTATTGAGCCACTTGGTACGTTTTTCCCGCCCCACGCGTGTTTTGTAGTGAGAACCGCAAAAAAAACGTGTTTTTGTCTGCTTGTTTGTGTGTAGGTATTGATGAGAATATAGGGTGGTGAGAGGTGAAGGGGTGTAATTATCGGAGTCAAGTATTCTTTTGATGTAAAAAAAATTTCAAGAGATGTGTTCTCTACTTATGGCGATTTGAGTTCCCAGTACAAACCATCAAAGATTATGCAACAGCAGTATTTTATTTTATACATAAACTATTGTGCGAGTTTTCATCGATTTCTGACGAAAACTAAAATGATATAAAGTGACCTTGCTTAACTCGTACATTTTTTCATTACATTTGATTTTAAAAGGTAGCAATATATACCCTTCTCTACTTCTGCGATTCTATGACAATTTTAATTGCCGACTTTGTGATTTCGTGACTCTTCTACAGAATTTAATTGTAGATTACTTACTAACATTTTAATTTTCCATGAACATTATGGGACACTTCTGACAGTAACTTTAGCTTAATTAGTTTTCGATGTGCTATTGCATCTAACCTCCAACTTATTTAATTCGCGCATCATTGGCACTTGATATCTTTGGCACATATAATTCATGTGACCATATTAGCGTGCTTGCTCAAGCTGTGTAGATAATTCTTCCTACACCCTTTATGGACTGTGTTTTTTCATTCGAGTGTGTTATTTTACACATTGATTTTGTTTAATTGTTTTCCACTCATACATTTATACGCATATATACATACATTACTTCATTTAATTTTGCTCATTGATTGTCATTTTTCTTTAAGCATCTTGTCTGATTTCTGTCACCATTATTCAAAATTTCTTTTCAGTCTTCGCTACTATTATTTCAAAATCTCATTTTATTTGCCACTTCTTAATTGGTATTTGATTCATTTTTGATACGTTATGTATCATTTCCTTTGTTTGATTTTGGAATTTGTTTTCTTTTCCACACTTCATGTCACTTACTATCTAATTATATTGACTGAACTTTAATTAATTTGTTTGTTTGATTATGGTAGAATGGACTTTGATTGACTGCTCCGGTATATTTAAAAAAAAAAGCTCGCTTTTTTTCTCCGGGAGGCGATGTATATTGTTAAGTCCTTTTTACGCGTGGGAGTTAAGCGTGTGAGACTTTCACTTGCTATTCTAATTTTGATAGACGCACATGTGAGCGCATCTGATATAGATGTACTTTGTTTAAATAGTTATGCGTACTTTTCTGCATCATCGATGAATGCAGATGACGCACATTTTGTGGCGTCGATTTGTTGCTATACAAATCTTACCCTTGAGGCTTTATGAGATAGTAATCGTCCAAGACGGACGTGTTTTTGCGTTCTTCCTCTAAAATTGTAGAGAAGACACATGCATGTTAATATGCCGATATTGAAAGGCGATGAAGCTAATTCCTGATGCACTTTTCCGGGAAGCTTTCAAGTTATTATATTGTTGCCAGAATATGGCTGATTTTCTATGTCTCCTGCCTCAAGAGACTTATAGCCCTACGTGTCACGGCAGGACTTCCATTGTATCTGTCTTGATCAATGGCTAGTGTGTTCCACTGACACTAGGAGCGGGATTGTAAGTTGAAGTAATATAAATTACATTTTTAATCGATGAAGTCTTCGAATCGGTCAAGACGTTGGCCATGTTATTATAATGACCGGCGTTACTCAGTCAGAGGTCATATCAACGTTTATCTTGACTATGTTTTGATGCAACTGCCTGATTGATATTTAATGTACTTACTTTGCTGTCGTTGATGCCACTTCGTTCATACTTGATGTCATGCTGTTGAACCGTCGTCTTCTGTATTCCAGTAAATAAAATGTTTGTCGATGTACCACATGGGTCCAGTGTACGTTGCTAACAGTTGGTCAAGTTGATGACCCATCGTTTCAGTGTTGTTGAACTCATCACTGTTGTCATACCTTTTTCGACCCACATCACTATATTCGCGTTGTTGAGTTATACGTTGTCCACAAACTGTAAGCCCGACTTGTCTGGCATCACCCTTTGCCAGTCAACGTAACAGCCACTATAAACTCACAGCATTATTATACTTACAGCCAAACACGGCTGTAACATCTATTGTCCCAGTGTGGGGACATAACCAGACTTCAATTAATTAGGATTTAACAATATATATATATATATATATATATATATATATATATATATATATATATATATATATATATATATATATATATATATATATATATATATATATATATATATATATATATCATCAATGTGTTGCTAAGAGTTATTTTCTTTCGACCTTTAAGATCGCCAAAGTAAATCCCATCTTTAAACCTGGTTCATCGGATAATATTAAACTACGGTAACATTATACCAATTTCTCTCATATCATCGCTATCTGACCTACAGGAAAAGCACATACATTAAACCTAGTTAGCAATGACTTGCTAACTGACAGAGTCGGGGTTTAGACAAAAGCATGCATGCCACACAGCTATAACTAAAATGTTAGACAACGTTCACCAAAACATCAATAACGATAACATATGGGGAGCAATCTTTGTAGACTAGAAAAGCATTGGATATTATAGACCAGTTTGTTCTAATAAGAAAATTAGAAACGATGAAAGTTAACTTTAAACTAGTGACATTAATTAAATCATGCCTCTCTGTCTGTTACAATAATTCCTTGTCAAACCCAACCATGAACAATACCGGTTTTCCTCAGGGTTCCATTCTTGGTCCTCTGCCTTTTGCCATTTACATAATTGATCTTCCACTACACATCAAGAACTCATCCTGTGGGATATTTGCGGATGACTGTACCGTTTACACTAGTGATAAAGGCTGGACCACACTAGAAATATTATTACAAAGCGATATAGACAATCTTGTTAAATGGAGCAACGAAAATCGTTTGCAAATAAATATCATTAGAAAAAAATGTATGATAGTATCAACTAGACAAAAATTACAAAACTCACAGCACTGGAACTCATAGTTGACCAATATTTAAGTTGGAATTCGCAGGTACATGCAGTGACCAAACAAACGGCACAGAAAGTTTACAGTTAGATAAGATCAACATTTCCTCGATGAGGAAGCACGGACAGTGTTCTTTATATCCCAAATACAAAAACACCTTGACTATTGCTCCACAATTTTGGATGGCTGTTCCATGTCCAACACAAAGAGGCTCTTTTCATTACAATATCGTGCAGTGCGCCTAATTCCTGACAAATGCCTAACAGTGTGTAGTTCCATATAAACATCTGAAAATATTACCTCTAAGAAAGCGCTTTCTCTTCATCAAAGATAAATTGATTCACAAATCCCAATCACAGAATGCTCCAACGTATCTGTGGCACATTTTCATATGCACTGGAAGACGCAGCGAACGCTTAAACAAATTATACGTGCCCAAGCTTTTGCCCCCTCTCAGGAACATTATAGAGCAGTGCTCAGAATGGCAAAGACAGCTTTACATTAATTTCGTAGATTTTGAAAAGGCTTTTGACAGCATACATAGGGACAGTTTATGGAAAATACTGAGGGCTTATGGAATTCCAAGCTGCATAGTGTCAATTATAAAAAGCCTCTATGCCAACTTTACGTGTAGTGTTGGGCAGAGCAACCTAACCTTTGAGGTGAAGACAGGAGTACGACAGGGATGCCCCTTATCAACCACTCTATTTTTAACAGTCATAGACTGGGTGATGCGCCAGACAACAGAGGGCAGTCCAAGAGGAATAAAATGGACAACATTTTCTACATTGGAAGATCTGGAATATGCAGATGACATTGCACTACTAGCACTTTCACATCAACACATCCAGGAAAAAACGGATAGACTTAACAAGTTCAGCCAGCAGGTGGGCTTGAACATAAATTTAAAGAAGTCAGAGGTCATGACGCTCAATGTGAGCAACCCTGAGCCCATATCAGTAAGGAATCAGCAATTGGTACAGACAGATACCTTCACATACCTAGGAAGCATAGTAACACCAGACGGCGGGGCAGGCAAAGACATCAACATCAGAATGAATAAGGCAAGAACAGCCTTCTTTAGCCTAAACAACATCTGGAAGTCCTCCCAATACAGCACAAGCACAAAATTAAGATTATATCAGAGTTGTGTGCTTTCTGTGCTTCTCTATGGTGCGGAATGCTGGAGAGTTACAGAGAAGGAAATGTCGAAATTGTCCTCCTTTCACACAACATGCCTAATAAAAATTCACCGAATCTTTTGGCCGAATACCATCACTAACCAAGATCTGCTTACTCGTAGCAAGCAAGTGGACATGCACACCATCATAGCTGGCAGACGCTGGAGCTGGGTTGGTCATGTCCTCAGAAGAGACCCTGATGCCATCACAAGAACAGCTATGCTTTGGACCCCTGAAGGAAAACGAAAGAGAGGCCGACCAAAAATAACCTGGCGGAGGACTGTGGAGGCTGAGATGCAGGGAATGAACCAGAGTTGGGGCACTGTACGAAGGATGGCCACCGACCGAGCAAAGTGGAATCAATTTGTTGTTGCCCTACAAGTCGCCACTAGGCGTGATGGCCACTGACTGCTTTGACGGTCGGCGGCTAAGGATCAAAGAAGAAGAAGCTTTTGCCCCACTTGTTCAAGAAAAGTTTAGTTTCTATTCTGCTGCTCATCTGTGGATTAATCTTCCACACGGCGTAAAAAGCACGATTAGTCCATATTAATACAACCGCATAATTTTTAAATACATCATGAGTGCAGATTATATCCCTCTAATTTAGTTATGTTCCTAAATAATTAAGTAACACCATATGCAGGTTTTAAAGATTGTTTTGCCCAGTTCAATATTGCTTATGATAAGGTTCTCTAAATGTGTGTAACTGTTATTGTACTGCTACAATATTGGAATGTTAAATTCTTTTTTGTTTATTGTAAAAGGTTCTTTCTTCTTTATTTCCACTCTGTAAAGTGTCAGTCTGTATGCTCTGTAAGGAAGAGTGGTGTGTTGTTGAGATCAGGCATGCCCCCAGTCTACCCAGCTGTAAATGGGTAACTCACCCTAGTCCTGAGTTAGGGAAGGCAAAGGCTCCAGGGGAAGCAGGCCCTAAACTTGGTCACTCCAACCGACGCAGGATGGTGTATGTATGAAGTAGAAGTGCAGAGTGTGATTACCGCGAATGGTGTACTGTTCGTGTGCTGACCAATATAACCACTCATACACTTGTGTCTACAAGGCACCAATGCAGACTGCTGGAATCTTTGTTTACTCAATTTATTCAGACGTACACACTGGGACATACGAGTACATCATGATATGTTGACATATCAATTTGTAGGTATACATAGCAGATCTGAAGTCACGACACATTCAGAAATAATGGGCAGTACATCAAAAGTTCAATGTCATGATACATTATGGCCGCATCCCCCTATCTGACTAAACGCGTCAGTGAAGGCAGATCGGTAAATAACTAAGGTTACTTGACGTCCATAGTTTGTAGTATATATTATGAAACCACGAAAGGGGGGGTTTCTAGCAAGATTGAGATCTCCCTGTCACTGTCCGATAATAGGATAAATAATCTGTTCTCTTGGCAGTGATCAAAACATATGATGACCGAAATCTAACATGGCCGCCTCCCTGAGTTGTCGTTCACTCATTCATAGGAAGGTGAATATAAGCCAGAGTTAATTTATAATGGGTATATAAATGATTTCATAAATGTTTCCATACAGCTCTACGGTGATCAGGTTAATTCAAGTAGCCATAACCGCTGTAGGAAAGTCTGTCATCTTCGTCGATACAAAACACGACCCTAGCGATACGAAGCACAATGTTCCATCTAGGTCGAATCGACATGAGATTATCAACATAGGGTCTGGCAATACATGGAGTCCGAATTATACATTGTACCGTACCTTAGGAGAGTCTCTAACATAAACTCTAGTAGAGATACCATCTCCTTTAGAAGAAAACCACTTCATAAATCATATTTCCTTAAGAATCTACCAGCCCTTTGAAAAGTGCGTACCCGCCATTATCACGGTACATCGGAACTCATCACGACTTGTCAAGACAACTCATACTTCCGCTGGAGCGGAATAATAAGAATCTAGTCCCGCCTACCCATCCAAAATATACAATATAGGACTGATTCTACTTGTACTAATAATATGTAATACATATGAATTCAGGCCATAAACATAATAAGCAAATTAATATATTTTCTGGCCCTAAAAAATAAGTACAAACGTAAGAGCAATCCATGCGCCGGATCAATATCAAGAACGATTACTCCTATAATCAAAAGTGTGAATCAAACATGGATTCTCTCGCTTTTACCATAGACAGCATTTTCATACACAAATGAATGAATGTCTATATTTTTCCCATATTAAATAGCCATATAGATTTTTGTAATATGTGCGTCAAAATATTGGAATGTTAAATTCTTGTTTGTTTATTTCATTATTTAACAAAATGTAAGAATAAATGGATTCAGTATGGAAGACGAGAGAAAGGAAGGGCAGAATGCTTGACGGACTTGCGTGCCCATTTTTTAAACAGTTTGAAAAATAAAGTTCGTTTGTTCGTTCGGTCTCTCGTTACTTCTGGTCGTGAAATTTTTAAGGATTATTGTTACTGTTGAACAGAATCAACACCATTGCACTCCGGGCAAACACACAGGTTCCCAATCTACCTCAGTATGTCGTAGAGTGTGAATGTTAACTGTTCCTGTAGCTCGCTGGTTGTTTACACGACATTTATACAACCAGCGAGGTACAGAGGCAGTTAGCAATCACACTCTTTGACATATACTTTGGGAGACTGAGCACTTTTGGGTTTGCCCGGAGTGCAATGGTGTCGAGTCTGTTCAATAATAACAATACACGACGGATGTATCCTCTCACACGTACATCTCTTCTAGACTTACATTTGATGCCAAATTCCAACAGTCTAAACCTTGATGATTCATCTATTGTAGTGTCATTCTCTAACAGACGATCATTAATTGTTCTCAGTATATCTTCCTTATTCATACCCAGTGTCCCCACTGTGGGTGCTCTTAATGCTAGTCTGTCAGCTCTCTCATTACCACATACCCCTGCAAGACTTGGACAGTAGATCCCCACTGTGGGTGTTCTTGATGCTAGTCTGTCAGCTCTCTCATTACCGCACACCCCTGCAAGACTTGGACAGTAGATCCCCACTGTGGGTGTTCTTGATGCTAGTCTGTCAGCTCTCTCATTACCGCATACCCCTGCAAGACTTGGACAGTAGATCCCCACTGTGGGTGTTCTTGATGCTAGTCTGTCAGCTCTCTCATTACCGCACACCCCTGCAAGACTTGGACAGTAGATCCCCACTGTGGGTGTTCTTGATGCTAGTCTGTCAGCTCTCTCATTACCGCATACCCCTGCAAGACTTGGACAGTAGATCCTCACTGTGGGTGTTCTTGATGCTAGTCTGTCAGCTCTCTCATTACCACATACCCCTGCAAGACTAGGACAGTAGATCCCCACTGTGGGTATTCTTGATGCTAGTCTGTCAGCTCTCTCATTACCGCATACCCCTGCAAGACGTGGACAGTAGATCCCCACTGTGGGTGTTCTTGATGCTAGTCTGTCAGCTCTCTCATTACCGCACACCACTGCAAGACTTGGACAGTAGATCCCCACTGTGGGTGTTCTTGATGTTAGTCTGTCAGCTCTCTCATTACCGCATACCCCTGCAAGACGTGGACAGTAGATCCCCACTGTGGGTGTTCTTGATGCTAGTCTGTCAGCTCTCTCATTACCGCATACCCCTGCAAGACTAGGACAGTAGATCCCCACTGTGGGTGTTCTTGATGCTAGTCTGTCAGCTCTCTCATTACCGCATACCCCTGCAAGACTAGGACAGTAGATCCCCACTGTGGGTGTTCTTGATGCTAGTCTGTCAGCTCTCTCATTACCGCACACCCCTGCAAGACTTGGACAGTAGATCCTCACTGTGGGTGTTCTTGATGCTAGTCTGTCAGCTCTCTCATTCCCGCACACCCCTGCAAGACTAGGACAGTAAATCCCCACTGTGGGTGTTCTTGATGCTAGTCTGTCAGCTCTCTCATTACCGCAGACCCCTGCAAAACTTGGACAGCAGATACCCACTGTGGGTGTTCTTGATGCTAGTCTGTCAGCTCTCTCATTACCGCACACCCCTGCAAGACTAGGACAGTAGATCCCCACTGTTGGTGCTCTTGATGCTAGTCTGTCAGCTCTCTCATTACCGCATACCCCTGCAAGACTTGGACAGTAGATCCCCACTGTGGGTGTTCTTGATGCTAGTCTGTCATCTCTCTCATTACCACACACCCCTGCAAGACTAGGACAGTATATCCCCACTGTGGGTGTTCTTGATGCTAGTCTGTCAGATCTCTCATTACCGCACACCCTTGCAAGACGTGGACAGTAGATCCCCACTGTGAGTGTTCTTGATGCTAGTCTGTCAGCTTTCTCATTACCGCACACCCCTGCAAGACTAGGAAAGTAGATCACCACTGTTGGTGCTCTTGACGCTAGTCTGTCAGCTCTCTCATTACCGCACACCCCTGCAAGACTAGGACAGTAGATCCCCACTGTGGGTGTTCTTGATGCTAGTCTGTCAGCTCTCTCATAACCGCACACCCCTGCAAGACTTTGACAGTAGATCCCCACTGTGGGTGTTCTTGATGCTAGTCTGTCAGCTCTCTCATTACCACATACCCCTGCAAGACTAGGACAGTAGATACACACTGTGGGTGCTCTTGATGCTAGTCTGTCAGCTCTCACATTACCACATACCCCAGCAAGACTAGGACAGTAGATCCACACTGTGGGTGTTCTTGATGCTAGTCTGTCAGCTCTCTCATTACCACATACCCCTGCAAGACTAGGACAGTAGATACACACTGTGGGTGCTCTTGATGCTAGTCTGTCTGTTCTCTCATTACCACATACCCCAGCAAGACTAGGAAAGTAGATCCACACTGTGGGTGTTCTTGATGCTAGTCTGTAAGCTCTCTCTCATTACCACATACCCCTGCAAGACTAGAACAGTAGATACACACTGTGGGTGCTCTTGATGCTAGTTTGTCAGCTTTCTCATTACCGCATACCCCTGCAAGACTTGGACAGTAGATCCATACTGTGGGTGCTCTTGATGCTAGTCTGTCAGCTATCTCATTACCACATACCCCTGGATGACTTGGACAGTAGATCAACACTGTGGGTGATCTTGATGCTAGTCTGTCAGCTCTCTCTCATTACCACATACACCTGCAAGACTAGGACAGTAGATCTACACTGTGGGTGATCTTGATGCTAGTCTGTCAGCTCTCTCATTACCACATACCCCTACAAGACTAGGACAGTAGATCCACACTGTGCGTGCTCTTGATGCTAGTCTGTCAGCTATCTCATTACCACATACCCCTGCAAGACTAGGACAGTAGATACACACTGTGGGTGCTCTTGAAGCTAGTCTGTCAGCTCTCTCATTACCACATACCCCTGCAAGACTAGGACAGTAGATCCACACCAGCTACTGCAGACTCCAAGCTTCTATGTTGTTGTTGTAGTTTTCGATCCAGCGGCGCTTGGTCTTTAGCCTTCCGGCCCAATGACATGCAACAATTTCATCTTCATGTCATTGTGAAGCTTGGATGCCAGTGGACTTTCCTCACCACCCTGTCAGACGCCAGGCGCCCGTGCCATCTCAGCTTCTTCCCATCCACAAAGGGTTTCTCGAAGCTTCTTTGAATGCTTTCCATTCATGACGTAAGCACCCATTTTGAACCCTTCGAAGGATGCACTGAGTCTGACACAGTGAGTTTTCAGATAGTTATCTTAAGGCTACAGTAGCTGCCTCTACTTCCATTCTCATGCTGGAAGTTGTTATCTTGTAAGCCCCGCTATGGTCGGCGACGATTCTGCCCTTACCCTAGCAGAGAAGCAAACACATGCTTTCTCACAGACCCATCTGTATACACAATAGCTTCATTATCCCCTGCATGATCATGTGTCAGTTGATTAATTTTCACTTCTGCTTTACCACTGCCCCAAGTTCTACACTCTGTGCCAAGGCTGACGATGACTTGCTGGTAGTTAATCCAGTTCTCATCTGACATACTCCACTCTTCCCCTTTGTATATTTTTTCAACTCGTTGTCTCTGCATGTGCCATCTTAATGTCAGCTATGTTTCCATGCAGGGGGTGCCGTTTATCTGTGGTTTACTTTCACATAGGCTTTTGCCTGGGTCATGCATATCTGGATCTAATCGCCAGCACTCCAAGCATGTACCTCATTGTTACAACGGTGGTATCCCGCATACAGCCAAAGAATATACGCATCCCTTCATTTTGAATGCATTCTAGTCGTTCACATTGTGTTACTGTCAGCGTTAGTATTCTTAGCCCATACCCATTGACCGATATGACTAGCTGATGATAAAGAGGAAATAGTAATATCTGATCTAGACTCGCCCCGGCTATTATTTTCAGGGCTGCCAGATCTCTCCTGTAGTTCTGTTTTAAAGTGATCAATATGGTACTTATACGACATAGTTTCTCCGTGGTTTCATAGACAACGCGTCCACATAGGTTCGACTACAATGATCCAATGACGGTAAAACGGAATGTAAAAGAGTGAGATCAAAGCAGGAGAAACAGTGATATCATTCATGCGTAAATTAGAAATAGTGATTGTTGCGCACATATTTTTTGGCGCACGGATTACGCATACCATGTAAAATGTTTTAATTGTCTGATAAAGATATATTCATCTTTGAATGCATGTTTTTGGTCTTGATGGACGGAACTCAGATTGGGCAATAAGTATTCATTCTGTGAGTTATCACTCTTTGTAGCGTTCTTAAAAATGGAACTCGGCGGAGGAATTTAGACTTACTTGAATCTATTCTGTGTTTGGTTAGGAATAGATTGTTCTTGCTTCAGAATGTTTATGGCCCGAATCTATGTGTAGTTCTTGTCTATGTAGGACGAGTATGTCTTATATCTTGATATCTTAGTATGTTTAAGTGGAACTATTTGTTCTTGTACTGTACTTTAGGGGGTCAGGTGTTTTCGGCGGATGAAGATAGGTTAGAGTGTCCTTCGGTTGTCAAAGCCTATGGCGGGAAGTCATGTAGTAGAGATGCCCAAGAGTTTGTGATCTCTTTAAGTTATCCTGGGGACGAAGATAGTTTCTTCCAGGATCGTTTAGTCCATGAGTTCCCCAGTTGTGATTCTATAACGCCGGGAGAGCGTTTTGTGCTTGCTAGTGTATTTCTTATGTCAAGGTAAAAACGTACTTTTGCTGACTTCGTTCATTCCTAGGCTTAAGATGGGCAGACGTTTACATGAATTTACCTATGAATATGTCGGGACGACATATCATTCAGCAGAACTAAATATGTTTATATGCAGTAACTATGAGGACAGAATATGCTGATCCTTGTAGAATCATTTATTGTTGATGAACAAAGCTTCGATTGAAGATTTGGCTATACATCCGTATAGTGAGAGATGCTCAACCGGGAACCAGCAGCCATTGTGGAATTCGATTGATTTTGGAATTCTACTTATTGTAAATCATCAAGCAGAGAACGGGAATGCTTCCTTATTATCAGGTGATGATTGAGAGATCACTATTATAAAGAAAACCCAATACCAGTGGGTTAACATTATCTTCACAGAGATTTGCTGTAATTTACCTAAAGGAATCTTCGCTAGAAAGAGGTCCTGTTTATTAGTCAAGTTTGAACAGTATTGCTTAATTGACATGCTCGGTCAGTAAAGTCTACTGACTGTATTTATAAACAATGGACATCTTGGTGTTTACAGATGTTCCATTGCAAGATTATTCTACATGAATGCTAATTTATGACGGTAGTCCATTGATCAACATTATGCTGTTTATGTCGACTTATGTTCCTGTAACTGTACCCATTCTGTCAAGTGTGTGCGTCAAATTAAACTATTGAAACGACTACAGTGGTCTGCATAAGTACTTCTAGATACGTATGAATGAATGTTTGAACCTTCAGTCAACTCCACAGAACAGTCTACACATTCGCGTATTGACATTCATTACAACACTCATTGTCAACACTTTATTCTTGTCAGGGCCTCATTGTGTCCCAGGACAAGGTGACATGTATACCTGACACTGTGCTCGGTTGTTTGAGTTGACTAGTCAGTCCCAGTACACCTTCACAACGTACTCTGACAAAACACAGTATTCAACATACAAAAATAACAGCCTTTATTATTACCACAAGAAAGAAAAGGCATTTATCGATATTGATGCAAAGTACCAAGCTTTATCAAGGTGATAGCTGCTCTGATGTATACACAGTTACGATGAAGAAACAAGAAAAAGAGAGTTATCAATATGGTAGGCCAGATTTCCGGGCTTAACCTGCACAGTGGACATTGCGAGAAGTTAACAGCTACTGAAACCAGTTTGTTTCCCTCACGCCTGATACGACACACTAGCAGTGTTAGTCTACACCTGATTGGCAGTTCTTCACGTGACCCATGAAGCGATTACTGTATCTAGGTCACCGCTGTTGACATTTTGCTCGGTACAGGCATAATTTCATAGAACAGACAGCGTAGCACGGCAAGTTGTTTACAATTGGACATTTAACTATGTTAGCTGAAGTATTGAACTTAGAAGCCTATTTTCATCGATGGACCTTCTTATGTTCTGCTATTGTGTTGAACTTTAATATTTAAGGCCAGAATTTGTAATTCAATAAAGTGGCAGTTTATTAATTTTGATAGAAACTGTACCATAATTCTGTATAACTGAGCCTTCTACACAACACATTCTTTCTGCAACACATTGCATTCATATGCTATTGCATTCTACTTATATGATGATGTATGTATTTATGTTTAATGTTTGCATATTATTCGTGTGTCTAATATAAGATTTCCCAAGTAACATTGGGCTAATATTAGCGTTCTATAGGGAGCAATTTCCTTTATTGGACATTTGCTGGCAACATCTGGTGCTATTTTTGTTAGTTGTGATGAGGTGTTCTTTTCTTCGTTGTTTTTGTTAATAATTTTGTGTTCCTTAGTTTTGTTTGATTTGTTTGAATTTGTTGGTCTACCCTTTGCTATCTTTCAGTTTTATACACAATTTATATTTATACACTGTGGCGTTATTTGTCTTGTTGATTCTATTGCAGATATCATCACAGATTCTGTGATCATTTTTCTTTGATTTTTCCTTATTTGATTTATTTGATTTCTGCAAACGTTTTCCTGTTCTCTTGTATAATTCTTTTGTTGTGTTCTTGATCGACATACGGTATTTAAAATATATTTGATCATATGAATTTATAAGAAAAAAATTCAACTGATGATTTTTTAGTAATTGGTTGGTACACAGTTAATTATACAAGACCTTACTAAAGGCTTGTTTCCCCACAGAGTTTGGGATAAGGAGCTGATTAATCAAATTATTAAGAGCTTATGGTTACATTACTTTGAAATATATATTACATTATTAGTGATTCAAGTGATTGCTATTGTTATTAGACATCATGTCTACATTAGATTTCTTCATTGCACAAGGGAAATCCCTTGATAAGTCTGGTAAAGACTTAGAAGAATGGACAACTGCTCAATTTGCCATTGCATTAAAATCAGAAGAGAAAAAACAAAAAGATGAGAATAAATGGAAAGCAGAAATCGAACAAAAAAAGATAGATGCTGAGAATTTCAGATTGCAGATGCAGGCTGAGGAAAAAAAAGCTGCTGCTGAGGAAAGAAAAGCTGCTGCCGAGGAGAGAAAACTTGAAATAGAAGAAAAAAGATTAGAAAGAGAGGCTGAACAGAGAAGATTAGACAAAGAAGCTGAACAAAAGAGATTAGACAAAGAAGCTGAAGCTGAGGAGAGAAAAGCAATAAGAGAACATGAACCAAGGATAATTATGAGGTTATTAGGGCAGCCTTGATAAAGAAATACCAGTTATCTGAGGAAGGTTACCGTATTTTGTTTAAAAGAATGGTACCTGAATCAGGGGTAGAATTCTCAGAATTCATTGCAAGGACACGTCTTACATTTAATCGTTGGATTGAACTGTCCAAAACAGAAAAGACATATGAAGCCCTTATGGACTTATTGCTCAGGGACAAGATTATGTCAAGCATAAGTAAACCATTCCTCGAATTCCCACATGAGCGTAAACCTAAAACACTAAAAGAAATGGAAGAATATAGTACCCAATACGTCACTGCACACCCAGATGTAGCTATTAGCAATACTAAGGTTAAGGAAGGTATGCCAGTTGCATCAGCAACACCATACAACCCTAATTACTCACAAAAATTCCAAGGACCTCAAAACAGGTTTAATAAAAAGGGTAACCATAACTGTTATCAGAACCAAGGTAACCAATCATTTCAGTGTTCTTCTTCGAATATCTGGAGACGAGCCGACAGCCCTCGATTCAGGGGTAGTCATAATTATAGGAACTTCCGCAAAGGAAGTCATTATAGAAACTATCCTAGTTTTCCATCATGGAGACAACAAGATCATAATTACAGAGATACTCATTATAATGAATATGATAATAGTAACCAGGGAAATTATGACTCAAACCCAAATAGGGGTTACAATAGAGGAAACAATGATAATTACAGAGGTAATAATAACAGAGGTAGACCCCAACATAAAAAACAAAAATCTCATTATCATGCAAACTCTGCACAGCGAGAGTCCCATGATGCCTATAAACAAAATAAAGATAATGATGACTCTAATAATATGGCATGTGCCGCTTTCGATTTTGGGAGAGCATCTCAGTGCCCCCAATGCAAAACATTATTCGAACCAACAACGGTGTCCACTTTAATTTGTGGCCATCCTCTTCCCGCTCTTCCCTCGTCAATCGCGCATGATGGAAGTGGTTTTCTTGTCTTGAATAGAGGTTTAGTTGATGGTACTCCAGTCGCAGTTCTTTTCGATTCGGGGTGCACCACCATTGGAGTGAGGCACTCGCTTGTAGATCCTTCTCGTGCCACTGGGAAAGTAGTCAAATGTGTAACATTTGGCGGCACCATAGAGAAATACTCTACTGCTATCATTAGAATTGCTACTCCTTTCTTTACAGGAGATGTACAGGCATGTCTTCCGCCGGATCCGATCGCTGATCTTATCATCGGTCGTATTCAGGAAGTCAAAGAATGCACTCCACAACAAATTTCCGTTTGGGAAAAACAAAATATGCAAACTGCTAATGCTGTAGTCACTAGAGCTCAAGCTCTCAATAGGCCCGAAACTTCATCTATTGAAGATAATAAAGTGCATAACCAAGATGATCCCTTGGTAATTTCTCGTGACTCGTTTATAAAACAGCAAGAAGAGGATCCGACTCTAAAGAAATTCTTTACTCTTGCAACAAAAGGTGATCCGAATAAAGATTCAAAGCGTAAATCTTGGATTTTAATGAAGAATTGCGTACTTGTACGTATGGTGCAAGACTCCGACAAGTCAAGTCATTCTCAGATTCTTGTACCCAAGAATTTGAGAGTTAAAATTTTGCAACACGCACACGACTCTCAGTGTGCTGGACATATGGGTTTTTCCCGTACAAAGTCAAGAGTTCTTGCGGCTTTCTTTTTGGCCTTTTTGAACAAGGACATACGGATCTATTGTCGATCTTGTAAAATATGTCAAGAAGTCAAATCCAAAGGTCCTCGTCATGCTGCACCTATTCAGGCTGCAGACATTCCTATTCGACCATTTCAGAAAATGGCGATAGACATCATTGGTCCATTTAAGATCAAATCTGCTAGAGGACATCAGTTTATCTTAAAGTGTGTGGACATGTGCACACGTTGGCCAGAGGCTATTCCTCTGAAGAGCATTACTACTGCTGACATTGCAGATGCTCTTTGGCTCATATTTTCTCGTCTGGGATTCCCCGGAGAAATATTATCAGATCATGGCACCCAACTAATATCGGATACCATGTCTCAAGTAATGTCTACTCTCCAGATAGAGAGATCTTTGAGCAGTATCTATCACCCAATGTCGAATGGGATGGTAGAACGCCTTAATAGAACACTCAAAAACTTACTAGGGAAGATAACTGAGGATCATCCTCAAGATTGGGATAGAGTTTTACCCGCGGCCCTCTTCGCTTACAGAGAGGTTTCCAATGAACATACAGGATTTTCTCCCTTTGAACTTGTCTTTGGCGCGCGACCGCGCGGCCCTATGTCTTTGCTTCATGATCTCATAACCGCTGATAATATTACCGATGACACAAAATCTTCTTACGAATATGTCATCGCGCTGAGACAAAAAGATTATCGAAGCATGCAAATTGGCAACTTCTTCTTCTGAGTTTGCTAAGGAGAAAGAGAGACAATTTGCCAATAAGAAAAGAACCTTACGACAACTTTGTCCTGGTGACAAAGCATTTGTTTTGCTACCTTGTAAGGAAAACAGACTTCTTATTTCTTGGAAAGGTCCGTACGATATAATCTCGAAAATTTCCGATGTTGACTACATTGTCGATATTGATGGGAAGCGCAAAACCTTCCACATCAATATGCTTACGGAATTCCATGAACGTCCGGATTATTTACAGACTATTTTCCAGGCAACGGACGATTCATCTGTCCAACATGGTCATTACTCATCACTGTCTGTAATACAGGATGAGGAAACAAGTTTTTCGGATGTTAATCTTCCGCTTCCGATGATTCCACTTCATTCTAGTGAATCATGGAAAATTGTTATTGTTTCTCCTGATTTATCTCTAGGAGAACAGCGACAAGTTTTGGCTATGTTACAAACATTTCAGGATGTCCTTACTGATATTCCTGGACAAACTCATGTCATTGAACATGACATTATTCTAACTGACTATAATCCTATTAGAGTCAGACCTTATCCTATTCCTATACATTTTCAAGCACAGGTTGAAAAGGAGTTGGATGAGATGATAGATTTAAAAATAATTGAACCATCCACTTCTGCATATTCTTCGCCGATGGTTATTGTCCGTAAAAAAGACAATAACATACGTCTTTGCGTTGACTATCGCAAATTGAATCAAGTCACGAAGTTTGATGCTGAACCTATGCCTTTACTAGAAGAGCTACTTACTAAGCTTTCTAAATCGCATTTTTTCACTAAACTAGATTTGTCTAAAGGATATTGGCAAGTTCCTCTATCTGAACGCGCCAAACCTTTTACTGCTTTTTCTACACCTAGAGGCCTTTTTCAATGGAATTTTATGCCTTTCGGCCTTATGAACGCACCAGCTACATTCGTACGCATGATGCGTCGAATTCTATCTTATCGTTCAGATGTCATTGCGTACCTAGACGACATCTGTCTTTTCAGCGATACTTGGGAAGATCACTATTCAGGGTTAGTTGAATTGCTATCTACTCTACGCGAGTATAACCTGACAGCGAAACCATCTAAAGCTTGCATTGGTTTTAGCGAAATTTCGTTCTTAGGTCACCGTGTCGGGCATGGTTTCCTAAAAACAGAGGACCATAATACAAGTAAAATACTTAACATTTCTATTCCTAAGACTAAAAAGCAAGTGCGAAGTCTCTTAGGTCTTATACAATTCTATGGACGATTCATTCCGAATCTGTCCTCAATCATGGCACCTCCTTCTACTTTGCTAAGGAAAGGGTCTCCTAATATAGTCCATTGGACTCAAGAATGTCAATCCTCTTTGGATAAGATTAAAACTATGTTTTCTACTGCACCTATTTTGGTGTTGCCTACTAAAGATAAGACATTTGTTCTTCGTAGTGACGCTTCATCTACTGGGATTGGAGCGGCACTAATGCAAGAGTACTCTGGAACTCTGCATCCCGTAATGTATATTTCCAGAAAGCTTAATGCTGCAGAAAGGAATTATTCGGTTTTAGACCGTGAGCTGTTGGCTACGGTATGGTCAATTCTCAAATTACAAAGATTCCTTCTAGGCGCACATTTTATAGTAGAAACCGATCAGAAAGCTCTTACAGCTATTCAGAGTAAAAATTTGAAGAGTTCGAGGTCTACTCGATATGCAATTGCTCTTCAACCTTTTCATTTTTCGGTACGAGCTATCCGTGGATCAGATAATGTGATGGCTGACATTTTGTCTAGATGCCCACATGATTCCACTTAACTGTTGAGTATTGGACTTCTTAACACTTCCAACTCGACAACAGATTTTTCTTTTCTATATCAAAATAGATACACATTGTAATTCGTAATGACACTACGTTCATTGATATATAGTCACCGGTACTCGTTGATGATTTTTCTTTTTGTCAATCATGTACTTGGAATGCTTAAACTTAAATTGTTATATGCATTGTATCATTGCAATTATAGTAGTATGCGTTGGTGACACCTCCCTGGAAACACTTATGCTTAAGAGAAATGCTTTCTCTGAGAGATTGAGATTTTGCATTAATCTGGCTTAAATAATTCCAGATATTTCTCATCTGCGCAGTATTTATGCGTTGGGAGCCTATTGTATGTTGCTCTCAGATGAAAGAAAATTATTTTCATTTTTTTTCCCGGGGGTAATGGTAATCTGTTGCGCACATATTTTTTGGCGCACGGATTTCGCATACCGTGTAAAATGTTTTAATTGTCTGATAAAGATATATTCATCTTTGAATGCATGTTTTTGGTCTTGAGGGACGGAACTCAGATTGGGCAATAAGTATTCATTCTGTGAGTTATCGCTCTTTGTAGCGTTCTTAAAAATGGAACTCGGCGGAGGAATTTAGACTTACTTGAATCTATTCTGTGTTTGGTTAGGAATAGATTGTTCTTGCTTCAGAATGTCTATGGCCCGAATCTATGTGTAGTTCTTGTCTATGTAGGACGAGTATGTCTTATATCTTGATATCTTAGTATGTTTAAGTGGAACTATTTGTTCTTGTACTGTACTTTAGGGGGTCAGGTCTTTTCGGCGGATGAAGATAGGTTAGAGTGTCCTTCGGTTGTCAAAGCCTATGGCGGGAAGTCATGTCGTAGAGATGCCCAAGAGTTTGTGATCTCTTTAAGTTATCCTGGGGACGAAGATAGTTTCTTTCAGGATCGTTTAGTCCATGAGTTCCCCAGTTGTGATTCTATAACGCCGGGAGAGCGTTTTGTGCTTCCTAGTGTATTTCTTATGTCAAGGTAAAAACGTACTTTTGCTGACTTCGTTCATTCCTAGGCTTAAGATGGGCAGACGTTTACATGAATTTACCTATGAATATGTCGGGACGACATATCATTCAGCAGCACTAAATATGTTTATATGCAGCAACTATGAGGACAGAATATGCTGACCCTTGTAGAATCATTTATTGTTGATGAACAAAGCTTCGATTGAAGATTTGGCTATACATCCGTATAGTGAGTGATGCTCAACCGGGAACCAGCGGCCATTGTGGAATTCGATTGATTTTGGAATTCTACTTATTGTAAATCATCAAGCAGAGAACGGGAATGCTTCCTTATTATCAGGTGATGATTGAGAGATCACTATTATAAAGAAAACCCAATACCAGTGGGTTAACATTATCTTCACAGAGATTTGCTGTAATTTACCTAAAGGAATCGTCGCTAGAAAGAGGTCCTGTTTAGGAGTCAAGTTTGAACAGTATTGCTTAATTGACATGCTCGGTCAGTAAAGTCTACTGACTGTATTTATAAACAATGGAAATCTTGGTGTTTACAGATGTTCCATTGCAAGATTATTCTACATGAACGCTAATTTATGACGGTAGTCCATTGATCAACATTATGCTGTTTATGTCGACTTATGTTCCTGTAACTGTACCCATTCTGTCAAGTGTGTGCGTCAAATTAAACTATTGAAACGACTACAGTGGTCTGCATAAGTACTTCTAGATACGTATGAATGAGTGTTTGAACCTTCAGTCAACTCCACAGAACAGTCTACACATTCGCGTATTGACATTCATTACAACACTCATTGTCAACACTGTATTCTTGTCAGGGCCTCATTGTGTCCCAGGAAAAGGTGACATGTATACCTGACACTGTGCTCGGTTGTTTGAGTTGACTAGTCAGTCCCAGTACACCTTCACAACGTACTCTGACAAAACACAGTATTCAACATACAAAAATAACAGCCTTTATTATTACCACAAGAAAGAAAAGGCGTTTATCGATATTGATGCAAAGTACCAAGCTTTATCAAGGTGATAGCTGCTCTGATGTATACACAGTTACGATGAAGAAAGAAAGAAAAGAGAGTTATCAGTGATATTATTCATGCGTAAACGAGAAATAGTGATATTATTCATGCGTAAAGGAGAAATAGTGATATCATTCATGCGTAAAGGAGAAATAGTGATATCATTCATGCGTAAAGGAGAAATAGTGATATCATTCATGCGTAAAGGAGAAATAGTGATATCATTCATGCGTAAAGGAGAAAAAGCACGCCGTAATTCTAACTCATTGGTTCCAAAGTGGGCGATATCGCCCACCTGATATGAGAGCTTAAAGGTAGAACGATGCCTGAACAAAAACTAACCTACCGCCGATGCTGACCAGAAATTCAACACCATTCTAACAATAAATAAGGAACGCAGCGAATCATGCTTGGGATTCTAGGAAAGGAAAATATAAGACTGGATAACACCAAATCATTAAACACCATAGCGATGAGAATGGAAAAGAAAAGAAAGAAAATAAAAGCAAAATCCCCCAGGTTCAATGAATTATATAGCGAGCAGTGCAGTCAGCTACACAAAGAAATTCATAAACGATCTTGCAGTACACGCAGAAGATGAAGCACTGAAAAATGTAAAAAGCACAGTGTATAAAATAACTAAAATCATCAGTGAAAAACGGAGTTCAACCAATATAACGTTAGTAAGAGACAAGCAGTCGGCGTCTGTGGCCTAATGGATATGAACGCAGTTTCATAATCCAGATATACCAGGTTCGAAACCTGCTGCAGGCGGTTTGGTAGCAGATCGCTTTGTGTGGATTTTTAACAATGGTATAAGCGCCGTACCGTTCAGAAAGCAATGGCAAACTACTAAATGAAGAAAAATTGCCTAGAAAAATCACAAGCAGCCAATAAAAGCTGTTGTTGATTGCCACGTCCTGTAAAGGATAAGCAACTAATTTTAACAAGAGACAAGCAAGAAAATCTTATTACCGCAGCACAGGGGCAGGAAACAAGATGGGACGAGCACTTCAGAGAGACACTGAATAAGAAACCACCTGAGACGCCGCTGAATGTTCCTGAGGCTGAAAATGATTTAAACGTCAATACAGATATCCCACAAAGAGAAGAAATCGTCACCGCTATCAAAGAGTTAAAGAATTGAAAAGCTCCTGGTCATGACAATTAAATACAGAGCTATCTGTCTACACTCAGACATTCTCTATTTATCCATAACTCATGATACCCACGATACTACGAGGGACGTGTTGCGGACACCAGACTTGACCAGTGACGAGAGTGAACCAGTCCATAACCTGCAAAGAACAAGCATCGGCTGGAGCAGAAACCAAACAACATATTACTGGCAGCTAAGTATCCATTCAAAGCTGCCAAGTGAACTCTTTCATAAAGAACTGTTCAAATCAGAACATCACCTGTGAGGCAATTTTAAAGACTATCTAAATTCACCCCACCTCTTATATATTTTACACCTGTTGACGATAATTGATTATTAAATTTGTTATCTGTAAAAATACAAATGCATAGTTGATTTAGACATTTTAAGTGAACTGCACCCGTATGCACCGTCATTTTAAATATTTATAACAGAGCTATTTAAGTAATATTTTGCTGAGTTAAATCAGTTGGGGGCTCATCAGAACGAACTAAAATCTTAACTCATAGAAGGTCATGAAAGATAAAGGTTGACAAGGCCTGGATCCTATCAGCCGTTAATACTTGATTTCTTTAAATTCCTATGAGGCTCTCTAGAATTGAAGCACTCTTTTTCAATTGACATCTCTGCCTAGAGTAATCTTGAACGAAAGGTGGACACATGTGAAGACCATCAATGCAGAGCATGGGGAGTAAATCACGTGACACACAGCTGTAAATATTATGAAAAAAAAAAAAAGAAATACTCGCGGGAGGGAAGCGAGATATTGTTTCTTAGAAGAACAGTAAAAATTCATTGACAGGCTAGATAACAAACGAAGGAAGTTTGAGCGGTGTGCATGAATGTTGTTACTTTATGGTGAAAATTTGGAATAATTGAGGGATGCAGCGTGCGTGATGGAAACAGAAGAAAGCAAGTACAGCATTAGTAGAAACGCTTGAAAATAAGAAAATCAATCAGTAAATAGATCAGAATATACACTAAAACACCCTAATATAACCAACATATCCATGCACATTGTTAATGATTGAAAGTGACGCGTTACGTGCAATCGTACCAAAAACTTAATTAAAACAAAAATAAATATACCTCACTTCAAATTATTCACAATCTATCTTGGACACCACAACGTACAGCTGTCACTAAAAATCGATTATCACCAATCAATAAAGCGCGTTGTGTTACAAAACATTCCATATTGATTCACAAAATCCCGTGATGACTACAGCTATTTTAATTGGCGGGTCGGAAGAAGGAATGAAACAGTGTAAATGTCTTCGGATAATACTTGATATTGATCCCTGTGGAGAAAGAATAAAGCCAACAAACGTTTAAATCAAACTGATTTTTTCTGGAAATATGTTCTCCATTAAGAGATAAGTGTAAGATATTTTGTAGGATGATAAAGTAGCTTAAATGACGTCAATGTATGACCTCAGGTCAATGTTTACCAAAAATGTAGATGGGCTAAAAAAGTACTAAGGTGACCAATAGGAACATACAATATACTGTAAATATACATTCTTTTCTTTCCGTGTCACCATTTATATGTTAGGGGAGGTAACTTATTCGTTTGTTTCTTTTATTTTAATTCAAGGGAAAGAATCTAACTATTACACAAATGCTAAAACAATAAAAGATTCTCGTTCAGTTCTAATTGCATATGATTAAAAGCAAAAGTACATAAAACAAAAAACATTTTGTTATGCCAACTTTAAGGAAAAAGTTGTTGCATTATACTTGTGAATGTTGTTATTTGCTGTTATTAATAAAAATTAAAACAATATTTTACTTGATGCACATGACGATGAAGTGATAACTTATCTTCTCTGCTACTTTCAATGATAATAGAAAAATAGCTAATATGTTCTGATGTAAATTTATCGCTCAGCGCTGAAACGCGTTTTTCATCAATCCCTTGAGCATTATTGTATTACAAAATATCCCAGAATAGTGTGTCTACGGCCAGCGATGTTGTTTATACGCACGTACAATAATTATACCGAGGAAGAGAAACAGCTGTTACAGATAAACACAACTTCAAAGAAGTTTCTGTTTGGATGTATAACGACTTTTTACGCGATGTCCATAATTTAATGGTATGTCTAACACATATAAAGAGATGTTTAATCCACTAACTACTAACTTCGTTGCTTCCAAGATGTTGTGCTATTCAAACATGGATAAGTTGAATCTCGACTTTCCTGATCTAGAATGTGGGCTACATTGTAAAACCCGGACACCCTTAGATTAGTTATTGTTTTCTACTTCCATCTTAGTAAGATCCTTTGGAACTGGTGTGAAAGTCTACCTTGCTGTACAAACTCCATGCTTGAAAGTGATCGTTAGTGGACAATTAATAACATAGATACACGTAGTAAGAGTGAGGTTATATAAGACAGTACTTACATATACGAACATGCTTACCTGTATGATTTGAACCTGAGACTTTGACAACATATTAAGAGAGAAGAAAACAACTTTTACAAATATAATGTAACAGAAAGATCATCGGAGTAACGAACCTAAATAGTTATAACAAGTCAACAGGTTAAAGACACGTGGATAGACGCGCTATTCTCATAATTACAAAATGACTGAGGCAGACATGGTATAGCAGCATATGAATATCACATTAGTTGCCAAAGATTGTCCCACAATGCCCAGTACCAAACAAAATAAGACCTGATAGACAGAAAAAGAAATACATTGGCAACATAAACGAATTGACGCTTCTAACTGTCGAGGAACTAAACAAGCTAACAATTAATAGATAAAACTGGCGGGTACTAGTACAGTACTTATCGTTTGCGGTGAACCAATGGTCACGTGTTCTGAGACAAGCTAAGACAAGTCACCTGTATAATCAGTCACATTAGTCTCATGTCACATTTACATCAATGAATTCAAATAATTCAATCCATAAAAGTACTATTAACCAATTAAAATAAATAAACTGGTTATCTGTCTTTGCTTCTCGTTACGACCATTTTTATCATTCATGTACTCACATCATCTTATTTATTCTGCCTTCTGTCTGATGTAAATAACATTGGTCCCACATCAGTTCATCACTATCATGTGTTCAGTAAATGTTGAAATTTACACAAAGCTTTAGTTATTTAAAGTGTTATTGTGATTTACTTCTCATTTGTAAACAAACATATTCGTGGTACAGAAGGTCTTCGATATACGTCACGCCGATACACGTCGTTTCGCATACACGTCGTTGATTAATTTAGGGACGGTAAACTCGATATACATGGTATATTTTCGCACTTAAGCCGTTTGAATAGGAACGTACATGTATATTTCACTCCAATCTTCTCTTTCATCTTCTGTAATGAAATTCATAATTATATAGCATATAACGTGTAAAAATATAAATACAGTATGTATAAAAAAGTATAGTAATAAGTATGTATTAACTACTTAATTCAAAAAAATCAATTTGACAAAACTGTACAGCTATTACTGTATACTGTAAATAATAATTTATGAGAATAAATAATGAAATAAACATGTAAATAATAAAAAAGAAGTGGAATTTTTAAAAAAATGAACAAAGTAAATGACGTTAGATTATTTCTGACATAAAAACGTCAGAGAACCTCAACAGCTAGTCACAGAATCAACAAAGTAAATGACGTTAGATTATTTCTGACATAAAAACGTCAGAGAACCTCAACAGCTAGTCACAGAATCAGGAGAAACTTCAGCTACAGTTGTAGCAGCTTCAAGTGCTGAGTAGCAGCAATTATAACAGGATAACAACGTGCATATTTATAGCATAAACTTACTACCTTAGAAACGTATTGAAAAAAAAATACACAAGCACACATTCCATTAGCCGTCAGAAAGATGACGTCATTACGTGCCATGTGACCTCTGGAAAACTCCACTGTTCACTCGTGAGAGAATGAGAGTGAAACAGGTAAATAACGTCTTAAATTATTCTGAAGATTGTTTCGACCTCGCGGGCCACATGAAAAGGTCTCGGCGACCACTTTTTGAGAACCGCTGCATAGTTTAATGGGAAATTAATGATTGATATACGTCGTTTCGATGTGAGTCGAGCCTTTTTGAGGAACATAACTATAATGTATATCGAGGACCCCTTATTTACATAACAGATTCACATAATATATTCTCACATACGATAATCATGGCTTTATATAGCAGACTAACACAATATATTCTCACACAAGATAATCGTGACATTATATAACAGACTCACAGAATATATTCTCACACAAGATAATCGTGACCTAATGTAAATGACTCTTACTTACTTACTTAGTCGTTCCCCTTCTACCGTGAGGTGTAGAGGTTTGTAAGAGAGAGCGCCAGACTATTCTATCGGCTGTCTTCTTTCTGGCCTGGTTCCATTCTAGTCCTCGGTCCTTCAAAGATTGTCTAATGTTGTCCTCCCCAGCAGACTCTGGGTCGTCCTGGAGGTCTGGATCCCTGGCTCTTTGTTTCCCATGCTTGTCGTGGTAGCCGATCTTCTTCCATTCTGCAGACATGGCCAAACCATCTTAGTTGGGACTGTTCTATTTGGGTCTGCAGCGGGTGGGATTTTAGGCCTTGACGTATCGTCTGGTTGCGGACCATGTCTCTTCTTGTTACTTCAACCACCTTCCTCAGATACCTCATTTCTGAGGTTTGGATCTGGCTTTTGTGGGTTGTAGTCATTGCCCATGACTCGCATCCATATGTCGTAAATGACTTACGGAATATATTACCACACAAGATAATCGTGGCTTGAGATAACAGAATGACAGATACTATTTACACGCAAGATATTCGTGGCTTTACATATTAGACTCACATATGCTATTCACACAAGACAATCGTGATCACACAAGATAAAACAGTTGGGATGCAGAGCATCCAGGACACACACAAAATAAAGCATATTAAAAGCTCAACAGAAGAGAATAAGTGAAAATATGTGATGAAAATGCAGAGAACAATTGACAAGAAGACAGGAATGAGAACGTTCGCAGGATCAACTAAAGAAATATAGCAGAATCAAAGTAAAAAGGTATAGCAAAGTGCAATGATCCTGCGAAAAGACAAAATAAAGTTAACGAGACAAGTGACTGCACAATGTATATACACACAATTTGTATAACAATAAGCAATAGTAAGGTAGAGACGGACGGTTACAAACAAAACCAGTCAATAAACTAAGGCACATAAAATACCACAATAACTACAATAAAACAGTACGTTACGCCTAAACACTAATGTGTCAGAGACGATCAAGTATTGTGGACCGAAATCCTTCTGCAAATATAGGCCGACATTTCCACTGCGTGAAATCTGCAAAGTCCCCAAAGAACGCTTTGCGTGGGCCCTTGTGTGAATCTGGGATGCACCCACGTAGGTCTCCACCCAACCTGCCCGCACGGAACAGAGGACATAGAACAATTCAGTTAAATATATACATAATGAAAGAAAGGCTCGACCACAACACGCAGCGGTGACAAAGTGCAAAAAATATATGGTTAGCCACTTATCTTATATAAGTCCCTCCGGTCACGGATTCGACGTCGAAAGGTATCGGTTGCTGCATAGTAAGCAATACTAATTCCGCAATAAAGATCCACCATTGACCCACACGTTACTAGGATATGGCTGGATCAAATCTTCAGATTGTCCCCATAGAGGTCAGTAAGGTCGACTGTTAAATGTAGACTACATATACAGCGGTGTCGTGTAGTTAATCGTTCATGGTGTTTTCTCGTATAAATTATCGACGTTTTTTTTTTAAATCGACGAAATAGTTAGTGGGATGCAGCTTCAACAAACAATTTTCCCATACTGGAAACCCCTTCTGTTACAGCTACGTCTCTTATATTGTCAATGGTATTGACTACATTGGTATGTCGGGCCTGCTTGAGTAGCCGACGTACTTCTAGATCATGACCTGATAATGCAAATGTACTGTGGGCCATTACTTTGTCGTGTATGATGGTACGACTAATGGCAATGACACGAGGTAACGATCATGAATGTGTCAAAACCGTGTGATCAACTGGCAACGAAGATATACTGGACTCGTTGCAGAAGTATGTGACGAGACATATTTATTATGACGACACTTTGACATCAGTATTACGAACATTAACATCAGCATGGTTGTAGCAGGATATACATGGTAGATAAATGTCACTACGGACGTTGACCGACCGCACTAGCCGCTGTCACATCAAGGTTTGCAGAAGCTCTACGGCAACGAGTTGATAGGATGCATGGACTTACAAAAAGTGACCATGTAAATAACCTTGAGCATATATTTATAATAACGATCCAAAATATCTCCTAGCGTTGACTAAACGCACTAACAGAGTTTAACTGGAGAAGAACAGTGCCAGAGCTATATTTAGATTATTAATCCTGCTCTACTGCGAAAGAAAATAGAAATCTCCTGAACACTGCCTGTGCATATTTTCTTCACTGGATTTTAAAACACTCGAAGTAAAACATACATCACCGGTCAGTTGTTATCATCACGCATTAAGAAGATTTAGCATCAGCGGCGAAATCGATGAGACCACCCCATTTTCACTACCTGGATCTGTGACTGTTCCATCCCATAGATCTTTCCTTTTAACATAACAAAAAACAAAGAACACTTAGGCTTCACCATCCAGCGATTTCGGGACTATACTTACGCATAATCCTGATAATCTGGGGCTGGACACAGAAGAAAAAGACACTACCTATGTCCAGTGTTTATTTGATGTTTGTGTACTTTTCTATGGAGTTCCAGATTCTACGATCGGTAAGTGTGTGTGAGTAAATGAGTGTTGGCCATCACGAGCACATGAATGACATGTTATTTATTTTGCAACCATTTTTAATTTGCCTACCTGGTAAATACTTCTACATTATTCCATGTATTGTTCCTTTTTTAAGTGGGATTGTATAACTTTGTTTATTCCCACCCCCTTACATTTGCTTAGTAAAAGGGACAACAATTGAGGATAACAGGACTTTCTTCTACCGCCCATAACCTAGTATTGTAACACTTCTTTCCGAGTAATAATTTAAATTTACTGTTGGGATTACTTTATCAATTTTTTCTGATAACTACCTATCTTTGGACTGGGTTAATCTTTGTCTATTACAAGCGGGGAAGGGCAAATTAGATACCACTCTTCATACACCCCCGCCTTGTAATTTGTATTTTCTGTACCTATGATAATTTTTCTGTTATCTGATAAATGTTGTGACTGATTTTAATGATAAATAAACATAATAAAACTTTTAGTACTGTGTTGGAAGACCCAAGCCCAAATTAACCCATATTTGTTTACCATAGTTTGTATTCACGTAACGTCCGTGTGTTTGAAACACCAAATTGGTGTGAGCGCATGTGTGTTTGGAAACTGGCAAATAATTGTTTAGCCAGGAGAGTTTAAGGAGTAGATTGAGAGAAAAGGATTGTCGTAAAAGAGTCCTGTCCTTACTCTCCCCAGCACTCTGTGAAGCAACTACTTACTTTTCTAACCCTTTCTATTATAGAGCCTTCATCATTCTTCACTCTAAACGGGACCACTATTTCTAAGACTTCTCTCAAAATAAATTTACGACAATAAATGGCTGGCTTGCTGGGATAATTTTCAGCTACATTTGATGCACCCACAATAAATACTCGCTCTCATTTTTGAGTCTGATCTTAAGTCTGGGTCTAACTAGATAGAGTGTGAGTGATTAGACTTTGTGAGTTAGGGAAAGAATAAAAATAATTACACCCCCTAGACAACGCCTTTAGTATTTGGGTCATCCACACAACATTTTAAAGGTTGTTTTCTTTCCACAGCAGTAGAAAGTTACGGATAAACAAAAATATTTGTTACTTTAATTAGTCTCTGGCAGAGAAAATTGGGAAATTTTTTTTATAAGATATGCTGGGATTGCGTGATTGTTTTACAGTCACAAAGGTTTTTTGAAGTTACAAGAGTTGAGCTAAGCTAAAGACGCCTTGTTCTGATTTTTGTAAGTCTAGTTAACATCGTCTCTTCTCTAAAACTGACTTCGGCGGGCGGAGTTTTGTGGCGGAGAATTAAAATTTTAGGAAATTTTTGTTTTTTTCCTTTAAACTATTTTTTAATATAAATTTTTCTCTACTGTTAGTAAAAGTAGATTTATAGCAGCGATAAGTTAGCACATTACAAGGTAGGAGGTATCACAAGTAAATTTATACTTTGCGTTTTTCTCGTAGCGGCTTTGAGTTTTTCCCCCTTGTTTCTTCTTACTATTCTCTAGTCTTAGAAGCATGCAGTTCTTTGTCATGCCAGAGAGAATTAGGATGAGATACATTTTGAGACAGGAGGCGAAGAAGTCAGGGTTAGAAAGAGAAGCCGCGAACCAGCTTGTAAACACGGAACTTGAAAGGTATGACGCTTAGCAAGAGAGAGCAGAGAGGAAGGAAGCACAGGATAGAGCGGAGAGGAAAGATGCGGAAGATCGTAAATTGGAGCAGAAGAAAATTGAGGCAGAGATGGAAGCTCGGAGGGAAAGAGAGAGAGAGGGAAAGACAGCACGAACTGGCGCTTAAGGTTTAGAGAGTCGGGGCGCTTCTACTTCAAATAACGGAGAGCCTTCTTCGCCCCAGTCTCAGTCAACGGATCTCTCCAGCACTCAATGTGCCCAATTAACTGCGATGTCTTTTACTTTAGAGTCTTTTCCCAGCCCCAATGAAAAAAATGACACCTTCCTAGAAAAATTCGAGAGGCTCGCAAATCTGTATGGGTTAGAGAGTACCTGTTGGAGTCTTAAACTCTCAACTGCGTTGAAAGGTAATGCTTATGACGTGTATACGAAGCTGGGAACCAACCAACATGATTACGACATGCTAAAGAAGGCCTTGCTAGAGCGGTTTGAGATTACCGCCCGAAAATTTCTGCAAATGTTCAGAAACAGCCGAAAAGAGAGCACGGAAACATTTCCCCAGTTCTCTTCACGTCTCACGGGCTATTTGACAAAGTGCATTGAATTATCTGAATTACCTCTTACATATGAGGGACTTCTTGAACTTGTTCTTGTGGAACAGATAAAGTCAACTTTGTCAAACGAAACCCATAGATTTTTGGCTGAACAGGGCGCAGTCAGGCTTGAGGACATCCTCAATAAGGCAGAACGCTATACCAATGCAATGGCCGAACTTCCCAGCACAAAACGTAAACCCACAGATGAGCCATCTCGAAAACAAAATCTAGAGCAGTCATCCTATTCTTCCAATTCCTCTCAGCATTATAACCAACGAGAAACTAATACCCAGAGACCTCCCCAGGAAAAATCGAAATTCTACAAAACCCGATATCCCCCAACAACAATTCTGATCAACCCACCAAGCCTACGTGGCAGCGCGGCCACCAAAGTCAAGGAAAAGGGAAGACCCTACAGCAGGGACGTCGGATCAGGGCAAGCATACCGGTCCAAACCGCATCGGATGTTTGCATACAGCCTCGCAAAGTAGAGTCAATGTCAGTGATTCTCAACCTGAGGGGGACCGACCCTCAAAGCAAAGAACTGTAATTTTTAACGGTACCTCTACTACTTGTCTTTTTGACACTGGATTAAGTTTTGATTGTATTGTCGCCAGGCACCTAGTCAAACCCGGTCAGGAGACAGAGGAACCCGTCAAACTAAGTGGAGTTTTCAAGAGTGATGCACCCAGGACGCTTACTATCGCAATGGTAGATATACACTCTGATTTTGTCAGAGGTGTTATTAAAGCGGCCATAATGGATGATCCTATCTACCCAGTTATCCTTGTCGCAAAATTGGTTTCAAGTCATTGCAAATGGGTTCAGTTAGATTTATAAACCTATCTACGATCGAGTGACCGCTTTCAAAATGGCGGCGTATCAGCGAAATGTGTATCGGACAGAGGAAATCGCCAACGATAAATAAAAACAGAAGGGAATCCGTATGAAAAGGATTTTACATTTCAGTACAGGGAAGGATGGTGTATAACTGCATATAAAATGGAACGGTAGGAAGTTCTCATTTACGGAGATATATGCGTATTTCGGCTGCCCACAGTTACGCTAAAAGCATGTAAACCCACTTCTGTTCTAAATATTAAAATCAACAAATAACAGTTTGGGAAATTACATGGATAGGAAGATAGAGTTTTATCAGCTGTATAAAACTAGATAAGATGGAACTATATGGATATTATATATGCCGAGAATGATAAAGGCAAAATTTCAGTCGACGCACAGTTCGGCCGAAATCACTGTTCGGGAAGGATTTTTCAGGCTTAGGTTTAAGCTGTGACGTCGGTACTCTCCGATACGTCCGCGCTATACGTATTTAAAGCGTATCGGTAAAACTGGAGGGATATACAACGAAGAGGGATCAGACAGACTGGAGGCAGAGTTTCGCCACTACCCATGAATTGTGAGCGGATCGCCAGAAACATTTTTAAGTCCAGTATCTGAAGTCTGAGGGTAAGCGAAATTATGATAACTACCGTGTATAATATTTGTTATTTCAGGTTCATATAGAATTCACAAAATATGCCTGTATAATAATCATTGATATAATGTATTGTATTTTTAATATGATCTAAACATGTGCATTGTGGATGAGATGATTGTTGCTTGTACAAAAAGTAATCACAAATAGCCCCACGGCCTAATGAAGTTATATTTATCATATTGCTTTATCGCTTACGAAGATAAAGGCAGTCCCATGGCAGAGATTGTCATAGGGAAATGAAGTGTTAGAAACTTCATCATGGAAGATCCCAGTTTACGAGGTTAAGGTGACTAGTCCCCTTCCTCGCTGCCTTTGCCTTCCCTAGTTCGAGCGCACAACTTTGTACCCATTTACAGCTGGTAAACTGGAGTGTTCTACAGCCAGTTTCAGTAGAAAGCAACCTGATCACGTGGTCAATCACTTTATTTATTTTATGTATTAATTTTGGGTAGTTGCTAAGATAGCATCAGTATTGGAATTTGTACTTGATATGATTTAGAAGGATCAAGTTATAGATTAGAAAAGGATGTATAGGAGCAGAGTAAACCAGATGATGTTTATTACTGATATGTTAATATTAATTCTGTATCATTGAAATGATGTTACTTGCTATGACTGTATAACTTTGACACCTGATGACTGACTTGTCTGACTTATGTGCTAGTCAGTTACACTTAATTGACATGTTAATATTAATGCTATATCACTGAAATGATGTCCTTACTTACTATGATTGTATAACGGTGACATCTGATGACTGACTGGTCTGACATCTGTGCTAGTCAACTACAAGTCTAGCCAGATACTAGCCAAGGCTGATATGTTGCAGGTTCCATGAAATAACTCAAACCAGACTGTCCAGTATCAGAAGCCGGTGTAGTTCATCCGAGGCAATCCCACCAAAGTGCAGGACCCCAAAGAGTGAACTTCAACTGGTCATGGGCATCCCTACTGTTGGGCCTACCAAGTCTGATATCAGCAAAGGACAGTTCCAGCAGTATCAAGTTGGAAAGATAAGTGTCCTGTTTGACACTGACCACCTATACATGTGAAACAGCCAATAGTTGAAAACAATAAGTAACCATACATAAACTCAGTCAACTGATGACAGTTATCCTTAAATTCAAAGGACTAATAACAGTGATTTCAGTAACTTTCTTATTTAAGGTCTTGAAGTCTAAACAGACAATAATAGTAATTGTGTGAATATTTTTATATATATGTGTATACTCTTTTTCCAACTAGTAGAAATAGAATAATAGTGCAATTATTAAACTATTTTAACTGTACCTGAGGATTTATTCACTTCTTCCATTTTGTGGGTTCAGTGAATGTACATTTTACTTATCCCCTAGCATATAAGTAATCATAAGATAGTCACAGGGAGGAGACACCTTAAATCCTGGTACTACTTCATACCAACTGGGCCAGGGTTTTCACAGTCTGACTATTGTTTTGATAACAATACACCAGTGCTTATTTCTAAGACTGGGGTATTACTTGTAAGGTCAGAACTCTTTACTGGCATACTCTTACATATAAATAATTTTAAATAACCTCCCGCTACAATCCTGGGATGTAGATATGTGTTTATTGGGAGACCAAAGGAACCGATTGTGGCAGCGGTAACCACAAGAGGGCAAACTAAGAAGGAGAGGGAGCCTGCGCCAAATTTGTTGCCGAATGAACTGAAGGATTCGCAACAAAAGGACCTTACTCTGGAGCCCTGTTTTAGAAAACTGCCCATGGCTAAGGACCCCAGACACCACGGAGACATCTTTTCGAAGGATGGCGTATTGTATCGTAGAACGGGCGACCCTGATACAGGGAATAACTAGCTCCTAGTACCGACGCTGTACAGAAGCCAGATCTTAGAAATGGGGCATTCTTCCCTTTAGCGGAAATATGGGACAAAACGCCACTATTCAGCGAATAAAAAATACACTATTGGTGGCCAAAAATGAACTCTGAAATTATCAGGTACGTGAAATCCTGCGCCCAGTGCCAACGTGTAGCACCCAAGCACTCTACACCCCCAGTACCTATGGGGCAAATGCCAATAGTACGGACTCCATGTGAACGGGTTGCTGTCGACATCATTGGACCCCTGGAAAGGACCAAAAGAAGGATGAGGTTCATCCTGACCTTAGTCGACACTAGCACAATGTTGGCTGAAGCTATACCACTAACATGCACGGACTCCAAGCATGTCGCAGAAGCCCTCGTGCAAATTATTACACGGCTGGGATTCCCTCAACATGTTTTGACGGATAATTGATCCCAATTCCGTAGCCTGTTAATGGAGGAGATCTTTAAGATCTTGAGGGCCAAACATATCCACACAAGTCCCTACCATCCGGCAGGAAATTGGCTCATGGAATGTTTTAACGGCAGCCTCACCCTGATGTTACGTAAGCTGAGTCAGGAGAAACCAGAAGACTGGGATCTATATATATCTGCTGCCTTATTCGCCTACAGAGAGGTCCCCCAAGCGTCTACGGGATTTGCGCCAGATACACCTTTATTTGGCAGACCTATTAAGGGGCCATTTGAAGCATTACCTCGGTCCCCGACAGACCAAAAGGCTGACGATACAGTCGTCTCTGCAAGCAAATATATATCTGAGCTCAAGGAAAGGCTAAAGCTAGGATGGGATCTAGCTACAACCAACCTTAAGAAAGCCCGCGCTAAACATGCTAAAAGATACAACAAAGCTGCAAAAGAGAGAGAACTCCAACCAGGGGAGAAAGTTTTGATGCTATTTCCAACCGGAAGCAATAAACTTTGCATCGGATGGCAAGAGCCGTTTACCGTTCTTAAAAAGATATCCCGCACCAATTACAAGATCTCCATTAAAAGAAAGGAGAAGGTCTTCCACATAAATCTGCTAAAGAAATATTTGGAAAGACCAGTGCCATTCTCCGAGCATCTCCTGGCTGTCGCCGTAGCAACGGAAGACGAGGAAGATGATGATGGTTGCATGGAGTACCAATTGCAACCCACAGAATCCTTTAAAGATGTCAAGTTCGGCAACAATCTCTCACAAGAACAACAAACAGAAACCAGGCGCTACTAAAACAGTACAGTGCAGTCTTAACGGATGCACCTGGTCGAACAAATCTCATCGAATTTGGTATGAAACTAACAAACGAGACCCCTGTTCGAACAGGAGTTTACCCCATCCCTTAAGCTAAAGCTGATGCACTTCGCGGGGAAATAGACAAGCTGCGTCAGGCAGGAATTATCAGTGAGTCGACATCCCCTTACAGTTCCAGTGTAGTGCTGTTGCAGAAGCCCAACAAGGAAATTCGGCTGTGTATAGATTACCGGTTGCTAAACGCTGTAACCGAAATCCAGCCCGAACCTCTCCAGACTGTTTCTGAGTTGTTCACCAAGCTTAGCAAAGAAAACATTTTCTCCAAGATTGACCTCAATAACGGTTACTATCAAATACCATTCAAGGAGGAAGTTAAACCTTTGTTAGCTTTCAGCACTAGTGAAGGACATTACACATTTAATGTGAAGCCGTTCGGATTGCATAACGCACCAGATGTGTTTACCACGATGATGAGGAAGCTTCTAGAACCTTTGCAAAGTCCCCATATCCATAATTTCATGGATGACATATTAAGTGCATCAGAGACCTACGACGAACATATTGCTACGGTTGCTATGCTCCTCAGGAGACTACAGGAAACTGGTCTCACAGCCAGACCTAGCAAATGTCTCATCGGGTTTGAAAAGGTAGACTTCCTGGGGCATACTATTTCTCACGGCTGTAGTTGGCCTGTTAAGAAGAACGTGGAGAAAATGGTTGCAACTAAAAGGCCCCGAACGAAGAAAGACACTCGTTCCTTTTTATCACTATGTGCATACTATCAAAAATACATTCAGAACTTCAACGGACTAACGGCACCTCTGACTGACCTCACAAAGAAAGGTTGTCCTGATAAGGTCATTTGGGATCAAAAGTGCGAACACGCGTACAGCACTTTAAAAGGACAGTTGTGTTCATATCCCATTTTGAGGTTGCCTGACCTCAAGAAACCTTTCGTACTGCGGGTCGACGCGTCAGGTCAGAGAATCGGGTCAACACTGCTGCAAGCCGAGGACAGTGACCCGAATATGCTATTTCCAGTTGCCTATGGCAGTCGGACATTAAACAAAGCTGAATGGAACTACAGCGTAGTTGAAAGAGAATGTCTCGCTCTCATTGACGGCATCAGACGCCATCACGAGTTTCTCTATGGTACATTTTTCACGGTGCAAACAGACCACGCTCCATTAGCTTTTCTTGGTGCCAATAAAGAATTTAATGCAAGGATCATGCGCTGGGCCCTCCTTTTAAGCATTTATACTTTCAAAGTGGAATATATCCCGGGAAAACAGAATGTCGGGGCAGACTTCCTGAGTAGAAACTGGACTGCGGAGGAAGAGGAGAAAGTTGAAGATACCAATCATCCAAAAGCTACCGATCAGGGCAGCTTCATTGTCATAAATCGAACATGAAAATATGTTTTCATGTCTCAAAAGAGGTGACGATTGTGAAGATGAAACTCAGCCGACCCTGAAGTATTAGATGATATGGTAGAACCCTCATAACATCTGTACCCCGAATATTGTTGTAATTTTATCGTCAACGGGAATTCCTCCACCTGGGCTCATTAGCAATACACAACAGAAACGTGGAACTCCGCCTGGTCTCATTAATATGCGTCAGAGCAGAATGGACTCGCCAACACGTTTGCTAATTAATATGTAGACAGTTTATCTTCTGTGCATTCTGGACATTGCTTTGTCTAAAGGGGAGGTAAAACCACGCCTACTGAAACCTCTAGAGCGATCCTAAGCAAGCATTTTGCTACACCTTTCTTTCGTACCTGCCTCAAAGGCATTGCCTAAATCAAACGAAGAAAGCGGCACACGATCTGAGACAATGACGATCTCAAAGCGAACGATGAAGTTTCCTGCCACTAGGTAACACGGCAGTGTGAATCAGAGGATAGCGCTGGAACCGCTCGAAAGACGGAACGAACGGGAAAGACGAAGCGGCCAGAGAATTGAATAATCACGGGGGAATGGCGGCATAGGATCTCGAATTCTTCCTGAGTTCAAGAAAGGTGTTAGATTCTAACATGCCCCCCCCGATCTGCCATTCCATTTCATATATATAGAGACCCTGTAGAATGCCATTTTATCACTCGTTTGCCAGAGATTTACATAAGCACTAGCTACAGTAAAATCTTGTTAGATTTCCCCTGGATTTTTGGCTATATTTGCTGTGAATTCTATTCTGTGCTAAACGGTATAATATATATATATTAGTTTCTAGTGATCAGTGGTCTAGTTCATTCATTTTTTATTTCACTGGATTTTGTGTTGATTTAAATCTATTAAACTAAACCTATCTCTAAAGTTTCCAGTTGAAAATTTAATGATAAATCTATTACATTATTTCCAAAGATAATAGATGCTTAAACGTTTAAATTAACTTTTAAAGTCGCGAAAGAATTTATAACTAATTAATTAAGTTACGTCCTATATATATAGATGCGTGTTTTAACCATTAGACTCGCGAAGTGTTTTCTTAATATATGTAATTAAATACGCGAGTGTGTATAATAGTCTTAACGGTAAATTTATCGCGCTTTAGAATGTTATTTGATTTTTTGGTATGATTACATGTTTTCTATCTTTCATATAGGGTGATCATAACCTTTGCGTCCCAGCAAAAACATTGTATAGAGTCCTCCAGACTCGGTTCTTAAAACCCTCCAGATATTTTGATGAACAGTTTAAATTTTAATCTTGAGACGATCCTGTTGGGGTCCAGCTATCTGAATTTTCCAGAAAGAAAGTAAATCCAAGAACAATTTAACACATCATCAATAAAATTTAATCGGTAGAGTTTAACTGGAGAAGAACAGTGCCAGAACTATATTTAGATTATTAATCCTGCTCTAATGCGAAAGAAAATAGAAATCTCCTGAACATTGCCTGTGCATATTTTCTTCACTGGATTTTAAAACCCTTGAAGTAAACCATAATCTCACCGGTCAATTGTAATCATCTCGCATTAAGTAGATTTACCATCAGCGGCGAAATCGATGAGACCACCACATTTTCACTACCTGGATCTGTGACTGTTCCATCCCATAGAACTTTCCTTTTAGCATAACAAAAAAACAAAGAACACTTAGGCTTCACCATCTAGCGATGTCGGGACTGTACTAACGCATAAACCTGATAATCTGGGGGCTGGACACAGAAGACAAAGACACTACCTATGTCGAGTGTTTATTTGATGTTTGTGTATTTTTCTATGGAGTGCCAGATTCTACGATCAGTAAGTGTGTGTGAGTAAATAAGTGTTGGCCATCACCAGCGCGCATGAATGACATGAGATTTATTTTGCAACCATTTTTAATTTGCCTACCTGGTAAATACTTCTACTGTATTCCATGTATTGTTCCTTTTTAAGTGGGATTTTATAACTCTGTTTATTCACGATAGTGAGGTATTTTGCTTAGCTATTGTGTAGTGAGCTGCTTACGGTCGGTTGAATTCGCGAACGGTAGTTGACCTAGTTAGGAATCAGGTCACAGAGTCACAGTGAAAGAGTATTTTCAGCTCAGAGAATTTTGTAGTGTGTGTTTTGAACTGTGTTGCAAGGTAATTTTTGTGCTAGGCTGGCAAGGAGTGTTAGAAAATGTGTCAATAGTAATAGAATAACTGTGTAGCTGGCTTCTGGAATTTCAGTTTGAAGTATGCAAGGTATAGTTGGTGGTTTAGTGGTATTGATCCAGGTGAAGAAGCGGAGATTGAGGAATCATTACTGTTTGGTACAGATTGGCCCATGTGACTAATGGTGTCAGGCGGGATATAGTTTGTCAAGTTTGGTATAGTTTCGCCCAGGTGTCACACTGTGTCAGGAGGAAAGATAGATTGATGAAATTTGTGGATTGTAAGAAGGTCAATAGTGGCAGAGGTAGCTCAGGATATGTGGAACCCCTCTTGTTTGGACCTGTGTGAGCATGTAGTCAATCAGCTGTAGAGCCATTGCTCGTACTGACCATAACTACCTGGGGAACTTTATTTCCTGCGTTCCTGCCAAGTTATGTCGTCTTCAAGCCATACTGATGTGCATGTCTCGTAGGAGCCTACCAACGTCTCTGTAGTGACCGTGGAAAGTTACTCTGCTGAAGAGTGAAGACTGCTGATTTGTGTGGTCCTGGAGTACACTGTCCTGAAGTCTGCTTGATTCCTGAAGTGTTGTAACGAAGCGAACGTTGCTTATACTCGTATAGTATAGTGCCACAAGACAGTACCCTTATAATCTGACACATAGACTTGTGAAGTTGGTTGGTTACCTGAATTTTCGTGGGATTAGACTGTTGCTATTTTTACTGTGCACATTTCATAGAGAATACTGAGAAGAACTTTGTGAACGTTTCAAGTTTGTGGAGGTTCGTTTGTTCTGTCTTCATCTTCATCATCGATGCTGAGGAGCTATTTGGACAAACGTCGCTGAACCATCAGTAAAGTTTTTTTGTGTGTAAATCTTTGTATGATTTTTGTTATATTTATATGTTTTTTCTTGTTTTTCCACTAAATTATGTTTTCTTCCTTTAACATTTTCTTTTCTGTCTATCCATTTGGTACTACTTATCGTTCAGTCTGGTTCTCTAGGGTAGCGGGACAGTTTTATCGGGGTTGTGTTAGGGTAATCAACAAGCTTTCTTCTGTTCCTTGAGGTTGCTTATTGGTTTGCAGTAGTTTTTCTTTTCTCTTGTTATGGTTTATACTTAGTCTGTATTTTTATATGGGGTTAGTTAGTTAGTTGGGATCATTCACTATAAGTTCCTATTTCTTGGGATCTTTACTATTATAGATATAATACAGCTTGGATATGTTATAGCAATAATTTTGCACATATGTAATTAGTTTATTTTGACTGATTTGATTAAGTTGGTGGCTGGAGGAAGTGATAGCTCTCAATACTCCATTGTTAAGTGTAGTTGTTGTTTAGTCTACTGTGTGTAATATTATATTCGTTTGTTCATGGGTGGATGGGTGGCGAGTTTAATGCTTCCTTTTCTCACTTGTGGGAAAAGATTGGATTAGACTGATTTCTTTCTAGGGAGTGGCTACGTGTGTTTAGTGGTGGAGTAAGGCAGAAGGTTTTCCTGCGACTGCCCTACTTAACATTCCAAGCCATGTCGGTGTTAGGTGTACCAGTGTGGTTTGTATTTACATTGTCCTGTACATTCAGTAATTCTTCTGTTGTGTTTAAGTGGGGTGATCTCTCGTTCCTTCTTGCTATCTTGTAGATACGTTAACAGGTATCCATTGTTTTCGTTCGTTGTCAGTAACGCGTTGTATATATCAGTCTATTCCTGCTCTGTTCGTGTCTGTCACCCCTCGTGACTGGAATTTATCGTAGTGTCTGGTGTGTGTCTTTTCATCTGTGGAGTGTTCATTTTGCCAGTGTAAACATTTCAATTAGATAGTATATTAGTTAGTTATATATTGTCAGAGTACAGCACCAGTGTGGGTGCCAGTAACAGACACTGGTGTAAAAGCTGATTTATTGTCAAACTTGGTACAGTGGTGTCATAGCACCAAGAAGTATTATCAGCTGATAAAATACAACTGTCGACTATAGTAAGGGTGTTTTCAGTTGTGTCATAGAGACTAAGTGGTCGGAAGGACCAAACGTACAGAGTAAGGAGACAGAAGCCATGTGGCTAAGTAAGATTATATTTATACAATAAAAGGTAAAGTGCATTATGTGTACACATTGAGAGGTGAGGTGGTTTATACTTACATGCATATATTTGTAAATTTGAGAAGTGATATTACTATTTACATATCATTAATGCAGACCATGTAAGAAGAGAGGTATCTGTTCATATAAGCGACGTGGTGTAGGGTACATGGTAGTGAGCAGTTGCACAGTGAATTAGTTGTGAGTAGTATGAGTGTACATCATGGACTATGATAGTTTCATGCGGTTAGGCAAGAATGCTGGGTACACAGGAAATGAATTGTTGGATTATGCCAAGGCAGAATTCCAATCAAAAGAGAACCAAGATGGCTTACGAGATCTACGTGCCGAGGAACGAGAACTCAAGTAGGCAGAATTAGAATTGCAAGAAACGAAGATGGAGCGAAACTTGCAGAAAAAGATGGAGCGAGAATTGCAGGAAAAGAAGATGGAGCGAGAATTGCAGGAAAAGAAGATGGAGCGAGAATTGCAGGAAAATAAGATTAGAAAAGATAGAGAATTACAGGAAAAGAAGATGAAAGAAGAAAGGGAGTTAGAATTAGAGAAGGAGAAAATGAGAAGGGCTCTCGAAGAAAAGAAGATGGATACGGAAATACAATTTAAGAGATTACAGGTGAGTACGAGTGGTCAGTACTCGACTCCAGGGGGGTCTCATCGTCCCTTCAGGCTGCGGCTGCCTAATTTCCACGATAAAATCGACAGTTTAGATTTTTTCCTCTAGAGGCTCGAGGCTGAATGCGTGGCCTGGAAGGCTGACAGAGATCAATGGCCATCTCTGTTGTCCACATTTCTAGTGGGGCCTGCGATAGAGACTTTCTATAGCCTCCCGCTGGAAGAAACGCCTGATTACGACAAAGTAAAGGAAAGGTTGCTCCGGAAGTTCCGTCTGACGGCCGATGGGTACCGGACGCGTTTTAGAAACGCGATGTCAAGTGCAGACCAAGACTTCGATGATTTTATCTTGAAGATAAAGCTCCTGCTCAACTGATGGATTGAGATGGAGGGAATAAATAAGGACTACGATGGCTTGTTAGACTTGATGCTACGAGACAAAGTGTTGTCGTCGTGCTCAACGGAATTGGTGACATTTTTCCAAGAGCGCCAACCAAAAGACATTGAGTCCATGGCCCAATTTGGCCCCCATTATGTCCTGGCCCATCCGGGCAAACCCATCCAAAGGCCTTGTTTGTCTGACGCCTTAGTTGCTGGTGTCGGCAAAGTCCAGCGGCAACCATGGCAAGATCAGTCAGGTGAGGCAGACAGGTGCCAAGAACAGAAGTTCGATAACCCCTCACGTCCCTATCAACCATGCAGAGGGAATTACGGTAACTTCCGATCTCATCGTAATGGTCGGTCAAACTGGCACAACATTCAATGGAAAAGTGATAGCGACGGAGGAGAGCGCCAAACGCGAAAGCAAATATGCTTTGAGGAGTCTCGCGACGAAGATCGGTTTTGGTATAAAACCAAACAGTCCAAGCAGAGGAGTGGTTCCTCAGAGAGTCGATCTTCCGACTCAGATGCGCGGTCTTCACCTCCTAAAAGCCCCAGCAAGAATCCACGCGATGAGTCTAAAAGGGAGCGCATGTGTACCAATTGTAGTGGCAGGGGTCATCATGCCGAGACGTGTGCTACCACTACCGAATATGCGAATTCGACGGTTGTGTTGGACAGAGTCAACAGCGATGACTGTGTGGGGTGCCGACCTCTGTTTAGTCCGAACGAGAATATTGTACTACACTGCGGACACGCGGTACCACGTCTGTCGGCAGTCCACGAGACTAGCAAGGTGGCTTTCCACAAAGGTGTGGTGGAGAAAAAACCTGTCTCAGTGTTGAGGGACACCGGATGTACAACAATCGGGGTTCGTCGGTGATGTATCCACGATTCCTGCCTCACATGGAAAACTGTAAAGTGCATCTCGTTTGAGGGCAAAGTGGAGTCTTACCCCCAGGCGCGCATTAATGTGGACTCCCCGTTACTGTCAGGGAGAGTGAACGCGTTTGTCCTCGAAAATCCAATTGCCGATTTGATCGTCGGCAATGTGCGGGGAGTGCGTAATGCTACGGGAGAGGTTGGAGCAGTCGCTCAGCAACTCCAAAGTCCCGTAGCGGATAATCAGGTGTTCGAAGTATCACCATTTGAGAAGAAGGTACATCTTGGTCGGGTTCGCGGCAGGCATCCGTTGGTACTCGGAGTATGGTACCGAAGCGCAGGGAGAGTAATCACGAAGACATATCTGAGGGCCTCAAAGCGAGTAGCCGCGCGGTGTGGGTGCGCAATGTTCCATTGAGTGCTAGTTGGCGCACACTCAGACGAGTGTTTAATGAGGTCGCGCCAGTTAGATTTGTGGAGGTATTGTCGTTGCGCGACAATACCAAAATGGCACGAGTGACTTACGCAAATAGGTCGGGTGCGCGTGATGCAATCAGGTGGAAGCACATGTTGTTGCTTCATAACGACCTGCTGATAGTCCAGCAATAGCAAGGGTTAGGTATCGGTTTCGCGTGCTATTAGTGTCTTTCTGTTAGAGCGAACCGAACAGTGGAGTCTGACCCACGCAACCAGTACTATTTTGATGAATATAGGTTGTTCTGTACAACGTTATAAGATATTAAGGTGTCTTTTGGGGAGTATTTACATGTGTAAGTGCGTAGCAATGAATTGCAACCACAGTAGAGATGTTTTATAATTTTTAAAGATTATGTTGATGCTATACAATGTCAGGCTTTGTAATGTATGTATCATGGTGCCATAAAGGCAATTTACTTTATACCCGAATGTAATGTATATCAAGACCATGTTACAAATGACTGTTTATGTTATGAGATTTTATACTATTATGGGTGTCTATATCAGAGTATATATAAATGTATTATGCACTGTGTTTGGGTTACCAGGGTAGGACAGTCGTTGTTATTTTTCACGTCTGCCAGAACCTGGGATAGCTTATTTTATACTCGTGTTGTGTTTTGTTATAGCTTGGAAAATGCAGTTTCGACAATGGCAGGATGGAACTATGGCTTTCTCTGGATTCATACGAGAAGATGCTGTTATGGCATATGGTCGTCCAAACTCCATAGGGGGTCTGGCGACGCTTCCTCCGATGGAATAAAACTACGTTTTCTTTCTTAAAGGGGCGTGGATGTCACGGCGCTATTTCGCCGAAATATCAGATTGGCGTCATTGTGGTTTTGGCTACACTGAGATACCTTTACCGTCGAAGTCATGTGACAACGACGGAAGCGGGAAGAAATCGAAGGCGCTAAAAGGCAGTGAGTTTCTAGCTAGCGTTCTGAGCGGACGTAGATATTTCTTCCCTATCGGCAGCTAGTTGCTGTGCGGGGTATCATATGGATTATTAGCCAGGGATTGCCATACTTAGTTCTGTGGGATAATTAAGTGTAAATTCTGGATTGATGTAGTATTCAGTGGTTGATATCCTCAGGCCGCATATGACGAGTTATTCACGATTAGAGCATTTCTTAGTCATAGATTTTTGGATCACTAGGATGCGCGATAGTCAGTACCGGGTTTGTACAGGGCCGTCATACTGATATGTATGAGGCTATCATATAAATTAATTCAGGCCAGTTCCTCTGGTATTCATATTTATATATTTCATACGTGTAGTTGGCCGTGTGAGGCTTCATTGTGTGTGCTTACAGTAATAAAAGGGAAGTACCTGCAGAAGGTGTTAATTTCTTATGTCAGCCATTATGTTGTGGTCATGCTTCTGGAGAGCTTGCCTATAAGTGTTAGCATTAATTGTTATTATAAATCCACAATGCATTTTGGTTCTGACACTTACATCTGATGTAAATATTAATTTAGAGACAAGGAATATTATTAATGTAATGTAACGCCGTTCATTTACATTATAAAATAACAATTAAGAAATAAAGTACGTTTGAAAAAAACAATAAAAAAACAAAACAATAAGAACGAACGCAAAAACAGCACAACAAAACAAAAATAGAATCCTACTTGAAACATATCAGATTAAAGTAGTATCCCAACTAACATAATTACCGATGTATGTTACGTCAGTCGGTCTCACTCAAAATAGGAACTCGCTTCAGATAAAAAAAAAACGTGTGCAACGTGCGGTGTGCAACTGTCGCGGCGTGTGTGTTATAAAAAACAAATACTTTGGTTTTATTTGTTTTTCATTCTTTCATGAAATTAGTAGCGCTCGACACAGAAAAAGTGCGTAAAATTTGGTGTGCATGAGCCCTCACCCAATGTACAAATCATGAAAACTTGAAAGTTGTTGTTATCACTTATTGTCAGGGAACACTCTTTGAAAACAATCCACGCACTTTCACACGGAAGGTTGTCATTAAAAAAACTTTTAAATAGAATCAAAATAACATCATTCTGGCCGTCTGTTTAATCTTTCAAGGCTGAAGGCAAAAACAAAAATCAGAAGGGTCACTATAAGAGACTTGTTGTTCGCTGATGATGCTGCAGTCGTCACTCAAAGCCAACAGGAGCTTCAGAGCTTGATGAATCGCTTCACTAAAGCATGCAAGGACTTTGGCCTCACAATAAGTCTAAAGAAAACGAATGTGCTGAGTCAGGATGTGGGTGCTGCACCAGTTATCACTATCGATAACTATGAATTGGCAGTGGTGCACCACTTCACATACCTAGGGTCTACCATCAATGACAAACTCTCACTGGATACTGAAATCGACAGCCGCATTGGCAAAGCTGCAGCTACCTTTGCCCGCCTCACATCGCGTGTTTGGGGAAACTCTAAACTCACAATGAAGACCAAAGCTGCGGTATATAATGCCTGCGTCACCAGCACACTCCTATATGGCAGCGAGACCCGGACGACCTATGCTAAGCAAGAAAGAAGGCTCAATACCTTCCATTTGCGGTGTCTACGCCGCATCCTCGGCATCTCGTGGAAAGATAAAGTGACAAATGTCGAGGTGTTGTCACGTGCTGGCCTTCAAAGTATGTATACGCTTCTTAGACAGCGCAGACTTCGCTGGCTTGGCCATGTTCGCCGCATGGAAGATGGTCGCATCCCAAAAGATATCTTCTACGGACAATTAGCAGATGGCAAGAGAACAGTTGGGCGACCACAGCTGAGGTTCAACGATGTGTGCAAGAGAGATATGAGGGCACTGGACATGGATCCAGCAACATGGGAGGATGAAGCTGCCGATCGCACTAAGTGGCGATGCTATTTACGGCGCCACCTCAGATTGGGCGAAGAGAGGCTCACACAAGAAGCAGAGGTGAGGAGAAAACGTCGAAAGGAGCACCAGGAAAATAAGCAGCTGAGGGCTGTCACCTCAGGGGCGCATTCCCATAGTCAGTTATGACTGAAGGGGCTATTATTATGGCCGTGTGTACGTTGGTCACAGCTGAGGAATGCGACCGTGTTGAAAAATTCTATTGTTTTCATTATATATGCCGATACTCTCCTGAAAATAGTTACAATCAACAAAGAAAAGCGTTCAAATGACGGTGTTCATGAACAGTTTGATTACACTGTATAATGGAAAGAAACCAAAAACACTAAAAGAATGTACTTCTATCTGCTCATCCGGGAACGGAAACAGCACACTATAATTAAAAACCCGTCAAGTTTGACGGGTTATTGATAGTATAATCAGAAGTCATGAAATATTGGAACAGTCCCCGACTGAATGAGAAGGAAATGAGCGTGGTTTTAGATTATGTAACAAAGATGAGTAGCTCAGAGTTCCTTATCAGATATAGATGTAATGGAGTGAAGTGTTACAGACTTCACTGTACTAGGTCCAGCTTTATAAGATGGGGTGACTAGTTCCCTACCTCGCTATCTTTGCCTTCATAACTCCAGAGCAGAATTAAGTGCACATTTACAGGCTGTTTTGGTTATAACATAACGCTACCAAGTTCTGAACCCTTACAAAAGCTTACATGAAATAAAAATAGATATGGGTTTCTACTTTTTACAATAGCTAGAATATGTACATGAGCGTTATTTTTTAATTTAGCAGATAGCTAGATAGATCAGTCACTGGCTTCTTAGCGCAGTGGTCTATGGTTCGATCCCCAGATGAGGCGGAAAAATTTTTAGGCCACAAACGGCTCCTGGGTCGACCCAGCCCCAAATGGGTACCAGAGCTACTCTGGGAAGGTTAAGGCGGCCGGCGTGATGCCGACCACATCACCCCTAGTGTGCCGACGGTCAAGATAATATGGGCCTAACACCATATTCCCAATATGCCTCAATGGGCGTGTAACGGGTTCCTTTACCTTTTTTTAGATAGATCAGTGCTAGTTTGTAGTTATCAGGGGAGTTTACTAAGGTATGTTTACACGTTTAAGGGAGAGAATTGCACACAAATTAAAATTAGAATTTGGAAGTGACAATTGACATATTTTTATCTATTAGTATTTTAAATTAGCTTTTTTTATGTAGTATGCTTTTATGTAGTTCGTGAGTCATACTTTAAGTTTCTTAATTTATTTTGGCGTGTCATTATATTTTAAAATGATACATTTTGCAAGAGCAGTTGGGCGTTCAATGATAATTGCTTATCTGCATTTGTATCTTTTAATGTAACAGTAAATGCGCAACAGACATGAATGATAGATGCCAAACAAAACATATACAGAAGTCTCTTTAGTTTACGACAACCATCATTAGTGGCAAGGATAAAACGTGGGTACAATTATTCCATTACTGATTACACTGGACAACAAATTTTGACTTTTTGTATGTATCTGAGATTAAACCAAGTTACCTTTATGTTGTTTGGGCTGCTGAATATGAAAATGACCGTTAAAACACCAGATTAGCTCTAGTTTTTTAAAATATCTATAAAACACGTTTTATACATTTGCATACACATACCATATGATAATAATGGTCATAGCGGAAATGATTGTAATGAGTTTCTGGGGCATCTCTCACAAGGGTCCAACAATAGTCTGCTAGCATTGCTGCATTCCATTTCCCTTGTTACCTTTTTTCGAGGGTAGTATTGTCCTGATGAAATCGTTCCCCATGCTCGTCACTGACAGCACCGCAGTTAGCAGGGAAGAAATCCAGATGAGAGTGTAAAAAGTATAATTTCAAAGTCCCACAGACAGAGGAAACAGCAAAACTTTGTATAACCCTGCTGTAGCCCCATCAAGATGGCAATGACCTTCAGGTCACCACAAATCTGCCACTAATATTTGTCATAGTTGATGGTGTGTAACAGTTGTTTCATGTTGTTGTACGTTTCTTTCATGTGGACTGCATACCCGAGTGGAACATATGGTAAAACGTTACCATTATGGAGAAGCACAGCTTTTAAACTCAACTTGGACAAATCAATGAACAGCCTCCATTCGTCGCCTTTGTAGTTGATGTGTAGTGCTGCCAACAGACCCACTATTTCAACGCAAGCAATGAGGTTATCTGTCATTTTGAAATATGGAAGCAGATCTTTCTGTCGAGCACGAAACACAGACACATGCACATTCTCTTCTAGAAGATTCCATTACTGTAGTCTGGACCACAACAGCTCTGCTTCATTTTTTGGCAATTCCAGAACTCTCACTAGATCATTCAATTCACTCTGGGTAATTTTATGTGGTTGTGCAGACTCTTCAATAGGCACGAAATCAGGATCTCTTGATGTAGATGCTTTCACAGGATGTTCACTGGCCTTATTATCTTCTTCATCATCCAGAGTATAAGATTCTGGTGGGTCCGGAACAGGAAGTCTTCCCCGTGAGGCACTGACCGCATAGCAGAGGGAATATTCAGATAGGTCCCATGCCGCTTTTTCTTCTTAAAATACCATGTCCAATTGGAGGAGTCATGCTAAAGTAACAATCATTAAGATGCTTTGTCGGTTCCCTCCAAACCATTGGAACTGCAAAACGCATCGATCGTTCTATTCGGTTCAACCAGCAGCGCAGATTCGTTGCACAGGATTGACAACATATGTGTGGGTCAAAAACTGGTCCTGGTCACCGATCTCACCACCAAAATAAAGGCTATAAGCGTTCTTTATTATCGGTGTAAAGGGTCGCCTTTGTGATAGCAAAGTAATTTGTCCGCAAATATAGCAAAAATAATCCGCACTGTTCACACATCATTCACGAGGCATCTGCGCTCACAGAATCCACAACAAAAATGATAACAAGGAGGAAATGTGGTTGCGATGCCCCCCCCCCCCCCACCCCCCCCCTTCCTCACCCCCACCGGATCTTGAAAACTAGAGCTAATTCGCTATATTTAAGTTCATATTCGTGATCAGCATGTCCAAATTAGTTAAAAATACCTACTTTTGTCTCGGATACATTTTGGCTGCTGTCCAGTGTTATCAGTGTTAGGAGCCTACACGAGATACCACTTGCTCCCCCAGCAAAGGAATTCACCTTTAGATTATTATATAGCATGACACCTGTCGTGAGAAATTCTAATCCACATATATAAATTAAAACGTAAATGTAAAGCCTAACAAATAAATTTAATAAAAGGAAAGAAGAATGGTAAAGAACAGTGCTGTCACAATGACTGTACTCGAAATCCCCCTTGTTTTCTAATTCGTCTGCAAATTGTAACGTTTCACGTTGATAGTAAAAGCCTACTGCTTCAATACCCGCTTTCTACGATAAAACGTGTACTGCCTTTCTAAGAAAAACCTTGAGATACGCAAGCTGACCTAGATTTAAAATTCCATTCATGTCATTTTATACACTATGTTACTAAAAACGAAAGACAGATGGACAAAGGATAGAAAGAAAGGGAGGGGCTGAAAGCCGGAACGCAGGCAATACTACCACAGTCTCGCGATACACAATTACTACCATCACGCGTGTAAGGCCACAAGCACTAGCTTTTTTCAGATGGACAGTGAAAAAAAAACACTACCCATTCGAGAGTTATGTTTAAAAACCTGAAAAACGCTTATTAGAAAACATGACATTATACTGGTTTACGTTTGAAAACATTACAGTACCCAGACACCACATCGATCGAAGTGAACGGGAGGTAGAAGAAAATACATATTTTGAACGCAGCCCCTTAGCCCCATAAAACTTATATATTTGGGTTCCTTAGGACTTGCTGACAAAGAATATGTTAAGTGTTATGCAAATAGTCTAGGAATTAACAAGTTATAGCCAAAATAAAATGCGGGTGCTGTCAGACAACACCAAAATCAGAATCGCTCAGTGGCAGATTTTTAAACCACCATTGTACGGGAAATAGGCTGACATGTTACCTCCTATTTGATTGGCGGGAAGTAAATGTAAGGCTAAACACGATTAGTCGGACTATAAATACTACTTCTTTGTTGTTAGGGGAAACGTGAGTAGGAGTACTTTTTTGAAAAGCTGGGTAAACAAGGCTCGATTGGTTAGACCTGCGAATATAGTCAATCAGAGGCGTCAGGTCAACACCACATTTTCAAATAAACTTACTAAAGAACCAGTGCGTTGAGCGCCAGTGCATATTTTTCTAAATAAAAGCCTGGGACATCGGCAGATCGAAATTGTGCTATATTCATTGCCAGTCAACGTAACTGTGTATTATTTCCATGAATTGTGGTAAGCTTGAAATATTTGATATCTTTTAATGAAAATTGAATGTAAATTAATAATTTATGTCTGTATATGTGTGTGGGTTCAGTAGCGAACCTGAGGCAAGGCCTATATATAATGCTCCAACCTGAACAGAAGGTGTCGGAGAAAAGTAAAACTACATGGAATTACCAAATAGTACACTGACACATATCCTATTGAATAGAAGAACTTACAGATGAAATTGCAGAGGCGTAGTAACCATTAGGGAGGAGAATACTGGTGTAAAATATTTCAGATGAAGCTGACAGTTGGCCTACCACTCTGAACTCAGTGTTTGTTATGTATTGTGGTCAGTCTGGAAGGTTATTATTAATTAGTTCTGAAGTAGGAGGTACAACCTTCTTGTTTCAGGGACCGTGGTCCTAAAGTTATTGAGCAGCACCTGGTCTGAGCTTTGCTGAATCCAGAGGCGGACAGCATACTCCTTGGTCCATATAGCAGACAGTGAGGTGTCTCCAGAACACAGGGAGGCTATCGAGCAGAGGAGTCTTTTCCTGCCGCCATAACGAAAGATAAGAGTCTGTGGCCAGTGTAGCTCAACATTATGTAACCCCCTCTAAAAGTGACTTTATAATAAAATAAGAGGGGAAATTAATTGTTTTAATGCCAGGAACTGAGAACATCTCCAATACTAGTTCCAACAGAAACAAACACTTGAAGTCATGATGATAAATACCAACATAGCTTGAAAATACAAAACCAGTATTACCTCTTAGTACCACTACACAACTGACACCCATAGTGTAATATTAATAAAATATGTCACTACAAGGTTCATATTGATAAATTCTGTACATATAAATTGTAATTACAATTGATTGTGATTCCTGGTTCACTTTGTATTTGAATCAGGACACATATATTAATGAAAGTACTTAATACATATTGATATTTGAAAATTTACCAGTGACTCATTTAAGATATTCTTATAGAGTTTTAAATGTGTGTAAATGTCACAGTGTTGTCAAGTGTTATGGAATAAATTAAATTGTTTATCTGTCTGTTGTTGTTGTGACTTACACTTCATCAAATACATACCCTAGACATTTAACGTAGTCATCACAATATTCCAGAATAATTCTGACTGAGGTATAATGTGGTAGCAAGTAAGGTTATCTGCAAAACACTACACCTATTAGATACAGATACCTTCACAGCTGATCTCAGTCAGTACACTAAGTCCCCTATAAATATTTATAACATCCCACTTTACCACATGTATTGGGGTCCTGTCCGGGATTTTCAATCTTTCCCTATTATAGATATTGGGGGTAATTCACTTCAGGGAATAATACAATTTAAAAGATATGCTTGGGTGGAAATAAATAAGGTTGAGCTCTCAGTGCCTGTAGTGTCCTTAGAAAATTATTGAAAGATTGAATTGTTTACAATTGCATGTTAGACAATGGCCAACTTGGCAAAATTTCGATCTGCTGCTGTACAGACTGCAAAAGAGTTAGGAATGGACGGGCAAATTATGATTGCTTATGTCACTGCTGAATGTGACAAATATATTGAACGGGAAGAAAGAAGATTAGAAAAAGAGGCCGAAAGAAAATTAGAATCTGAAAGGTTGGCCGAAGATAAGAGGTTAGAGGCTGAAAAGGAAATTAAGAAGTTACAATTTGAGGCTGAGGCTGAGACTAAGAGGTTGCAGATTGAGGCTGACAAAGAGGCTAAAGCATTGGAAGCCGAGGAAAGAAGACAGGCTGCAGAAGAAAGAAGATTGACTGCAGAGAGGGAAGCAGAAAAGGAGGAGAAGAGATTACAAAGGGAACATGAGTTACGATTAAGGGAGTTTGAGTTTCAAGGCCATGCTCCTGAAAATGGTGCCAGTCCCTTTACCTCTGATGCCACTGCTAGCCAGGGAGCCTCAACCTCAGCTATGAACTTTCATTTAGATCATTTTGTTGAGAAAGACGATGATATTGAGAGCTATCTAAATAATTTAGGAATGCTAAACTACTGTCCGACGAAACCTATCACCAGTTCTCTGCACGGTTAGAGACATACTTGGAGAAATGGGGGAGCCGCGGTAGCATAATGGTTAGTGCACTGGCTTCCTAGCGCAGTGGTCTATGGTTCGATCCCCAGATGAGGCGGGAATTTTTTAGGCCACAAACGGCTCCTGGGTTGACCCAGCCCCAAATGGGTACCAGAGCAACTCTGGGAAGGTTAAGGCGGCCGGCGTGATGCCGACCACATCACCCCTAGTGTGCCGACGGTCAAGATAATATGGGCCTAACACCATATTCCCAATATGCCTCAATGGGCGTGTAACGGGTTCCTTTACCTTTTTTTTTTTAGAGAGAAATGGACTTCTCTGGGAAAAACCCAAGATCTTAAGGAAATGGTCCTTATAGAACAATTAAGAGAGTCCATGGCTCCAGACCTGAGAAAGTTTCTTATGGAATTAGGTGCAGAGAGGCTGTTCTCTGCACGGTTAGAGACATACTTGGAGAAATGGGGGAGCCGCGGTAGCATAGTGGTTAGTGCACTGGCTTCCTAGCGCAGTGGTCTATGGTTCGATCCCCAGATGTTTAAAAGGCGGGTGTGAGTTCTGGGGAAAACCCCAAGATCTTAAGGAAAATGGTCCTAGAATCAATTAAAGAGAGTTCCATGAGTCTCAGGACCTGAGAAAGTTTCTTATGGAATTAGGTGCAGAGAGGCTGGGTGAGTTGCTAAATGTTGCAGAAAGGTATCAAGCAGCTCAGGCAGAGGTATCAGGTAACAAAAAGAAACAGGTGGAAAATTTTAGGGCACCACAGAACTTTAATAAATTTGATCCTAGAGATCAAAACAAAGGTAAGCACCAATTTGATAGGCCACGGTATGACAATAAAAATAAAACCCCACAATTCGAAGAAAGGAAATATGATGAAAGAAAATCTTTCAACCAAGGGAAAAGGTGGTGTAAAAATTGTCAGATGGACAATCATGACACTGACCGATGCAGAAGGAAACCTGTGTATATGGCCACCCTTCAGGTCAGGTCGACCTCAAGAAAGGAGGAGGATATTCTGTTAGATACCACTCCAGAAGAGATGAGGAAGGCACAGGCTGGGGATAAGACCCTCAAGCCTTGTTTCAGGAAATTGTCAACTTGTCATACAACTCCAGGCAAGGGAGATTTTTACATGAAAAACAAGTTGATGTATAGGAAGACTGGAGCTAGATCCAAAGGTCAGGGACAGCTGGTACTTCCTAAAAGATATAGGGCAGAATTAATAAGGAGCCTACATGTGAAACAGGATGGGGACCATGAGAAAATTGGTACTATCATCCAAAAGGTGGCTCACAAGTATTATTGGCCCAAGGCAAGATGGGACATTGAGAATTTTGTAGAAAGGTGTAGCATAGCACATGAGGGAACACCCACAAGTGGGAACATTGATCAGGACCTGGACACGCCAAGGGGCAAAATTAGGCCTGATAATAAAAAGAAAAATAAATTTGATAAAGTGGACCAAAGGGAATGGGAAGCCCCTTTTCACGGACAAGCTTCACTTAACTGTTTTACAATGGCCACTATGCAGCGAGTGCAAAAAGATGTCTTACCCCAGGATAAGCCGAAAATCCCTCAATCGGACTTAAACAAACTGGAGGAAGAGGATGTAGAGAGGAAATCTCTCATCAAGAATTCTAAGTGGGGAGAAAGCCCCAGGAAAAAAATTGGTAGCGGTCGTTTTGTGCATGATAATTCTGGGAAGAAAAATCATCACTATAGCGCTTCCAGTGGAAGAGACCATACCGGTGCGGGGACAAAGAGGTCCACAAAATAAAAGGTCCACTCGAAGCTCTGTTAAGAACGTGGACTGATGAAAAGGCAGAGGAAAACATTACATCCTCATATCAATATGTGAATGAGCTGACCACTCGTTTAAAAACTGGCTGGAAACTTGCCAATGAAAATTTGAAACAAGCCAGGAAGAAACATGCTGCTTACTATAACAGGAAAGCTAAAGACAGAGATTTGGCTGTGGGAGAGAAGGTACTGCTTCTTCTCCCCGGTAGCCAGAATAAGTTACAAATTGGATGGCAAGGTCCATATACAGTTCTAGAGAAGGTGTCTAGAACCAATTATAAGATAGATAAGAAGGGGAAAGAAAAAATCTATCATGTGAATCTCCTGAAGAAATATTTGGAAAGAGAACATCAGGAAGAGACACACTTGTTAACCTTGTCCATTGCAATGGAGATGAAAAAGGAACCACTTTCATCATTTGAATATCCATAACACCCCTGTGAGACAGCGGCACAGGTGAAAATCAGTACACATTTAACGAAAAATCAGAAAGAGAGAGTGCAACAGGTTCTAGAAAATCATACAGAGGTGTTAACGGACCGACCGGGGCATACAACTTTATTGGAATATGATATGAAACTGATAGACCCCACACCTGTCTGTATGAAACCCTATTCGATTCCTTTTGCTAAGGAGAAAGCTTTGAAGGAAGAGATAGACTATTTGTTGAAGGAAGGAATTATTTCACATAGTGAATCTTCGTATAGTTCCAGTGTGGTACTCCTAAGGAAACCCTCTGGAGAACATAGACTCTGTATAGATTACAGGAGACTGAATGCTATCACAGAAGGACAGGTGGATCCATTGCCGGATACAAATCAGTTGTTTGCCAGGCTAAATAAAGCTAAATATTTCTCAAAAGTGGATCTGAGTAAAGGATACTATCAGATTCCAGTAAAGCCTGAGGTTAGACCATACCTAGCTTTTAGTACATCAGAAGGACACTATGAGTTTAACAGATTGCCATTTGGATTGAAGAATGCACCTAGTGTCTTCTCTAGAATGATGAGAAAATTATTGGACCCTCTGAATAATCCATGTATCACAAATTTCATGGATGATATCCTTATAGCAACATAAACATTTGAGGAACACATTAACTCTCTGAACATGCTGTTTAATGGACTTAGGGAAGCGAATTTAACAGCCCGACCAACCAAATGTTGCGTTGGATGTAAAGAATTGGAATTTTTGGGACACACAGTTTATCAGGGAAACATGACCCCTGACCCAAAGAATTTAGAGAAACTAAAGAAAGCCCCGAGACCACAAACCAAGAAAGACGTGAGATCCTTTGTCTCATTATGTGGGTTTTACCAAAAGTATATCAAAAACTTTAATTCCATATGTGCACCGTTTTGCTACAGAGATCAGATGCATTGAATGGGGAATTAAGCCCAGTGGCATATGCTAGCAGAAAGTTGAATAAAGCTGAAACCAATTACTCAACTAGCGAAAAAGAATGTCTTGCAGTAATATGGGCGATAAAGAAATTCAATATTTATCTGTATGGTAAAGCATTTAAGTTGCAAACGGATCACAAACCTTTGTCGTTTCTAGCACAGGCTAGACATGAGAATTCTAGATTACTCCGTTGGTCTTTATTGATGCAGCCATTTGAGTTTAGCATAGAGTATATAAGTGGAAAAACAAATCTAGGAGCGGATTTTTTAAGCCGCCATCCGTGTGATGAGAATCACCCTAAACCCCAGGAATAATAATAAATTTCTCTATGTGTATATAGAATTATAGACTGACATGCAACGTCTGTTTTAAGTGGGGAGGATTTGTCGTGAGAAATTCTAATCCACATATATAAATTAAAACGTAAATGTAAAGCCTAACAAATAAATTTAATAAAAGGAAAGAAGAATGGTAAAGAACAGTGCTGTCACAATGACTGTACTCGAAATCCCCCTTGTTTTCTAATTCGTCTGCAAATTGTAACGTTTCACGTTGATAGTAAAAGCCTACTGCTTCAATACCCGCTTTCTACGATAAAACGTGTACTGCCTTTCTAAGAAAAACCTTGAGATACGCAAGCTGACCTAGATTTAAAATTCCATTCATGTCATTTTATACACTATGTTACTAAAAACGAAAGACAGATGGACAAAGGATAGAAAGCAAGGGAGGGGCTGAAAGCCGGAACGCAAGCAATACTACCACAGTCTCGCGATACACAATTACTACCATCACGCGTGTAAGGCCACAAGTACTAGCTTTTTTCAGATGGACAGTGAAAAAAAAACACTACCCATTCGAGAGTTATGTTTAAAAACCTGAAAAACGCTTATTAGAAAACATGACGTTATACTGGTTTACGTTTGAAAACATTACAGTACCCAGACACCACATCGATCGAAGTGAACGGGAGGTAGAAGAAAATACATATTTTGAACGCAGCCCCTTAGCCCCATAAAACTTATATATTTGGGTTCCTTAGGACTTGCTGACAAAGAATATGTTAAGTGTTATGCAAATAGTCTAGGAATTAACAAGTTATAGCCAAAATAAAATGGGGGTGCTGTCAGACAACACCAAAATCAGAATCGCTCAGTGGCAGATTTTTAAACCACCATTGTACGGGAAATAGGCTGACATGTTACCTCCTATTTGATTGGCGGGAAGTAAATGTAAGGCTAAACACGATTAGTCGGACTATAAATACTACTTCTTTGTTGTTAGGGGAAACGTGAGTAGGAGTACTTTTTTGAAAAGCTGGGTAAACAAGGCTCGATTGGTTAGACCTGCGAATATAGTCAATCAGAGGCGTCAGGTCAACACCACATTTTCAAATAAACTTACTAAAGAACCAGTGCGTTGAGCGCCAATGCATATTTTTCTAAATAAAAGCCTGGGACATCGGCAGATCGAAATTGTGCTATATTCATTGCCAGTCAACGTAACTGTGTATTATTTCCATGAATTGTGGTAAGCTTGAAATATTTGATATCTTTTAATGAAAATTGAATGTAAATTAATAATTTATGTCTGTATATGTGTGTGGGTTCAGTAGCGAACCTGAGGCAAGGCCTATATATAATGCTCCAGCCTGAACAGAAGGTGTCGGAGACAAGTAAAACTACATGGAATTACCAAATAGTACACTGACACATATCCTATTGAATAGAAGAACTTACAGATAAAATTGCAGAGGCGTAGTAACCATTAGGGAGGAGAATACTGGTGTAAAATATTTCAGATGAAGCTGACAGTTGGCCTACCACTCTGAACTCAGTGTTTGTTATGTATTGTGGTCAGTCTGGAAGGTTATTATAAATTGTTTTAATGCCAGGAACTGAGAACATCTCCAACACTAGTTCCAAGAGAAACAAACACTTGAAGTCATGATGACAAATACCAACATAGCTTGAAAATACAAAACCAGTATTACCTCTTAGTACCACTACACAACTGACACCCATAGTATAATATTAATAAAATATGTCACTACAAGGTTCATATTGATAAATTCTGTACATATAAATTGTAATTACAATTGATTGTGATTCCTGGTTCACTTTGTATTTGAATCAGGACACATATATTAATGAAAGTACTTAATACATATTGATATTTGAAAATTTACCAGTGACTCATTTAAGATATTCTTATAGAGTGTTAAATGTTACCACAACACCCATTATGCAAAAACTTGTTGCACAATGGAGAAACTTCCCAAAATGTAAATTATGTAACACCAATACACAGGAGACAGAAGATCATTTGTTTTTTTCACTGTATTACAATTACTTCTACAATATAAATTTTGAGACAGGAAATAATGTTTTACATTCCAGGCACTATTGACATGTATAAAGCTATCATGCCCAATTCCCTACTTAAGTGTACAAAACAAGTAGAACTGAAACTGTTAGCCCTGAATTTAAATATTTAGTCTGGATATGTAGGAACTACGCAGTGTTTGAAGGGAAACAGTGCAATACCTACTTATTCTCACAAGTATACCTACACAAATACAAAATAATAGAGTTTGAAGGGATGGGGGAGGGGGTGGGGGGAGTGGGAAGATAATTCAAACTTAGAACTGATTGTACATATGTAAATAAATATAGCCGTGTTCGGCTTTGAAAATACAGATTAATCATATCAATTATTGTATTTTGTGGATATTCAGGAGAAAGCAATTTCAATTGCCCTCCTGTTTCAGAAAACGTATTTAATCTTAAAATTAAAATGGAAAGTTGTATAGTTTAACAAGATTATGTCTTTTGACCAATGCTAAAAAAAAAAATTAATTAAATACTTCTTCAATTAAAAAAAAGAAAGCATTTGACTTAACTTTAGTAGTCCAACTCTAGGCTTGATACTAGTTGACGCTGGGCTATGCACACATTGAAAAAACATGCAAGAGCATGTGAATACTTCATGTAAGACTTCCTAAATGGGGTCCAGCTACAGCCATGGCTCTGATCTTCTTAAGGAGCGCTAAGGAACATACTGCTGATTGTTATATAATGAACATTCTGTTTCCTATATATAAAGGAATTTATGTGTGCATATTAAAAAAAAGGTAACTCCCAAGAGGTACATTGTGCCATCATCATTAAATTCCTTGACCACAAATCTCTTGTGAATGCCATTATTAAGATCAACATTTCTCTCCCCTGTTACGCTCGTATTCGCAGTAAACCCGCCAGCACGTCATCATCATTAATACCTTGCCACTCCACGTGGAGTACAGGTTGTCAGTAACAACGTGACACACTGTTATGGGTTATTTTTGTAGAGTATATACTTGAACTTTACGAGAGGTCCACATCATAACGAAGGTTTTATTTGAACTGATAAACTACGGCATTTCCATATGCCGGTCTCCATTTTTAACACAACTGGTACAATACCTTTTTAAATCTTCCACAGCAAAGACATCTTCATTGCCAGTTAGGACATGACGAAACGTTTAATACGTGTAAAACACACTCCAATTGAACAGCATCAATAATCAGATAAGAACATGGCATGGCATAGCCAGTCTTAAAAATCCGTCGTTAATCCGTCCCCTAGGAACACGATGTCGGCGACATGTAGCTGCACACTTTATTCAATATTTCTCTCTCTTTCTACATCAGGCAGCGTGCGATTATTAAAATATAAATTCATCCAGACTAGACTCCCTGAATCTTAAGGATCATCTATCTGTAAAACACTTTGATAACTCTATGGTAAGAGGACATATCCATGAGCTGTTAGAAAGTACGTCCGTTCCCTAACATGGAACACACAGGAATGGCCTCGAAGCATGGTTCACTTCTGCTACGAAAAGCCGGCAGATCGTCTGCCAATAAATGTCCAAAAGACAATGACGTGCTTCCGGCAGTCTCCAAAGAAACGCATATCAACAACGCAAGCCCTGTTGATATCGTAGACAGTGTTATGATTGTAATCATAACACACACCTTCCTAGCCTGTCCTGTGCCATCATGTCAAGTTCTTGTTTAGTCTTCTTTATCCCTTCATGTCTGTCGCCATATTTTTTTTTCAGGATGTGTTTCTTTCTCCTTCTGTTTCTCTGTCCCTGAGAAGTCTGGAATAGGCACTTTCTTGTTATACTATAACCTTATTTTCTTAAAGTGAGTCCTATCCAACACCACCTCCTGTTCCACTGCTACTTGTCTGGTACTTTTCATCATTCCTACATTAGTGATCGTGTCATATCATTTCAATTCTTCTGTTTTTTGCAAGCATCCTTTCATGAAAGTCTTCATTTTTCTGGTTGTCGTATTTGTTGCTGTACATGTTTCAGAGACAGACAGTACATTTCAGCTGATTTTTTTTTTTTAAACTGGACTACATTTATTTTGATGTCTATATATTTACTTATGATAGGTCATCTTGCCTTTTACTTTCTTATTTCTGTAACTTTGTCTACTGCTCCAGCTGTGCCTACACTGTTACGAAGATATTTGTATGATTCCACATCTTCATAGATATAATGCATGGCGTAAACGTAACGCCGCCTCCACAATGACAATATACCTTGTTTGAATGTTTAAGGTCATTCATCAATGTTAGATTTGTACGATCAACTGTCATGTCTATATTATTCTTCTTCTTCGCACACTCTCAGACATCTACTTGAATGGTTTCAGAGAAAGAAGTAGTCAGTTTTAGGCTATTTGAATCTCCGCACGGCTTTTGAACAAATGGTACTGGTGTCGGCCATATGCGCTTTCTCTGTTCCGCATATGTTGGGAAACTTTTAAGCACATGTTCAGCAGTCATTTAAATCAGTGCCACAGTTACACTGATCGGTAGTTCCATCTTTAGCTTGTTGAATAGATGGTATCTCAATCTGTTGTTCCCAGTGCAGAGTCTGAAGATTACCACTTGTTCTTTTCTGTTTAGCAGGTAGAATGCATCATGTTGTGTGTGACCAGGATGATCTACATGTCTACATAAAGCAAAAGAAAAGAAACACCCACACAGACGAGTGTCTTACATGTAAATAATAAATGGAGTTGCAGTAACAATGGTAGATAAGGCTATATATATATATATATATATATATATATATATATATATATATATATATATATATATATATATATATATATATTATATATATATATATATATATATATAATATATTATTATATATATATATATATATATATATATATATATATATATATATATATATATATACTATATATATATATATATATATATATATATATATATATATATATATGAATACTGTTGTTGTCTCCCATCATCAGCCTCAGCCACAAACAGGAGACAACGATATTTATATATACAGCTAATTCAGTGTAAGCTCCAGCAATTTCAAAGAGTAAGCAAACAAGCATGGTCAAAAATGAGCGAGAGGAGAAATATATGTCTCCCAGTGAACCCACGAGCTCTCCTAAACCATCGTACATCTATCCATTATATGACAATAATTACATAATAATAAAAATAGACATATGTAGCCATAAAACCAGATATTAAAGTCTATATACCACCAATACTCTCCTTAATGATGATTAATTACGACCACACGACCGTTCCGCATCAATATTCATTCTAACATATTCAAGCATGTCGTGTGTGACGACTCATTTTACTGGCAATCTCATTATCTGAAACGAATAGCTACCGAAACAATCCACTGCATTAGCATATTGAATGACTCGTACAGGCAGCCTGTGCTGTCTACATGTTCCCTAAGGAACAGCTAGAGAAGTGCTTATGTCTCAAAGTGCTATACGCACAAGCAGGGGCATCATGCTCACAAGAAATCTCAGTTACTAAAACTAAATACTTCACTCTCAAAGGAAATTTTAAACAAAAAGTACGAGTACAATCAATCCTCTCTATTCGCGTGTTCAGCATTCGCTCATTCGCGCGAGATAATGTGTAACCCATTTTTGCCATTTTCGGGCACCTCGCGAGTATTCACTGCCACGAGCAGTTAACAAAACATTTCGGGACGCCTACCGCGCAGCGTTGCAGATGGAGACCCAGCAAGGAGAGACTACGTCCTTGTTCTCGCGGCTTTCGTTGTATTTACACGTTGTCTTTGTCGAGCATCTTTTCATCCATGTTTTTGCAGTTTACGCTGCTTTTGATTATTTGTGTAATGAATAATGGCATCCAAACGCAGTGCAAGTTTCATTCGAGTGTGTCTAAGCGCAAGAAGGCCATGATGAACCTCAGTGATAAAGTACGTGTGTTAGATAAACTTCGTTCTGGGATGTGCTTTCTTTACATGTTTTGAATGTTAATGAAATGTCCTTTATTCTTTAATTTTGAACGTTCTGTGTAAATGTTTTCAATGTTTGTTTCAAGGGATTTCAACAGCCATTTTGATAAATTAAACCGGAGACAGGAAGTTGTGTAGAGACATGATCTTTTACGCCACTATGCACGGTGCTTGAAGAAGAAAGAAGAAGAACAAATAGTTATAGCTAATAGATAACTAATCCTCCTAGCCAATCATTAATAATAAAAACAATTAACTAGTACTAAAAGTAAACTACAGATAAAGTAAAATTAAAGGGAGATGCTATTGATCTGGAATATGGCTTTTGAATACGATTATAGGTAAGCTGATTCACTCGGAACGCAAGCGAATTTACTAAACACGTCAATACACGTTACTAGATAGGAAAACCCATCGTTGAATTTCTTTAAACCTCGCAAGTCAATTAAATCAGCCTGGAACTGTTGATCGATACCACCCGCAATGGTGGTACGTCGTTTAAATTTTCTGCGCACCGGTTTGTGTAGGGTGTAGGTGTCCTGATGACCTAACCACTCTTCAATTTTTTTACGACTAAGTTTGGTGCTACTTTGTAAGGCGGCGATTCCGCCATAAGATCCGGGGCGTTTTGGATCGTAGTAATGTTGTTTTAAAATCTTATTCACTTCTTTGGCCATGCTTCCCACTTTGGTGTCTTTTTCCTTCTTCTGAGCGAATACGACGATGATTCTCGCAATTTACTGGTCACCACCTTTTTTCGATGAGTGGGTGTGACGGGTGGGGACTGAGGCGTTTTGTCGACGACCACATCTTTTAAGTACAGTGGGTTGTTCGCTGGTTTGTAATGGTGGTGGTTGTTTAATATCACGAGACCTAGAGGTACGTGACTGTACTGTTCTAGTCAAGTCAAATAACGCTGTAGTGTTTGTTGATATAGTCTAGCCTTGTAAACAAGTGAACGGATGAACCCAACGCGGATCCATAGTTAAGATAGATAGATTACACTTACAACCAGTTATTTTATATCTCAAACATGAACCGTGCAAACACTGCGAGAACCCCATTTCAAGAACGTAAGATTCGTGCTAAAAAACGTGAGAACATTCGGTGTAAAACAATGTGAGAATCGTGCTAACATTGTGAGAATCACTGTTCTACAATGTGGGAACCTTTGGTGTAAAACAATGTGATGATCCCTGTTTCCAGCATGTATTGAGAATCAAAAATTGTGAGAATCACTGTTCTACAATGTGTGAATCATGCTAATAATCACGAGAATCCCTGTTTCCAGTATGTATTGAGAATCACTGTTCTACAATGTGGGAACCTTTGGTGTAAAACAATGTGAGAATCCCTATTTAACTAATATATAAAAGTGTATGTTTTCCGAATAACATAAATATCTCTGGGGATTTGTTTTTATACCGGGAGACATTTTTAAAAGAATGGTTGATTTTGATATCTTCGTTTCTTTTTCTACCATTCTTACATTTCACTTTAATATATGTGTATATGTTTTAGATAAGAATATAGTCTAAAGATATGTTTGTTTGATCACTAGGAAAAAAGTCTAAAGAATATATCCAACAGTTTAAACCTTATCTGTGTTTCTCGCTTATTGTTAAGTTTATTTCAAATACTTGTTAGATACTCTATTTATTTTTTGTAAACATTTGTTAAAATGTGCTCGCAAAAGAAAAATCATATGCCTTTCTCTCTCTGTCTCTCTTTCTTTCTTTCTCAACTTGTCTGTGTTTCTCACTTTATTGTTTATTTCAACATACTTGTTAGATATTTTTGTAAACCGTTGTTAAAATATTCGTAACACTCTTCGACAGCTGAGCCCTTCCGTCAACAAGACATGTGCGCTAAACAAATAAAAGTTCGCTAATTTTATGGTGGAACGTTGTACAAGTCGATTCAAATTATGTACATCTGTCCCTGAGTAAATGATTGCTAACGAGTTTTCGGTGTGGATCAATTGTCGTACGTGATCTAAATATCCATTTGGACACGAATAATCAACTGCATTATTTGTCTAATTATTTTATTACAATGCGGAAAACTCTTTTTCAGAACAGATGACGATTACACCTGCACAGTAATTAAACATTGTTGTGACAGTTCTTAAACAACCTCTATCGATCCCGTTATCGGTACGTGACAATTTACAACAAACTGTTTGTGAGCAGGTGAACAGGTGGGTAAACATTAGGTCCGTCGAAGTCCGTTATGTTACGCGTGAAACACGCGTGTTTGTCTCAAAACCTCGATATAATGAAACATACGCTTTAGACATCTCATTCGATTAGCAGAACCTTGACGCAGAAACATCTCTGAAAGACCAAGCCTTCTGAAAAAAGAACCACTTGTTTTGTATATCAATTGACTGTTACAGCGTATGTAATTTTTTATATTCGTCTGTTAAATATATGTCTGTTATTTATCTAAACATCTGGCCGTTTGTTGTTCGGAATATTTTCAGACACTGTGAGGTCTTCGCAAAGATCTAAATATGTGTGTATTCGTTTTTTCCCTATAATAGGAAGTTAAAATATTTTACACATTCACGTTATATAGATTTTCTTATATAGCTGTTTTCGTTAGGATACCCTAAATAACTTTAAAAATATCTGTTTTTTCGGTACTCTGTGTTAGGCTGTTAAAATATCTACATCTCATGTCTCTATTTAATAACATTATAAAAAGGTTTTAGTTGTTTTTATTATTCGTGTGTTGTATTAAATATCTGTTTTCTATTTAAAAGATATGTCTGTGCACTAGCCAGTGTTGCTAAAAATCTGTTTCAAATTAGTCTAGCTGGAATTTTAATATTTTTGTTTGTTAACGCAGATCGTCACTTGTTATTTTTATCTGTGTGTTATGTTAAATCCTGACATGTGTGTATGGTTTAGCTAAGTTAAGACTTAATCGAGTTATTATGTACTATAGTCTAAAAGATTTTCCTTAGTTTAAAACTTATCACATAAGAAAAGATAATAAACACTATATTACTATAAACCTAACATATACAAAATAAATAAGGACCCGAGTCACTACAAATGATAAAAGTTACATACAGATTAATCGGTCAGTGAAAATTAAAAGCATACTAGCTTAGAAAAATAGTGTATTTTGGTTTTTAAAACAATACTGAACTATACATGGAAAAAGATAGAGATAATATAGTATAAATACAAACAACATAATACATTAAGTCACCTTGCTATAACCGTGGTTGAAACTAACATACACTTTAATAAATACTTATATTTTCGTTATTTTAAAAGACAGGGAAAATCGTCACTGTCTCGTGAACATGTTGAGTTTTTAAATCAAAATCTTGTCTGACACAGCGCGCGCGGGGGATTTCTGTACTCAGAAGCTGTTTCTATAAAGAACTTCTCATAGTAACTACAAACATATTACTTTAAAAATAAATAAGGACCCGAGTCACTACAAACTACCTAACCACCCAGTGAAAATTAGACAAAATAATAGTTTAGAAAATATTATATTTTGGCTTTAACAATACTGAACTATACAAGGCCTTGCTATGGTACAAACGAAAGTTAATAAATCGCCATTATCTTAAACGACAGATCGTCACTTGTCTCGCGAGCGGGTGGTTTTTAAATCAATATCTTTTCTGACACAGTGCGCGCGGGGGATTTCTTTCACATAGAATAAAAACAAGACGGTGTTTTATTTCTCTCTCTCTCTCTCTTTCCCTTTCTCTCTCTTTCCCTTTCTCTCTCTCTCTCTCTCTCTCTCTCTCTCTCTCTCTCTTTCTATCTCTATTTAACTGATTGTTATATATATTTAATTTTATGTGTGAATAACGTTTTCTTGTTTCTATTCAACAGATGTCATCAATTCAAGGCTACGCTTGTTCGATCTGTAGTCGTTCGTTTACGAGGAGTCGTGATCTATCCAGACATATCTCGTCGGTCCACGCTGACAAGAATCACCCCTGTCGTGTCTGTCCTCAAGTCTTTGCAGGACCTGAGGCATTACAACAACATATCAACATCTTTCATGGACCCGGTGCACCACGTATAGACACCCCAGTGGGGACCACCACTGCACCGGGGGCCGATACAAGAATCGCTGTTATAAACCCCACAGTGGGGACCACCACTGCAGCTGGGCACAGTCTTATGTGTCCCCGATGCAACAAGACATTAACCCGCCATGATGCATTATTACGGCACATCAAAACAGTGCACTCACTGACTCTGTTTTCCTGCGAGGTCTGTGGGAAAGACTTTACCCGTGTTGACAATATTCGCGTCCATTTAAAACAACAACACCCCACCACTACCCAGCTTTCGACATCATCACAGAACCCAGCAGGCGCCGAAACACGCCCCACAGCATCATGCCCCACAGCAACAACAGACTTATCGAGAATGTCACCACCTTCAACATCGGCGCAGTACTATCAACCATCATCTGCTGCGGCAGGCGACACAGTCTCTTCCAGAACATCATCATCATCATCGACGAACCAAGCATCATCATCAGACACAAAAACATTATTATCATCTGCTGCAGCAGGCACCACAGACTCGATGAGAACAGCAACAACTTCCACACTTCCTTCAGGACCCACTTCAACAACCTCCATCCCAAGCTCTTCAACAATTATCCCACCAAAAACAGGCCAGACCAAGAAACGTCCCATGACCAGTACCCACCAAACCCATATAAAGAAACCCGTCTGTCCACTGAAGAAGACTCGTTAGATGACCTACCAGCTGACATAAAACAAGTCTATATTGATAACTGGGACGCGATCAAAACACACTTCAACAAACATAAATATTTATCAACATTCACTTTCTATCACAATAACGAAAATATCGAATCGGCCCGTCTCTTGACACCAATCTTCACACAACAAACAAAACGCTTCAAAATAAACTACAGTTTCCACATCATCTTACGCCACAGAGAAACAAACGAATTAAGATTTTTTCCCTCTTTGCATAACAATGCAATCGTCTTAGATCAACCCCACCTAGTCAACAACATTACAGATTTCCAATCTTTTGTCTCACAATTACACGACAGCGATATTGTCACACAAGCACAATTAAACAGACCAAACACAAAATATTTTATCGAAGCAATTCCCGCGACTTCTTTCTATCTATACCACATTCAGGACTTTCCCTTTGGCTGCTGCTTACAAGACATTCCATCCTTTATCACGGACAATCACCACATCCATACACTACAACAGGTCTCAAACGTACAACCATACAGTGATAACTTTTGCTTTTTTAGATGTCTAGCAGTTTTTAGGGGTGGTGCCGTTAAAGATGTTAGAAAACCGACGCGCCGGCTAGTCGAACAGTGGCAAACACAGCAGGGACTTATGTCCCTCATCGATTTCCCCGGGGTTAGTTTAATCGATATGCCCGAATTAGAAAAATGTTTCAACGTAAATATTGACATTTTCGAATTTGACGACGCGCAGACCCTGACCCCCAAACTTAGAGGTAGGGACACTTTTCCAGATACGTTACGTCTGATAATCTTCAAGAACCATTTTATGTACATTGCAGATATCGATAGGGCCAGTAACTCTTTTTCGTGTCCCAAATGCGGTAAGTTGTTGGAGGAGTATTGGCTTATGGAGCGCCATGAAAAGACTTGTACCGGCTCTAAGAGAAGAGAAATATTTAAAGGTGGTGTGTATAATCTCCCAGAGACCATTTGGGAATTAATCGATGAGCAGGGCATAGATGTCGACACAAAATTCGTCTTCCCGTATCGAGCCACATTTGACTATGAGTGTTATTTTGAGAACAGTCTAGAGTCAAGTGGTAATGCCACTACCTACACGGCCAAACACGTGCCCCTGTCGTGTTCGGTGGCTTCTAACGTCCCCGGTTTTGAAGCCCCCGTGTGTTTTATCACAACGGGTGATCCACAAGAATTGGTCAATAGGATGGCTGACCATCTGCTCAAAATTGCCGCGGCTTCTTATGAGATTCTGCATGCGTATTTTGACGGTGTTTGCATGCAACTCGAGGCTTTAGAGACGATCGATAATTCAGACGGGCTCCTTGCTACATTAGAGGGTTATTTGAGGCAGCTACCCGTATTAGGTTTCAATTCGGGCAAGTACGACGTTAACGTGATCAAACCGTACCTCATTCAATATTTCATGGGGGAAGACTTCAAATTTTTAGTGCAGAGAAATAATAATTTTATGTGTATTGCCACTAGCGAGTTAAAGTTTTTAGATATAGTCAACTACCTAGCCCCCGGATTTAGCTATAGCAAATATCTGGCCGCGTACAACGTTAAAGAAACCAAAGGCTTTTTCTGTTATGAATATATTACCGATTTTGCAAAGTTAGACGAAACGGCGCTACCACCCCACTCGGCATTTTTTCCGCCCTTAAAAACACTAACATTTCTGTCGACGAGTACGCCGATTGCCAGAAGGTGTGGGCCGAGAACCACATGACCACGTTGCGCGATTTTCTGACGTGGTACAATAATAAAGACGTGGTCCCCTTCCTGGCAGCGTTAGACCGACAAGTTAGTTTTTACGCGCACCTAGGTGTAGACATGTTTAAAGATGCGATCTCCGTGCCCGGTGTCACGTTAAAGTACCTCTTCAAAACACTCCCATCCAACGTTTTGTTTTCTTTATGTTCGAAGCGGGAGGCAGATTTGCATAACACCTTGCGCCAAAATATAGTTGGGGGACCCTCATTTATTTTTCACAGGTTCCACGAGCAAGGCAAAACCCGCATTAGAGGTGGGAAGATGACCCAATCCATTAAAGGTTTTGATGCCAACGCCCTTTATTTGTGGGCGATAATGCAGAAAATTCCCACTGACTTTCCCGTTAGACGGTACAGGGAGCATGGTTTCAAGCACCACAAACTTCACAAATATACCGTGCAGTGCCGCGATTATTTGGCTTGGGTCTCCCACCAAAATAACGTAACCTTAAAAACTCAGTTTAACGGGTGTGAGAAGGCGTTGGGTGATATATGCATTAGGGTAGACGGTTGGGACAAATACTCTCGTACCGCCTACCAGTTCCATGGGTGCCTATTCCACGGCCACCCTAACTGCCCACTAACCGCCGGTCGTGACGTTAACCCAGTCAACAAAAAATCTTTGTCTGAGTTGTACGAATGCGAGTGGCAGGCCTTGAAGAAAACCGATCCATCAATCCGTCGTTTTCTAAACGCCACCTTCCCTACCCAGAAACCATCTTACACCAAATATCGGTACCCGCTATCAAAGGAGAATATTCTCGCCTCGGTGTTAGACTAGACCTTGTTTGGTCTAGTCGAGTGTGACATACATGTCCCCGAATCTTTAAAAGAACATTTCTCGGAAATGACGCCGATTTTTAAGAACGTCGACGTCACGAGGGAAGATATTGGGTCTTTCATGCGGGAATACGCCGACAAACACAAGCTTCTGACTACCCCCAGACGGACGTTGATCGGGAGTTTTGTGGGCAAGAAGATTCTGTTGGCGACACCTTTGCTTCGGTGGTACTTGACCAAAGGATTAGAAGTCACCTGTATCTACCAGGTGATTGAGTATACACCTGTGACGTGTTTCAAACGGTTTGGGGACACTGTTTCGAACGCGCGTCCACAAGGTGATACAGATCCTGCCTACGCCATAACCAGCGAGACCATGAAACTGTTGGGTAACGCGGCTTATGGTAAAACATTGACCAATAAGGCAAAGCATGTAGATGTCTCGTACACGATGGGAGAGGATGCGTCTGACCTAATAAACTCACCCCGATTTAGGAAAATGACGTTAGTGACGGACGACATATTCGAAGTAGAAAAACTTAAACAGACTATTAGTTGGGACCTGCCCGTCCAGATAGGTTTTTTCGTGTATCAATACGCTAAATTACGCATGTTAGAATTTTACTATGACTGCTTAGATAAATTTGTAGATATGTCAGACTTTCAGTTGTGCGAGACAGACACCGACAGTCTTTACTTGGCCCTTAGCGCGAATAACTTAGCGGACGTTGTTAAGCCCGCTATGCGACGCGAATTTTATAGCTCCTACCATCAATGGTTCCCCGCCGAGGTATGCCCCGACCATAGACCCGACTTTATAGCTAGCGAGGGTAAAACGCGCGCCCTTTGTCAAAAATGAAGCGCTCAAAAATTATTCGACAAACGGACACCGGGCCTTTTTAAATTAGAGTGCAAAGGCAGCGGGATGATTTCGCTGTGCAGCAAGACGTATCACTGTTTTGGGGAATATGACAAAACAACCACCAAAGGACTCAACAAACACCACAACAAAGTAGACAAACACACTTTCTTAGAAGTTCTCAATACACAACAAGCACAGGGTGGGAAAAATATCGGGTTCCGCGCACACAAATCCTCCATCTACACCTACGAATAACACCGCACCGCCCTATCTTACTTCTACATCAAACGACAGGTACATCCCAACAACGTCACCACATCACCCCTCAACATTTAAACTGTCTGTCTCTTTCAGACACCAAATCCAATACACAGACACCCACAGATACCTACAGGTATATACACCACACACCTCTATTTCTTACGACGTGTCGACAATGTGACAACCCCCCTCCCTCAAGGTCTGTCATGGAACTGTACCCCGGTGATATTATATTTCTTACTGTGATAATGTTACTACTGTAACACCTCCCATCTTCCAATATAAATATGTATATAACAAAGTACATGTCACTATGTGTTATTTGGTAATGTATACTCATGTAATGTTAAAAAAATATTATATATGTACACCTATATATTACCATATATATTTTGTTAATACAAAACAGTATTTGACAAAATAAAACTATATCAACTAAAATTCTTCTTTTTTACCTATATCGTCTGTTGTATGTCTAATTGTTCGTATAACTGTTGTAAAATATATCGTCTTCCTATTATCTAAAGTCTCAAAGTCTAAATATCATCTTCTTGTTATCTCAACTCTAACTATTAACCTCTGCCTATTGTCTAAATATGTTTTCTTGTTATCTAAATATATCGTCTTCCTATTATTAGTCTTCCTATTATCGTCTAAATATAACCTCTTCTTGTTATCGGCTTCTTGTCTAAATATATCGTCTTCCTACAGTCTAAATATATCGTCTTCTTGTTATCTCAAGTCCGCCATCTTGTCTGCGCGCCTCCGGAATGCGCTTATATAAAAGTCACCCGCCGCCAGGCGTTTTTGCTATATAAAAGTCACGCGCCGCCAGGCGCGCCGCCATGGCGCCGCCAGAAAACGCCTCGTTTCCAACATTCCCTACTACTTATGGCATGTGCCATTTGTGCCCACCAAATTGCACCGCAAACCGGCCAAATAATACAGCTGGCCCTAAACCGTTGAAATGGAGCGTGTTAGCAATTTGCGTTATAAGCAGCGAATTGTGATAGAATTTCTCGTTGCAGAGAAGGAAACTGTTGTGAACATTCACAAGCGTTTTTGTGATGTGTATGGAAGTTTTGCAGTCGACAGGAGTACAGTCAGTCGCTGGGTTCAGAGAATCAAAGAATCAGGAAGTGGAGATACGGAGCTGCTTGATCGGCCGCGCTGTGGACGTCCTGCCACAGCCACCAACGCAGAAATGTTGAAATGCGCTGGGGCATTATTCTTACTGATGGACCAATCACTACTCAACAATTGGCCTTACAGCTGTCAGTCAGCATTGGTAGTGCAAATGCAGTTATAAAAACTCTCGGATTTTCTAAGGTTTGCGCAAGATTGGTTCCTCGAAGCCTCACAAATGACCACCGATTGCAAAGGAAAGCAATTTCTTCTGAATTGTTGGAGCGTTTCAATGCTGATGGAGAGCATTTTTTGGCTAAGATCGTTACAGGTGACGAAACCTGGGCACATCATTTTGAACATGAGAAAAAAGACAGTCAATGGAGTGGCATCATCCGCAATCACTACGAAGAAAGAAATTCAAGACAATTCCTTCAGCTGGAAAGGCCAGGATCACTGTCTTCTGGGACATGGAAGGTGTGATGCTTGTGGGACGTTATGCCAAGAGGAGAGACAATCAATTCTCAACCTTACATTAATAGATTGAAAAAACTCAACCAACTTTTTCGCAGAGTTCGGCCGCACAAGAATCCAGCAGACCTGCTTCTCCTTCACGACAATGCGCGACCTCACACAAGTCTGGCAACACGGGAAGCCAAACATCACCAAATTTTGTTTGGACTGTACTACCCCATCCACCCTATACTCCTGATTTGGCACACTCGGATTTTCATCTATTTGGTCCACTTAAAGATGCACTACGTGGGACAAAGTTTGAAGATGATGAAGGAGTGATTCATGTAGCAAAGAAATGGCTACATGATCAAGACAAAATCTAGTACAAGCTAGGAATACATGCACTTGTTTCGCGCTGGCATAAAGCCGTACAAGTTGATGGGGATTATGTTGAATAATACCGATGCTTACATGACGTATCCATGTATATTGTGTATAAATTTCATGCTTTTATAATAAACAGCTCCTGAGAAAAACGATGTGGTGCATTACTTTCTAAACGCCGCTCGTATATATATATATATATATATATATATATAGTATAATATAAATATTATAATATATATATATATATAATATATATAAATATATATACTATATATATATATAATATAAATATATATATAATATCTATATATATATATATATATATATAGATATATATATATATATATATATATATATATATATATATATATATATACATATACGTATACATATACATATACATATACATATACATATACATATACATATACATACAAAAATAATATCATGCGTGCGTCAATTCTATAATATATATTATATATATATATTAGTGGTATATATATATATATATATATATAGATATATATATATTATATATAAATGGCATCTATATATCTAGTATATTCCTTTCGTACTCTTAGGTTCATACAAAACGAGCTGTTAATGGTCCACGCAGTTTCTGCTCTCACATGCAGAAAGGCAAAGGAAGTCGATTCACTGCAGACAGACCTGGCGCTCTCGCTGTGTTTTCAACATTGCCTGGCCTATTTCGCACGAGGGCAAGTCGTTATATAGGTCTGGGGATAAAGGCCGAACGACAAACGGGAAGCAGTAATGCTGCCCTGTGTTTTCATACGCAAATATCGGCATACATTTGTGTAGATGTACAATATGGAAAACCAGGAATTCAAATAGCTTCTTTAATTCCTGGAGCGATTTCAATCATCTTAGGTTTAAAATAGGCCCTGAGATTAATCTTATCTTTCTAAATAATTGTCTTTTTCTTACATACTTCCATCTTTTCCTAGGCGTAGTTAAAACAGCATAATTGTCAACTTGCCTAATGTCTCGATGCATTCCACTCGAGATATTCTCCATTCGTAATAATACTTTTTCGTGGAAGTCTTTACCACCCCTAACTTATACAAATAACAATCCTATCATTAAATTACTAACCTCTTCCCAGGCGGTACTTCGCTCATACTACTGTAGGTTTTAATTCCAATTATAACAAGGTTACACAGATTTCAGCTCGGCCATTGTTAGGCTAATACGTTTGTAAACACTATGCATGAAGATGCCGTATCACTGGTCCGTCAAGCATTCACTATTATAAAGTATGGCGTACCACGGTGGTATGCATGACGTGTGGTGAATCAGAATTCACGACACTATCTATCTATCTATCTATCTATCTATCTATCTATCTATCTATCTATCTATCTATCTATCTATCTATCTATCTATCTATCTATCTATCTATCTATCTATCTATCTATCTATCTATCTATCTATCTATCTATCTATCTATCTATCTATCTATCTATCTATCTATCTTATCTATTTATCTATCTAGCTATCTATCTATCTATCTATCTATCTATCTATCTATCTATCTATTTATGTACCTATATATCTATTTACCTACCTAACTACCTGTCTGTCTGTCTATTAATATATCAATGTATCTGTTTGTCTGTCTGTCTGTCTATCTAACTGTTTGTCTTTCTATCTCTTCTCTCTAATCTATCTGCCCTCCAACCTGTCTGTCTGTTCGTCTATTCGTCTTTCTGTTATGTTTACCTGACGGTCTGTCAGCAACCTTTTTGCCTGACGGTCTGACTGCCTGCCTCAGTGCTTGTCTGACTGCGTATCTGTTTTAGGGCTTCTGTATGTCTACCTGCTTGCCAGTCTGTCTGTCTGTCTGCCTGCTTGTATGAGTGTATGTTTGTCTAATAACTGTTGTGTGGGGTGAGAAACCAATAATACGTTTAATGATAAAGATTTATACAAGCCAACTAGAAGCAACAAAATATGAACATAAAATAACAAACAAGAGTTTACCGCCAAGACAAGAGACTGACCAAGGATGTGATTTATCACAGCACATTTTTGTGCGAAGATGGCACTTTATGTGAATGTGGACGTCATGTTATGTCCGCGAGTATATGCCGTGACAAAGGCAGATCAGAAGCACTGTGACAATAATGCGCGTAGTAAGAAGAAGAAGCTCTTGTAAGACTGGTTTCATGTGGTTAGCAGTCTTACCTTATAACACAGATTGATGGCTACAAAAAAATCTATCACAAGTATATCAACTAATTTGGCGCTGTCAAACTGGGATGTAGATTAAAAGAGACAATTTGAAGCACCTCTACAATAGTAGACAGAAGCTAACAGAGCAACATAATTACTATAATAGAAAACTTAAAGATGTGGACGAATTATTTCTAGCAACTTCGGAATACTGTAGATTAGCTCCACAACCCCAATCCCCCCTTTTTAACCCAGCTAGGAGAGAATAAGCTATCAGCCGACAAAACCACATGAAGCAGAAATAAATGGTAAGGCGATTATCTCCTTTAGTTTGTCGTAAGAGTTCACGAATGGTGACCAGAGAGTTAGAGCAAAAGGATGAGTCTATAGAAAGAAGTAACCTTCAATCAAGAATTACTCATAGCGGTGAGGTAAATAGGAGGATCTAAGGAAGAAAACGACACATCCAGGAAAAAACGGATAGACTTAATAAATTTAGCCAGCAGGTGGGCTTGAACATCAATTTAAAGAAGTCTGAGGTCATGACGCTCAATGTGAGCAACCCTGAGCCCATATCAGTAAGGAATCAGCAACTGGTACAGACAGATACCTTCACATACCTAGGAAGCATAGTAACACCAGATGGTGGGGCAGGCAGAGACATCAACATCAGAATGAATAAGGCAAGAACAGCCTTCTTTAGCCTAAATAACATCTGGAAGTCCTCCCAATACAGCACAAGCACAAAATTAAGATTATACCAGAGTTGCGTGCTTTCTGTGCTTCTCTATGGTGCGGAATGCTGGAGAGTCACAGAGAAAGAAATGTCAAAATTGTCCTCTTTTCACACAACATGCCTAAGAAAAATTCACCGAATCTTTTGGCCGAATACCATCACCAACCAAGATCTGCTTACTCGTAGCAAGCAAGAGGACATGCTTTACTCACATAATTGCTGGCAGACGCTGGAGCTGGGTTGGCCATGTCCTCAGAAGAGACCCCGATGCCATCACAAAAACAGCTATGCTTTGGACCCCTGAAGGAAAGCGAAAGAGACGGCCGACCAAAAACAAACTTGGCGGAGGACTGTGGAGGCTGAGATGCAAAGAATGAACCAGAGTTGGGGCACTGTACGAAGGATGGCCACCGACCGTGCAAAGTGGAATCAATTTGTTGTTGCCCTACAAGACGCCACTAGGCGTGATGGCCACTGACTGCTTTGACGGTCGGCGGCTAAGGATCGAAGAAAAAAAAAAGAAGAAGGAAGAAAACGACAAAAACACTGATTGTTCTCTGTTTTTGTAAATTTTATAACCCCGCCACTATTCTACGAGATAAATATTTGTCACTATGTAACAATAGACTCGTGTTCAGAACGTCCATAGCTGAAGGTAATTCAGCCAGATAAGTACTTAGATATGTGAAGGTCAACCAATGTCCTGCATTCATATAGATCAGACCATATACCTTAGATTGCAGGTACTGGTCTTACCTTGCCGTCGCCAGAACAATCAACCAATACCCTTTAGCTCCCCAAGGAGCATAGGCCTTCAACAAACACAAGCCAAGTCTTCCTGTCCTGTCCATTCTTTATTGGACTTGTCCATATTTGTTGAAGTTTTTTTGGTAACAAGTTTTTTTACGGGATGGGGTAACCAGCCCTATGCCCAACCCTCCATTTTTTTTTTTTTTTCAAATTCATTATTATTATTATTAATTTTTTTTTTTTTATTATTATTTTTATTTTATTTTAAAAACACTTTAATTATGATGATTATTGCAAATGTAATATTACTTTTATAATGATAAATGCCTTAATAATGCTTAAAGTAAATGTGAGGATGAAAGGATTTTAGTATACATGATGAGAGAGAGAGGAAGGGCAGAATGTCAGACGGGCCTGCGTGCCCAATTCTTAACCCTTTGAAAAAAAAAGTTCGTTCGTTCGTTCGTTCCTTAGTCGCTTTTTGCGATTGCATGGTAGGGTACAGTGTTAATATTCTTTGCTCCCCTTTCGGGCCCCGGTAACACACGGGTGGTACCGTTATATAGATATTTAAAATGAGTTCATACACATGCAAACTTCAACTTCCCATCAACCAAGTTATCAACTCCAACGATGGATATATATATATATATTAGGAAACACCACTATAAGATGTAGAATCTTACACATATCTTGTCAGAAATATACACAAAGTTGGAGGGACAGACAGTGATATCAAAATAAGAATACAAAAAGCAAGAAGATCTTCCAATGCATTGGGAAACACATGGCGATCATATGAAATTAAGTCCAACACAAAAATAAGCAACTCAAATGACGTCAGTACTATTATGTGGCTCAGAAAGATGGAGAACAACAAAAACAACAACAAAAAAGCTACAACCATTCATAATTTAGTGCTTGGGTAGAATAGAAGGATTGAAATGGTATTAATTGTTAATCTACAAACCCTAGTTTTAGTACTTTCAGGAAGATTCCTGGGAACAGTGACTATGAATACACTATCTAAAGTTTAGCACTATTAATTGTAATGTTTACTTCTGGTATTAATCACGTCATATACTAGAAATCTCTATTGTCTCCTATCTGGCTGGCTTCTCCTCTCTGCCTGTGAGATGGAAGTAGAGGTAGGGAAAATTGTGGGTACGCAAAGTTTATTTTCGGGATTAGTTTATTTACTACACCAATTACCACTGTAAGGGTGTCTTAATTTGTATCACTCAGTCCTACAGATATTTAATTTTAGGGAAAAAAAAGGGGGGGGGGGGATATTATTAAAACAAGTTTTATATGTTTGTTAGTCTACCTGGTTTGTCGGAACTGAGAGCAACACAAATTTAAGAAGGCAAAGGTACAGATGAATAAATAGAACTGGTCACCCAATCATTAGCTGGACGTAGTATAATGAAGTCTTCAACACTTCGCACCCCTACTACCGTATCTGGTATGCAAATAACTTTACGTGTTGTTTATGCAGTGAATGTGTGAGCACTTTTATTTTTACAGGGGAATTTATTGCTGTATTTTTGTGGTAACGGGAGAGAACCTGCACAAAAACAAAGAATGACTATTTAGGGCTAGTATTTATTGCAAGCCAATTGTTTTCAGTTGCTGATGTAAATTTATAATGCGAAACTAGCACCCTTGTTTATGCTTTACTTACAATATTTATATTTTAATAATTTTAAATTGTAGTCTGGCTTGCCTTTTAAACAAATGTAATTTGTAAACCAAACGTAGACTTTAGCTCATACTTTTATAAAGCTTTATACATCTTTTAATGTAATAATAGGAAGAGCATTCGCTACTGTTGTACTGAATGACTATGTTGAACTTGTAAATGCGTTTTACATCCGGCGAATGCGCCACCAATAAAGCCTTGAAACATACCTTCTCTCACCATCAAGCGTCACGTATGGTCGGTTTTGATTCTTCCAGGCTATGTTATTGTAAAAAAGGACATTTATATCTGTGTCATAATTGTCTGTAAACCTGACACTGTAAATGTCTATACACTTACGAAACTTTCTTAGTGACAATTTTCCATTGCACCAGACTGACAGTCGTGTTTTGTTGTCCGAATTTTTGACGGACTGTATATGTTGGGTAAAATTGATAAAAGTAATACACCCACTGACTCTGAGACAGGCATAATCACTGACAGGGGACAAGACATATATCTCGTTTTTGATTACAATTCATAAACATTACGTCGGTACAATAGGCAGCTCAACAGGGCTCCTTTTTTGTTTATTTTATACGGAGTCACTTGAAGTGACGTCATGCCGATATGGTTGTCTTGTAGACGTGAACAAATTTGAAGCAGAAGTGAGTTGATCGTCTGCAAGAGAGATGCGGCTTGTGTTTGGAAGTGAGTGGACGTATGTGTTTTGAGCTCCTGCAGTATTCAGTGTTTCCTGAATTATTCCATCCCCAGGACACCAATATACTTGGTTGAGGTGTCTCTGGCTTATTCTAATAAGGAAATGTGTGCCTATTTATAGAAATGTCCAAGTTAAAACAAGTTTGAATGATTGCCAGTGACCAGCGTTTGATAGGGAACGGACTGGACAAATACGTAATACTGCATTTGCCTTTGGGGCTTGTGATAGAATTACTGTGATTTTATTGTCAACACGCCCCTTTTCATCTTCTCTCTGTAACTATTTGAGTTTAGTCTTCTTCTCTTTGTAATTAATTGAGTTTTCAGGAGGGATTACTGTAAGGTTTAAGTTCATACTCACAGCAGTTTCTTCTCTCTAAAGTGATTGCGAGCTACTAGACGTATTTTCAGTGTTAAAGTAATCGCGGTCATTTTTATTGTAATTACTAGGAGATGTAGTTATTTTAGGCTGGGTTGATTTTTCAGCTTGGATAAAGCGAAAAACCCCTCACCTACGCAGGTAAAGTGGGGGTGGGGCAAAAAGCACTACCCATGTACGTAAAACTGGAGCTAGGATAAAAAAAAGTTAAATTTTCTCACGCGGTCGATGTAACATGACGCAATTTTGGACGCGCAGTAGTAATAATAACATGAGTCATTAAGGGACTGCGTTATCATTGGGGGATTTCAATAGTTTATGAGATGCCCTAATATTATTGGTTTAAGAGTGACGCTAAGCGATGACGTAAAGAGTGGGTTGTGGCGTGGGTATTCAAATTATTAATATCAGAGATATCTTTAGCGGGTCTCTCTTGGTCTCCAGAAATTCAGCCGTGTAAACAAAGTCAGGTTCGCTTGCTCTTAAGTGAGATATTCGACTGGGTATGTCCATATTTTAATTTAGAGTAGTACTTATAATTCGTTTCTTAATAGAATCTTTGCACAATAACGTAGTTTCACTTTTGGGAGTTAATTAACTTTTATTAAAACCAAAGTGCCATCAACTACTATCTTAGAGAAAAAATATAAATGTCAGAGGGCATATAATGTTTTCCTAGGATAAGCTAGTTTGATCTTTGGTTAATGTGGTAGTTTGTGATATTATCTGTGTGAGTATAGCGTTTAGACACGTCGGAGCTCTGTCATAGGTAATTGTTAAACTGTGAAAATCGCAATGCGATTATGATAGGGGCAGAGTAGATACTCGGGCGTAATTGTGTATTTTTATTTAATTGGGTATTACTTTGTTATGTAGGTGATAATTAATATTTCCTCATCTTTGATTTATAATATTTGCAGCATAAAGACGCTTGCGAAATTAATTGTATAAGGTTAAGTCCGTAGGCTATAATCTACTGAAATTATGAGGTCCGATATAGGTAACATAGAGTTGATTATAATAGTTGCAGTTTAAACACGCTAGTGTATTTTGTGTACGTTACTGTGTGCATCCCATTGGTGTACTCAACAGGGGAGTGGTGAGTATTCAATTTCCGAGATGGGATTTCATTTTCCTAGATATACATATATATATATAGGCCCTCAGAACTCGGACTCTAAATGCTACTAGACTTCAGCAACACCTTCAACAGACCACTGGGATCCGGGTCTCAACTCAGACAGTACGAAACCGTTTGCACCAAGTGCAACTGGCCTCACGCAGACCGTTTGTAGCTTTGCCCATGTCTCCACAACACAGGCGAGCAAGAATGGATTGGTGCCAACGTCATCATCGGTGGACCAATCAACAGTGGGCATCAGCGATGTTTTCTGATGAGTCCCGTTTCGTTTTGAATTTTCATGATCGTCGAATACGTGTCTGGCGACGGCGAGGTGAGCGTTACCAGCTTCCTGCAACTGTTGCACACAACCGTTATGGAGGTGGCAGTGTAATGGTGTGGGCAGGCATCTGTATGAATGACAGGACCGACCTTCACATATGCCAGGTCAATATCACAGGGCTCTACTACCGTGACAACATCATCGAGCCTATTGTTGGGCCATTTGCTCAACGGCACGGACCAGATTTCATCTTCCAGGATGACAATGCACGTCCTCACCGTGCTCGCGTCGTCCAAGATCACCTTCAGATGCAGCATATCTGAACGTTACCGTGGCCACCGATGTCCCCCGACCTGTCTCCTATTGATCATTTGTGGGACCTCCTGAATAGACGCGTCCAACAACGTCCAGCCGCTCCATAGACACTTCAGCAGTTAGCCCAGGCCCTTCAGCAGGAGTGGCAGAGAATTCCTCAACACAACATCAGAAGGCTTATTTGCAGTATGAGACGTCGTTGCAATGCATGTTTAGCGGCAAACAGGGGCCCTACACGTTTTTAGAAATATTGGAATATTTTTGTGAAAATGAAGTACCTACCCCACTGTAGAGCCCTTTTCGTAGACCTCTACAGTCCTTTACAGATGAAGGTAGTCTCATATTATTAATATGTGGTCCTACCTCTGTAATAAACTTTAAGCACCGACTTACAGGATAGTAAGTATTATTGGTGAGTTTGATTTCATTAGCGCACGGTTGTGCACTAATGCGAATAGGGGTTATCCCGTCCGCGCGTGTATCTAGACAGTCAGTTGACGTCATGTGTGGGTTTGAGAAGCAAGAATCCCAAGTTCTACTAATGAAGCTTTGGGAGTTCGAAACCCGTGTTTTGAGTAAAGTATTTATGTTTAGACCCGGCCCTGCGGATTAACAGTCGTAGCCGGTAGTCGTCCACGTAAGTGTCTATTCGTTGGAAGAACCAAGTATGTACTTATTATAATAATAATGATTGTTCTCCAAAGTCGTGAGTATCTAGTCGATGACAGGTAACTAGCCTGTACCGAAATGGATTCACAGCTGAAGATATATTTTTATATGCCAGTAAATGCCTATCAAATGGATCGTCGGTAACTACCGTGGATCTCCGTTGTATATATAATATTGGGAAGCCGTTGGGTCAGTCACGGCTAATCAAAGAGGTAATTCAAGTATCAATGCCTAAGTAACTTTACATGCCTAGAATGTATTTAGTAGGAACCTGCACCTACGTTCGACTATGATTAGTTAATGAGGACTTCTTTATAAATGAACATACTCAAGACCGGGAGCTTAGATACTACCAAGTATAATGAGAATCTCCTGTCCTTGAGGAAAGATCAACCGTGATCAATATAACCTTGTACTTAACTACTTCATGACCTTTATGACTATTGATGTATTAACTCAGAGACCTGGTCAGGATTTGCTCGAGGATTCTTCTGAGACTATTTATTTGAATTTTTATTGAGGACATACGTCCACTATCATCATGTTGAATTACCTATTAACCGTCAACGTTGAATGTTTCGTCCCGTATGATGTGATGTCAATAAACAATGTATCCATTTTCAAGTAACGAGTTTGACTACCACAGTATTGGCACTTGTTGATGTGCCTACGTTGAGTTTTCATCTTACTGCATCAAGATTAAATATATTCGCGAAATCAGCACGATTCAGTAGTCATGCAGAAACACCCATTGACATTGACACAAACAGTCCCAACAATATAGCAAACAGATCCAACACCCACCTTTGTTGCCAGTGCGACTAAAATCATGTGAGTAAAGCCATAACACTTCTTATACCGCAAATGTCTTGTTATGATGCTCAAGTTTACTTGTACGAAGGAATAAATGAACTAATTTGAAATATATTGTCTTTGGATAACTTTTAAATTCAATATCCCCTACTTTTTGTGACAGGTATATATATATATATATATATATATATATATATATATATATATATATATATATATATATATATATATATTTATATATATATATATATATATATATATATATATATATATATAAAAGGAAGGTAGATAACTGATAGTCTCCTAGAAAATGTAGATTATATACTGTACAGTACTTTGCAAAAAAAATGGCAGTCATATTGCTCAGCTAAATATGCTGAAATCTAATTAAATATGCATGTTCTGATCCAAATTTGCTCTCCACTTAAGTGAGCAAACACTACCTAAAGTATAAAAAAAAATTAGCGTAGAGTACCGTCCCTTGATAATAGAGCAGACGACAATTTCTAATGCTAGTGGCAGAAAATGGATACAAAGACAAAGTGTATGTTAATTTCACAGCTTTGGATTTAAGGAAATCAAACATGTTCCAACATTTCTAAAACCTTGAACATTCCTGAGCGGACTGTCTACAGAGTTGTGAGTAAATTAAAAGCAGGTAATGGAATCGAGCGAAAAGAAGGTAGTGGGAGGCCAGGAATTTTGGACACAAAGGACCATCGGCGTCTCGCCCAAATCGTTCGGGCTGGGCGAATAAAGAGTGTAGAAAACATACGGCAGCGCATGATCGAGTTGGGAAGCCCAGAGGTATCTAATGCTACTGTCAACCGGGAGCTACACAGGATGAATTACACAAAAAAGCTGGTAATTTCGTCACCATTGCTCACAGAGACTCACAAACAGATGCGCTTGAACTGGTGCCACGAAAACAAAAATTTGTCATGGGACAATGTGATTTTTTCAGATGAATGTTCTGTTTGGTCTTATCCTGCTCAAATAAATATTTGGACGAAAGACTCAGTAACGCCTGTGTACCAGCGACCGAAACATACCCAGAAATTCCATTTTTGGGGAGGGGTGTCAGCAAGATGTGGCACCCCACTGTGTGTTTTCACAGGAATTCTCACGAAAGAAAGGTACATCGACATACTAGAGGGAAACCTTCTGCCATTTATGCAGGTCATGTACCCCGATGGGTGCACATTTCATCATGACAATGACCCAAAGCATACAGCTCATACCACCAAAGCATGGCTGCAAGAGAAGAATGTGATAGTGCTGAAGTGGCCCAGCAACAGTCCCGACCTAAACCCAATTGAAAACGTTTGGGCACTACTCAAGAATCATTTAAAAAAGAGTGGACTCAGAGACGTTGAACAATTGAAGAAGGTAGCTGAAAAATACTGGGACAGTCTGACTCACAATTACCTACAAACATTTGTGGGAAGTATTCCTCGCCGCATCCAGGCTTGCCTTGCTGGAGAAGGCAACATTATATTATACTGAAACCACTGTTAATAGATAGAGATATTAATCTTCCTCTGGACATACAGTTTTTATTATTATTTGCTTCTATGAGTGTGCTGCGTTGCGAAAATATGACTGCCATTTTTTTGCAAAGTACTGTAATAATAATAATAATAATAATAATAATAATAATAATAAGTACTGTATATATATATATATATATATATATATATATATATATATATATATATATATATATATATATATATATATATATATATATATATATATATTATCGCGGAATTGCATCCCCTGCTTTGCAGTAGTGGTCCAACAGTGGCCAAAACTCAAGAGTATCTAATAGAGGTCTTTAAATGTGTCTACCTTGGCAGAGTTGTAGATAGAAGGATAATGATGCTTCTATCTCAACGAATAATTCATAAGATATTTCCGAAGTCACGAACAATGCTGCAGTGGCAAGGCAATTGTTAACTTATATCGGTCCGCCGCCTTTTATGAAGAATTATGCAATTATTAATTTCAGCTCCTTCAAGCACCCACCATAATTCCACTCAACGGAATTATTATTATATAGCTCTGTTTAGAGTGTATTTCGTAAATTGACTGAGACAAACATGCAGTACATTCAAAATGATTAAATCGACGTTAAGTGTGTATATTTACATATAACAGATTTAATAATCATTTAGGTTTTAACAAGAGAACGACGGGAACGGGCTAATACAACTGTCAACCTAATTAAGCCAATTTAACAAGATGAGAACCATTGAGGCATAATAGTCATTCCGGAAAAGAACAATTATATTTAATACCGAATTACTATTGCAGTGTTTCTCAACCCTAGAAAAAGATGCAAAAGAACACCAGAAATTGTCCTATAAGACCCTAAAGAACATGAGAAAGAAAAAAATGCCCTCTCAAATTTATAAAGGACCAGCAAAGCAATTTGCTTACTGCCCCGAAGGAAGTAATGGAAAGATGGAAAGAATATTTCTCAGAACTCTTTGATGGTGAGCAAGTTCAAGCTTCAGCAATGATAACCACTAACACAGAAGTGAAAACCAATGGTGGTGAAGATGACATAAAGATGAAAGAACTGAAGGCAGCACTGGGAAAAAAAATTAAGTTGGACAAAGCAGCAGGGCATGGCGGTATAACACCAGAAAAGGTTAAGTACATGGGAGCTGCAGGCAATCTATTACTCTTAAGGGTCCTAGAGGCAGCGTGGTGCAACAAGATCATACTAAAAGATTAAGAGATTGCCATCATAACACCGATTTTCAAAAAGGGTGACAATCGACAATGTGGAAACCATAGAGGCATATCCCTTCTCAGTGTCCCTGGTAAAATCTACCCTAGAATCCTAGAGCAGAGACTCAGAAGCCTAGCTGAGCTACAATTGTATCAGGTAGAGTGTGGATTCCGAGCACAGCGAAGTACTCAAGACCTAATCTTTACTCTCAGACAGCTGAGTGAAAAGACCTTTGAGTATAAGAGCGAGATTCATCTTTGTTTCATAGATCTGGAAAGGGCATTTGACAGGGTCCCCTGGAGCAAACTTTGGGACTGTTTGGCAAGGAAGAACATTCCAGCACCTCTGATTCATGCCTTACAGTTTTTCTAGTGGTTCAGTTATGTTACTTTATAAAAGTACGTGGTACAAATAGAATCTCACTCTTGAGTTCTAGCATCAACTAATTTCTCTAGTAGTTCAGTTATGTTACTTTATAAACGTACGTGGCACAAATAGAATATCACTCTTGAGTTCTAGCGTCAACTAATTTCTCTAGTGGTTCAGTTAGGCTACTTTATAAAAGTACGTGGTACAAATGGAATCTCACTCTTGAGTTCTAGCGTCAACTAATTTCTCTAGTGGTTCAGTTATGTTAAATACAAAGAAGACAGTTAGGATGTATGATCCATCTTTTGCTCATCTCTAACTTCCGTTTCCTAAGCTAACGGATCACCCTTGAAACGTTCCTTCATTATTATTCCGAAATATCTCATTACACGATTCTTCATTATCTATTTCCTTTATAACACAATGATATTCAACAAAATTACAGCCAACCCAAGGTCATCTACCAACATGAATTAAAGGAAATACGACAACCCTCGTAGACCGTCATCCCTTGTAGGTTAATTGTTATAATGTCGACCTTAATAAACATCTTTCTGGTCGTGATATTGTTCTAGTATTTCTACTCGAGTCAAGAGTACGCTTCCCGCTTTCCTTAACCCTTGCTTTCTGGTTGAATTCGTTTAGCTGTTTCTTCTCAATGGCAGTTTGTCTTCAGGTCTAATGACTTTGGATTGTTCTCTTCATCTGTCTCATGGACTTGTTGGTGAAAGGGGTCCTGTCTCCTGGACTCGTTGGTGAAAGGGGTCCTGTCTCCTGGACTCGTTGGTGAAAGGGGTCCTGTCTCCTGGACTCGTTGGTGAAAGGGGTCCTGTCTCCTGGACTCGTTGGTGAAAGGTATCCCGTCTCCTGGACTCGTTGGTGAAAGGGGTCCTGTCTCCTGGACTCGTTGGTGAAAGGGATCCCGTCTCCTTTACTCGTTGGTGAAAGGGGTCCTGTCTCCTGGACTCGTTGGTGAAAGGGATCCCGTCTCCTGGACTCGTTGGTGAAAGGGGTCCTGTCTCCTGGACTCGTTGGTGAAAGGGGTCCTGTCTCCTGGACTTGTTGGTGAAAGGGATCCCGTCTCTTGGACTCGTTGGTGAAAGGGGTCCTGTCTCCTGGACTCGTTGGTGAAAGGGGTCCTGTCTCCATCTTGGCTTAATTGCGTCTCTCTTTATCTCGTCATCGTTGTTCTGTGACGTAGTACCCACTTTTCATTTCTCTCTCCCGTAACAAGCTCTGAGAGTATTGCTTTCCTTCTTATAGCCAACCTACTTTTCTCTATTTTAGGTCATTCCGGACCGTATGTCACTACTTCTGTGACATGTACACCCCAGGGTCCTCCAGGGACAAATGATGTCCAAGACAGCATTTTTACTTTGGCCATACCTCTCAAAGACTCTATAACGCCTCCTTTTATACGTAACCCGGAACTAAAATACTGAACTAATTCCTTAAAAATTTCTAATACTTATGATTAACAACATTATTAACCTTCTTAATTTACAATTTTACAACATCTAACCCTCAACCACGGCTCAGCCCCTCGGCTTACACTCGTCTCCTCCGATGTATTCTATTACTACTAATGAACACAACTCTCTCAGTCTTTCCTCTCGTCTTACTCCTTACTTTCTATAGTTACCTTCTTGTCATTCCGCCACTGCATATCTATGTTTTCACCCCTCGCTCTACTATATATACATTATCGTATTTCCCAACTCATCACGCGCATAGGTCCGTTAGGACCCTATTATGCCCTTCTACAAGATCTAGCTATCGCCTTTATCTTGTACTTAAAACCGCGATGAACCGCCCTCAAAGATTCTCTTCTTTCTCTTTTTCTTTTTTTTTTTTGTTCTTTCTAACTCCTGCTTGCTAACTCACTTCGTTTTTTATACTCCTTCCACAATTTTACCTTACCTTCTAGGTTTCGGAGAAGCCTAACTCCTCAAAAGTCTCCGCAAGACTTTAGCAATCGCTGCAACATCTCTGTGCTCCACGCTACCTATTAAGTGGATCAGTTGCGAGGTGTTGGTTTGTGCTCATTAATGAGAGTATTCGTTGTACATATCGGTCTCTTTTCACTCCTTATGGAGCATGGGGCCACCAATGCGGCTGGCATCCACACGAAGCTCTCACAAAGTATTCACATGCTCGTGCAGTAGTGGTTTCGGTAGCAATCTGTGTTACATAGTGAGATTGTCAGCCTCATGCACAACACCATACTAATCTCATTGGACGACATGCATGAGTGTGCGTGTTATAGTTGAGTGTGTCTGGTGGCGTGGAAGGACTGTTTGGCAGGTAAGAGTATCGTTTCTCATTATTTAACTATTATGATTTAAACTAGTCGGTGCGTTGTTTTCGTTTCATATTAGCAATTGAGCACTGGCAGGGTGTTTTGTTTGTTTGGTTACTTGTTTGATGATTGTTCATTAGTTTGCTTTGTACGTTTGGGTCACTTACTGCGGTGTATGAATAAATACAGCCCCTGCCTTAGAATCGGAGTTTTATTGTTGATCGGGTCGGTTGCGATTGTGCAAGAAAGGGATCACATATCACAACAGCATCATCATCTCTCGCCCACCTTATCATATATATATATATATATATATATATATATATATATATATATATATATATATATATATATATATATATATATATATATATATATATATATATATATATATTTTTTTTTTCTTTTTTTTTTCTTTGAGACGACCATTACTTCTGTCTTTTTGCTATTAAGACTGTTTCATCAGCGTATCTAAAATTGTTTATATTATGTCCGCCAAATGATATGTCTGGCATGTCCTCTATAGGTCTCGTTATATTTTCACTGTACACATTGAACAGATCCGGTGACAGCACACATCCCTGTCTGACACCTTTTTTTACTTGCTGAAATGTTCGTATTTGGCTGCTAATTATTACAGCTGCTGTTTGTTGCCAGAATATGTTCTTTATTATCCTCAAGACTTTACCATCAATGTTGATGCTTTCTAACATTTTGATAATTTTTTTATTTTTCCCTTTGTCAAATGTCTTTGTGTAATCCATAAAGCACAAGTGCAGATTTGTCTTCTCCTCTTTGGCGCTTTCTATTAATGCACTTTATATATATATATATATATATATATATATATATATATCTATATATATATATATATATATATATACATATATATATACATATATATATATATATATATATATATATATATATATATATATATATATAGAGAGAGAGAGAGAGAGAGAGTCGTCCACATTTGACGTCACGCAATATTTGTCATGTAAACCCCCCCCCCCCCTACCCTCCCCATGTCTCACTTCTTCACAAAAGTTCTTATGGGAAGTCACAAGTGTTCGCCCCCATTTTGTCCCTATTTTATTTTGACCTACTGAAAAGAAAAAATGTAATCCAATGTAAATTAGTTAACAAGTGCAGACATCAGTCCTTTACAATAACTGTTTTGCTGGTCAGGTGGTGCTAACTTTATAAGAAAATATCACTAATTACTGCCTAATTTAATTTTAGACAATTAAAAATAAAATGAGTGTGAAGTAAACACATCAATAACTTAAAGTTCATACTTATGATGGAAGGCCAATACTCAATAAGAACAACAAACAAAACTGAAGTTATCTGTGAATTATTTCTGTTCTTTATTTTTATCCGACATCAAAGTAAGACTCCCGTCCACAGAATTAACTAGACATCCATTTCCTCCCAGATCAACATCTTTTACGGGAAAGGTGTGCATTTCATAGCATTAAAACAAGAAATCTATAATTAAAACCAATAGAAAACAGTTAAATATTATAATAATTATCTTGTATTTTAGCTGAGATTATATAATATTAATATAAGTCGTCCATAAAGTTGTTGTTACATATTGCGTATATAAAAGTAGACTTTGAGGAATTAGGTTCCATAATGTATTTTCTTTCCTCATCATCTATGTAAGAAGTAAGCCTCCTTCGTATTTATTTGTGGGACATCACATATTTTCAAACCACATTCCGTCTTTAGTCCCACAATTTTAGATTTCCCCCCCCCCCCCCCCCCCCCCCCCCCCCCCCCTCACTGCGTGAGGTCATTTGTGAACGGACCTAATATATATCTAAAGGATTTAGATTACACTAGCACCATTGATTCTTTAACAAACAAACAAGTCTTAAGCCGCTGTCCTTGAAAGTTTTGTTCACAGCAACATAAATAACAAAGTTTCCAATGCTATTAATACAAAAGAAGAACATTTTAATTAACTCCGTACCTTTTTGCAGCCCAGTGGTTTGATCAGTTGCCGTAGTAATATATACAATAGAAACCCAAAGCCGCTACACACAATGTACAGTAAACAAACGCTAATTAAAGTTTTAGTTGTCCTTGATACTGTTTTTTGGGACTTTAATACGCCTTTTAGAGTGCTTCTGTCAGATGTCAACTTCCTGCGTCGGTTGGTAATCACGTTAACCTGAACTCCAATTGCAGCACAACCAATAGTTACAAAAACAATTGGTATGGCTCCTGTCATGTTAACGGCGTTTTGAAAGATCAGAAATATTCCACTTCTTAGGTCCTCGTAATATAGATTGGAATAGAAAACACGTCCAAGTGGAATGCCTTGTATAAGAACTTGTTTAAAATGTAGATAGAACACATTCTGGTAGATAACGACGGTGGTACTAAACAGGAGAAGACAAGATACCACAAACATTGTTCGTAGCGGTGTCACGATGAATCGGAATTTTAGCGGAAAAATATGGCACATATACGCTCTCCTGTAATCAGTGCAGGAATTATCATACAGCAATAAACTCCAATAATGTGGAAGCTGAGAAAAAGAATGTACAAGACATACCAAATATAATTGACATTCTCTGAGAACTTGAAGCCCAGAGGATCTTTTTCATCCATAATATACTCAGGAAAGTTACATAAACCGGTCAGAAGGAAAACATCAGATACAGCCAATGCAACGAGCAGTATGTTTGAACATTTCCTGAATCCCTGTCGAGTCAATACGACAATGCTGGTCACGTTTCCGACTATTCCCAATATACTAGTACGTGGAAATAGCACGTAATAAAAGGACCATTCTATGTATTCAACAGTTTCGTCACTGACAAATACGGACAGTTTAGTTAATACTGTAGTTGGAATAATTAAAGTTGTGCTCCTCGACATCTTTGCCTCTGAGGGATTATAGTCTTACGAAATCGAGTTCATCTGGACTTGCCTCTAGCTGTGCGTTGGCGTGTGACTGCGAAATGTTATTATAAACTTTATTTATGCAAATTTTCACGAACAAGAGTAGTTAAACAATGAAAATTTCAGTCTCCTAATTTGGCGATGACGTATATCTGTGACATTCAGAGTATTCTGAATAAACTCGTATGTGTTGTTAAGAAAAACAGCACGTTTTTATTATTATACAGTTACATCGACTGCTCTCGATGACGTTTGATCGTAATACCTCAACTGTAAGAAAATTACATCAGAATGTTACACAGATATTTGATAATTAGTTGTCATTCAAAGAAAATTCTTATCGCACTTTATTAAAAAAGAAAAGTGTTTTCAGGGTACAACAGTCAACACTCTTTAAATGTATAATGAGCTCTAAGAGAAAGATTAGAAAGTCAAAGTTCGAACTTATTTCTGGAAAAGTTTGGACAATGATCGTGTTATCTTCATTTTCATGTTTATCAAAGCTTACGTGGGTAAGTGATACAGAGTAAATATTATCAAAGGGAGGTGATCTTGAAAATGTTAAGCAAATAGATTCGATTACGGGTTACGTTGCTTGGTTAAGCTGATGTTAAGTTAAAAATGTATTAGGGGAATTCCCTCGTGTGATCGAGAAGTTTCCAAATCGGTAAGCGTGGCGAACACTGGTCAGTTCAAATCGCGGAGATGTTTTTTTCTCTGAACTGTCTTGAGCTGTGAGTAAGCTCGTGTGACTAGCCCATGCAATTATCGAGACTGAGTTGTGTTTTTTAAACAACCGAGTCTCGTGTCTTTTTTGGCGGGTCTAGTGTGTGAACTAAGAGCAGTCTGTTTTTGGGTACCGACGGGAGAGGTCGGTCCTACAGTGTGTGTTTTGAGTATGCCTGCGCAGTGCAAAAGTTATAGAGGCCATTATTTGTGTAGACCTATAATTCCTGAGTTTATTGGAGAATTGTGTTTGTGAGTATTTTTGAAGAGGTAAGGATCCAGGACTTATGTTTGACTATATAAATGTCAAGATGAGTGAAGGCGAGATTACTGCAGACTGCCAGGGAGTGCAGTCTTGCGAGAAATTGCCGCGAGTATTCACTATTGATGTTAGAAGCATCGTTTGAGGCCATTTATTATTGATAGCACGGTGAGGACCACCGTTTGCTGGGAAAAGGATCCATTGTCTATTTATTATAATGCTGATGTTGGAAGCATCGTTTGAGGCCATTTATTATTGTCAGCACGGCGAGGATGACCGTTTGCTGAGAGGATCCATATCTACATTAAAGCGCCAAGGTTGAGAGCGTCTTTGATGAGGCATATCTGAGGAGGCCATTGTTATTATTGAGAGGATCCATATCTACATTAAAGAGCCAATGTTGAGAGCGTCTTTATTGAGCAGATTTAAGGAGGCCATTATTATTCATGTTGTCAGCACGGCGAGGATGACCGTTTGCTGAGAGGATCCATAGTTATATTGGAGCGCCAATGTTGAGAGCGTCTTTGATGAATCATATTTAAGGAGGCCATTATTTATTACATTAGCACGGTGATGCCGACCGTTGCTGAGAGGATCTAGTGTTGATGTTGTAGAGCGCTAATGATTATGAGAAGTGGAGATGTGACTATAGTACTTTCTTGTTGTGAGTTATGTTTGACTATGTGTATTTCATATGAACGTATTGTGACAATAAACTATGTTATGTGTCACCTGTAGTTCCACGACTCGTACGTGCGTATCTGTGGCGTGTGAATGTACCCACGCATACACACTACAACATTTAACACGGTAGGAGAACAGTAGGCGTGACGGTAGTAACGCATGACCATAAATAGCCTGGGTGGCGAGATCTATGTCAACAAACAGATTGAATTCACTAACAGTATCTCGTGTGTAGCAGTGGTATGTTAGTCTTACAGAATTTGATATTTTGACATTCGCGTGATATAAGAATTACTGTTCTGCTCTGTGTGGGCGTATGAACAGTGTAACCATTAAAGAAACACCCATCACCATTTATTCAATCTCCAAGGTCAGTCTTCAGGTATAATAATTAATAACCCATCTGTACCAATCATTACGGTTACAGTTTGGTGGGCCAGTTTATTTAACGGAATGAAATCCACGGAGTTCGCGTGATAGGAGAGCCCTGTGTAGGCGTGGCTTATGTATCCTAGCATTGCTTCATAGTCCTCGACCTAGTTGGTTAACTGTGTCCAACACGGTAGAATATAACAGTGAGAAGTTGACAGGTTGTTGGTAGACAGTCAAGTTTAACTAAATGTGAAGTGTTTTTGAGGAGTCTTTTGCAGATTATCTCAAGTCAAAAGTCACGGAGGTTGCTGTGCTGCGTTTCTGTGTGCTGATGCTGTGTTGAGCGCATTCTACACTTTGGCAAGAACACTAAGAGAAGAAAGTCTAGTTCGTGTACCTTTCTGCGCTGGAACGGTTTTATCTGCGGAACTTTGTGATATCTGGAGTGTTGGCGGAAGGGACGGAAGAATATTAAGATAAGTTATTTTGTTCTGTGTAGATTGTGCCACTTTTCTGCATTTCAGCAAGTCTGCCTATACTATCCATCACTGATTCTGTTGATAATTGTCATTGTGTTTCGATAATTATATTGATTGATGTAAAATATGTTGATGCATAGGTAGTGTATGCTATATATAGGTACTATAACAGAAGTTGGTGTACAGTAATTAAGAAATAATTGCAATTTCTTGAAAAGATAATTGGCTTGGTGAGGTGAAAGTTTAATTAATACATATATTGTTGTCTAAGTAAGTAAGTCACTATGGACTATGATACAGATCCTGAGAAAAAAAATACCGTGAACTATTAGGATTTGGAGACCGTGAGCTGACTGAGTCTGAAATAAATAGATTGATATGTGAAAAGCTAATTCATGAAAGTGATGAGAGGTATAAGAAAAGGATGCTAGAAGAGAAGAAGCAATTGGATATAAAACAGAATACCCTAGAGCAAAGGGAAAGTGTCATAGAATGTACTGCTGAAGTAAGAGAGTTACATGAAAAAGTCTCTAAACTTACAGATGATTTAGGCAAATCAAACTCAGAACTTGCTAGTACTCAAACAGCATTGAGTGTAGCATTGTGTAAAATCAAAGAGTTAGAAACTCAGATTAAGGATAACAATAGTGAAGTTAGAAATCTAACTCAGGAACTTCAAGAAAGGAGAGAAATATATGACAAATTGGAAATGGAGAACAATGAACATGAGAAGACTTACATACAAATGCTTCATGAGGTGAGGCATGATAATGAGATTCTCAGTGATCAAATTAAGGACATAAATATTGTACCCCTTAAGAAGAATGATGAGATTATGTATAATGACAATGATGATATTAAGATTCAGTCTCTACAACTAGAATTGACTCATTTGAGATCAAATAAAGAACAGTATGAGAAAGAGACATTAGTAGAGTTGATGGTTGAGAAAGAGAAAGTCACTAAGTTTGAAAATATGCTAGCAGATGAAAGCTGTAAAGTTTTAAGAGCTGAAAGTTTAAACAATAAATTAAGTGAGCAGGTTGCACTTAAGGATATTCAAATTTCAGAAGCCAGAATGAGAATATATGGTCTACTTGACATTCTCTTAAAGAAAAAAAGGTGGTCTTCTGTCAGTGTTGACAGTGAAAGACATAAAGCAAAAAGTCAGTCCTATACACTTTTTGCGGACTCTAAAGTTAAGAATGATGGACAGAAATCTTTCCGAGGGAAATATAACTTTCAACGCAATGCCGATGATTTTAGCAATATTGGTTCCTGGCGGCAAACTAGCAAAGGAAAATCTACAGTATTAGATAACCCTGTAGATAACAAAAGAATTAATAATAAATTTCAATTCAAGATGTTAAAAACAAACAGGGGATTAATTGAGAACCCTGATGGGAAAAAAGATAGAACTACTTGTTCCAGGAGGGAAACATATTTTGTGAAAAACAATAAAGATATGGTTAAATCTTTCGGTCATACCCAGTCAAGTCAGTGTGACCCATTTCTTAAACACACTGCCGCAAACAAGGATAAAAATACTTTTGATAGGAGATATAACCCTAAGGTAAAATGTACCAAGGGATTTCTTCATATAGTAATGTTTCTTTGCCTAAACACAAGAAACAATTTGACAGATCACAGTATCGTGATCCTGAGAGTGTTAGAAATTATAGTGGAAATAATTATGTGAAAGAGTGTCAATCTGGTAATAAATTTGTTGATAACAGACCATTTCTATCTAGTAGATATTTTTATCCAAGAGAAAATGCTAATCGTAATCATGCTAAATGGGATGTAAAACAGTACAACTGTGTCAATAGAACAAATAACAATGTTCTTAACAGTAATTATAGAAATCGTAACCAGGTTGGCTGTGCTCCACATGAGAGCAAAGTTATTGACAAGCAATGTAATAATACTATTGATTGTCACACTAGTGTTGTCGAAAGGTCATCTCGTTCTTGTGAATGTAGTAATTTTTTTTCAGCCTACAACAAGGATGAACTTTCGTTACGGTCAAGTGATCGCTAAGCCTTCTGTGATGTTTACATCGTTTAAGGAGAACTTGTTGAGGTGTGTGAAAAGTGGCCAAGACTCTACTCCACATCAAGGGATAGGTAAACGTGAAAGTTGATTTTCCGTTTTTCCTTATTAAATCTAACAGATGATTAATAGAAATTTTCATTTGTATTATCTCGTAGCGTGCGACGTTGTGATGAGTTGGCGCACTTGTTGACATTATTCGTGAAGAATGTGGATTATCTTATCAAGCAGAACCTATTAGCGTCTCGCTATACATCTGACGAGTCACTTTTTGGAGGATCAAGAATTATTGACAGATTGTCGGGATATATTTTTTTTTTACAGCTGATTTATTTTTTAGAATAGTACATGTTATTGTATTCTGTGGATAATATATCATATGATGTTGTATTAAAATATTGGTAATTTCTTTGAAACATTATGATGTTCATTTTGATGCATCATTTGATTGCTAAATATATATTTTTTGTGGAACATATATGACTGTTTCGAATGTACCAGTCCAATTTTTTATTGTGTATTTAAATTGTTAACATATGGTGGAACATTGATCTTGTTAGAGCATAGTACCTAGAATTTAAATAATAAGATTTTTCAACATTTTTGCAACAAATTAATTTGATAAATATTTTTATAAAAACTTTGAAGATATTTTTATAGGATCTTTTTCATATCTTATTGTACCAATAGATTTTGGATTTATTTATAATATATATCATCAGGCTGAGTAATATATAAATTTACAGTTAAATAACACTGAAGCTCAACGCTATTGTTAATCAGAATTAACTTATAAATTAAATTGAACTTTTTTGTAAAGTTGATAGACACATCTGATACTTTTGTTTGTTTAAAGATGGACAGATTGTTATAACATTATGTTATGTTTGTATGTTGGAAAGTTGATATACAGATGACATCGTATTTTTCTTAAATGTTTTTTTTTTGTGATGTATTTTTTTTGGAAAAAAAGAAAAACTTACATGTTTTGATTTAAGTATTTGTCTAGAGATAACATATTTTATGCTTCTCTCATTTTGTTAAAAGTTAATTTTATTGTTAGTTTATTAGTTATGACTTAGAATTACTTAAATAATAATTTTATTTTTTGATAACTTATCGTTCTGAAATATTTTGTATGGTAATTTTGGGAAAAAAATTGTTTTTTGGCATTGTAATTTATTTTTGTGTGCCCTATGATTGAAAGGGATATTACTTCTTTGGAAGTTTGTCTTATTTGATATTATGATGTATTTTTATTACTTAGCGGTTGATTTTGCGTTAGGTCAAAACTTAGTTATCGCAAATGCTATTATTTGTTTGTGTAAGGTTTATAATTTATTTTCAGTTAAGTATAACTTTTGTAACTTAGTTAAATTACTTATTAGACTTTGTTTAGTTATGAATTATTCGTTTTGTGCTGTTAGTATGGATATACTTTGACATTTTGTTTTGTGCCTTGTAATCATGTTTGTATTTAATTTTTTGTAAAATAGTGTCTGATCTAAACATCTATTAGTATGTATTGTAATTGACTTTCTATGCGTTCATACCTTTGCTTTCCATTCGTCTTTATTGATTATTCTTCATTTCATTCTATCTTTTTGTTGTCTTTTCGATATGTGTTCATATCTTGTTTATATTTCTGTATCACATCTTCGTTTCTCTTCATTCTACTTGTATACTTCTTCCTCTTTCGATACTTATACTTTCATTCGTTGTATTCTTGAGTTAATTATATAACTTAATCTAATGTAACTAGTATTTTGGTAAATTTTTATTTATTGTACATGAAATTGTTGTTCTTATTGATTATGATTATGTTGATTGTTGATTGTTTCGTTATTTTCCGATTTCTTACTTTCCTTTACTACAGATCATTCTTCTGTTGCTTGATCTTGTTCTTTCACTTTCTATTGGTTGTTGCTTGTACTCAATGTACTTAGCTTAGTGTTCTATTAAGATTAATTTTGGTATGCTTGTATTATGATTGATGCTTTTGTTGTAATTTACTTCGGTAACATTCATTGGGATATTTGATTGATTATGTTTGATGCTTTGGTTGTAATTTTACATTTATTGCTGAAATTGTGTATAGATGTACTATTGTAATAGGTACATTTTTTGTTATAGGTACATATTTTTGGTAGCCATATAATATAATTTCATTTATCTCTAAATTTTTGGGACTTAAATTTTCAACAACAAAAATGATAAATCATTTTTTTTCCCGGGCGGTGTGGCAACTGATACAGAGTAAATATTATCAAAGGGAGGTGATCTTGAAAATGTTAAGCGAATAGATTCGATTACGGGTTACGTTGCTTGATTAAGCTGATGTTAAGTTAAAAATGTATTAGGGGAATTCCCTCGTGTGATCGAGAAGTTTCCAAGTCGGTAAGCGTGGCGAACATTGGTCAGTTCAAATCGCGGAGATGTTTTTTTCTCTGAACTGTCTTGAGCTGTGAGTAAGCTCGTGTGACTAGCCCATGCAATTATCGAGACTGAGTTGTGTTTTTTAAACAACCGAGTCTCGTGTCTTTTTTGGCGGGTCTAGTGTGTGAACTAAGAGCAGTCTGTTTTTGGGTACCGACGGGAGAGGTCGGTCCTACAGTGTGTGTTTTGAGTATGCCTGCGCAGTGCAAAAGTTATAGAGGCCATTATTTGTGTAGACCTATAATTCCTGAGTTTATTGGAGAATTGTGTTTTTGAGTATTTTTGAAGAGGTAAGGATCCAGGACTTATGTTTGACTATATAAATGTCACGATGAGTGAAGGCGAGATTACTGCAGACTGCCAGGGAGTGCAGTCTTGCGAGAAATTGCCGCGAGTATTCACTATTGATGTTAGAAGCATCGTTTGAGGCCATTTATTATTGATAGCACGGTGAGGACAACCGTTTGCTGGGAAAAGGATCCATTGTCTATTTATTATAATGCTGATGTTAGAAGCATCGTTTGAGGCCATTTATTATTGTCAGCACGGCGAGGATGACCGTTTGCTGAGAGGATCCATATCTACATTAAAGCGCCAAGGTTGAGAGCGTCTTTGATGAGGCATATCTGAGGAGGCCATTGTTATTATTGAGAGGATCCATATCTACATTAAAGAGCCAATGTTGAGAGCGTCTTTATTGAGCAGATTTAAGGAGGCCATTATTATTCATGTTGTCAGCACGGCGAGGATGACCGTTTGCTGAGAGGATCCATAGTTATATTGGAGCGCCAATGTTGAGAGCGTCTTTGATGAAGCATATTTAAGGAGGCCATTATTTATTACATTAGCACGGTGATGCCGACCGTTGCTGAGAGGATCTAGTGTTGATGTTGTAGAGCGCTAATGATTATGAGAAGTGGAGATGTGACTATAGTACTTTCTTGTTGTGAGTTATGTTTGACTATGTGTATTTCATATGAACGTATTCTGACAATAAACTATGTTATGTGTCACGTGTAGTTCCACGACTCGTACGTGCGTATCTGTGGCGTGTGACTGTACCCACGCACACTCACTACGACATTTAACACGGTAGGAGAACAGTAGGCGTGACGGTAGTAACGCATGACCATAAATAGCCTTGGTGGCGAGATCTATGTCAAGAAACAGATTGAATTCACTAAGAGTATCTCGTGTGTAGCAGTGGTATGTTAGTCTTACAGAATTTGATATTTTGACATTCGCGTGATATAAGAATTACTGTTCTGCTCTGTGTGGGCGTATGAACAGTGTAACCATTAAAGAAACACCCATCACCATTTATTCAATCTCCAAGGTCAGTCTTCAGGTATAACAATTAATAACCCATCAGTAACTTCAAAGTAATCTTCATCGGTTACAAAAACATGTGCGGTTACAGTAAGACAATAACAGACTAAGTATTCTTGGATCTGTAGTAACTGGAGGCATTTACATTTCAGCTAAAACGTAATCATCGGTAAATCCAGCGATTTACGGGCGTGACTAATTTAAAAACGCAAACCCGCTTGTCTTTTCGAAAATAATTTATACAAACGCAATTCAGACAATCCTAGTTCCGTCTGACATTTCTTTATACTTGCTTCCAAAATTTAAAAACTATTATTTCAAGTAACTTTCACTAAAAGTTTAAATCTTTGCTTTACAAAGCTTTCTCTTTGATAAATAATTGGTGTATGTAAAGTGGTATGATTATTGCATCAATAGTGATAAGCATTAAGTTGCAAATTTCTCTGGAGCTAATACTGAAAACTCAGGGTCAGAGCGTTTTGTGTATTGTAGAAAGATCATCTGACAGCACATTAGTTCTTTTACAGAAATCTATTCTTATCAGTAGTGAGAACAATCACACGCAACGATGTTCATTAGACATTACAAGCAGCGAACTTTGTCACCTAGGTTCACAGAACGCGAAGTTCTTTATTGGACGGAAGCAGAAATACAAAATTTCTCTAAACCAATCCCTTTCCGCGCTAAATGTAATAAGAGCAATTATGATGTGATTTCCACGCACAACTTATACAAGAAATATTCAATAATAACATGTGAAAAAGAACAGATGAACAGATCAAGAAGTCGTATGGAAGGTGGGGTTGGGAAGGGGAGAGGTGATTAGTTCTCATTATCAGTTCCACTTGTTTTATAGAAAAATGAGCAGAAGAAAACACAGCGAGAAAATTAACTCACAGATAATAAATACAGCCTCATACATTTACTCTCATCTGTTATTACGATATTTCACAATATTTTTGACCCAGCAAAACGTTGATGCGAGAAAGGTGAGAAAAAAAAAAACGCACAAAACACTTGTACTGACTCGACATACATTATGCTGATTTATTTCTTGCTGTTCTAAACGCGATGCCCTATTTCAATATATAATTTGAAAGGGCTACGAATATCTCAGGAATTAAGTGGATATGAATGTAGTAGTAGTAAGCCTAACACGATCGATCCACGCGTTCAGGTCATTGAAGACAGCACGAAGCAAGCAACGGTCGGTCAGGTGAAATATGGTGTGGGTTTTCAACTAGGCTGAACAGTGTTTGTGACTAGGAGTCGGAGCATCTTGAGATATGCTGGCTTGATGGCAGGAAACTCTTTACAGAGCGATACAACAGGAAGCAATCTGATCATCAGTGGAAGTCCCCCCGTCCGACAAGTATTTCGGCCCTACATACTCCCTAACACTCTAAGGGGGGCGGGCCCACTTGGGTCATGACTCTCAAGCGTCCCAGCCTCCTGTTGTCTTGTATGGAAAATGAACCCATTTCACTTATGGTAGCAACTTTAATCCACAACTCCGCCAGCCGTGGAGGCAATTGTGAAAGTAACAAAGAGACGACAAATTGTCCGTTCGCTCCGTCGCACATCACAACTACGGACACACACTGACTCATTTGCGCGAGGCCGACGAGACTTGACACTGCGCGCTCGCCACTGAAATTCTTCCTGACACCCCTTATAGTATACATCGCCTGTCGCCTATCAGCCACAGCCTTTTCACTAGTATGCCTAAAGACTCAGCGTATTGTGGACTTAGAAAAAAATTCTTGGTGTTTTCTGTACTGCAGCGTTTATTGTCACGATTTCCATTGCCCATTGCGGTTGTTCCACAGCCAGCCTGATGCATTTTGAGCAGTTTCACTAAGCCTCTTCAGTGCCCTTGTTCTCGACTGGCTTCTACGAACTGCACATGAAACCAGGACTGTATTTCGTATTGTTTAAGTATAAACATTAAGGATTAAACAGGTAGTTGAACCTCACACATGCAAAGAAACTGTAGAAAATAGCTAAATTGTATATATAAAACATTATGCACTTCCATCAAAGGACAGGAATATTTATGTTCCTTGTAAAACACGTATTATTAATTGTCGCATAGAGATTTATGATCAATAAATTTGCTATATTCTTTTCATTTCTACCGTGTCCTCTACTTTATTATCGCACTTTTATCCTTTTCCTGTTTTTCGCATTCGTTCGTTTGCGAAAAAAGTTACTTTCCCATTCTGACTTTACCGGTTTTTCTCATACACTGGTAATGCATTTTATTACATCAGATGTCAGTCGCTGCAGGTAGACGACAAACTGTGAATATCCGTCTTATCAGACAAGAGAGCAGACACACATCATCTAGCATTACCATCGGACACGTAGCTTCTACGGCTAAAGTTCTCGGCGAGGTGTGGAAACTGCCATCTGCCTCGACCAGAAATGAGACATTCGTCTAGCATTTCCATATGACACGGCACTCTACGGCCAGTTTCTTAGACGGAGGTGTCAAAGACGTGAAGTGGCAGTTTATGGCAATCTCTTGGTTTACGTAAGTGTTAAGAGGAGAGGGGAAGACGGGGGAGTTTTGAAATAATGTGGGATCCTTTGTCTATTTCATATATCTTAACCAGAGTTTTAGATTTCATTCACTCAGTAACTTTGCAGCCAAGACTAGAACAACCTACGTTCGATTCTTAACAATCTCTGTTGATAGAAGATGGCATTTAGTTGGTCGAAGTGAATTTCGATTCCTAAGAATCTCTGTTGATAGAAGATGGCATTTAGTTGGTCGAAGTGGATTTAGTTCTTAGTAGTTCTGTGTTGAGGTAAATATAATCTAGTATTTTGCGAGTGATTTAAGTGATTAATCGCCTATTTCATTTTAGTAGTTAGATTCTGTGCAGAAGAAATAATTTAAAGGTCTGTTATATTCTCTAAGTGACGTGTTTCAGTGGAAAGCAGAATAAATTATAATTTCTAACTTAAACTCATGCAGCTATAAATAAATTTAATTTAACTGCTAAATGCTCAGTCGAGAATATTTTAAAACTAACTTATAACTGCACTGATTCATCATTGAGTATTGACGAGATACGTATGTATTTCTAATTAATGATGACTGACTTTATTTCACGGGAGATTTAAATGATAAGATAATCTCTACGCTTGCAGTTTATAATGTAAGTTATAACCGAGTACATAGTATGTATAAGTATTTTATATGTTTTGTTTTCTTTATTCAGTGAAAACTGGGGTAACCCAACTTTGCCAGCGTGTGAGTACAATTGGGAGAAGAAAACATTTTATCTCTAACCACGTCGGTTTACAAGTTAACACCTGTCTGACAGTGCATGTGTCTCCATAAATAGACAGAGTACAACTCTCACTAACGGTTTTGTTAAAGACTAAATGCTTATACTGTGCCTTTGAGCCAGATCATATTTCTTCACAAACTCTAATGTACATGCAACCCTGTGGCGAGAGAAAAACATTACAAATAATTGACCTTCCGACATTTTGACGAACTGTGGGTGTGAACAATAATTATCTATTGAAAGAATTTACCAACCGGTCACCTTCCTAAATAAGGGAAACATCGTGTTTCTGACACTGTGTGCCCGCTTAAAACTAATTCTTTATGAACGGAGTGAAGTGACACTAGCTTCAATCTGTAAAGAAAACTATCGCACGAAGAGGACGCTCCCCGGACCCCGTGAATGAAACCACGATCTGCAGAGCTGGGAATCCGCTTCAGCAAAAGATAGACATATTTAAACGGTGCGTCATACAGTGCGCCAGACGGCGAACACCAGCAAGCTATTAGGTAAGAAAGTGAGCCAGGGTACCCTGATGAAAGAACCGAGTGAAACTAGACTGAGTGATGTTTTATGATAACTATTTATTCACCCACTTTGTAATTCCATTTAGGCAAATTGTTGCTACTGTATATTTTTTCCTTAGGATAGATCATACTAGTATCAAAGTCTGTTCATACCTTTAAAAGGCAAAATCATTAGACTACAGCAGATACATCTTGACTCTTTGGGGCTATCATCTTTTCTTCTAACAGGACTGTGGGCTAAACATCGAGGGAAAGGATCATACTGTGGGTCTATCATTTTCTTGTAGCAATTCATCGACTTTATGACTATTTGTATATGCTTTGATGTAATTTTAAGTGTTGTGATGGAATTTTTCTGATAATTAAAATTCTCTTAAACGTAACCAGTGTGTTGGTCAGCTCGTTCCAAAATATCTATATAATCATTGTTATAGTTTTCCCACGTGTGTGCGTCTAACTGTCGTCACTATATACGTGTGTGTATGTGAGTAGATATATATATATATATATATATATATATATATATATATATATATATATATATATATATATATATATATATATATATATATATATAAGGGAAACATCGTGATTCTGACACAGTTTGCCCGCATTAAACTAATTCTTACCTGAACGGAGTGAAGTGACACTAACTTAAATCTGTAAAGAAAACTGTCGCACGAAGAGGACGCTCCCCGGACCCCAAGAATGAAACCACAATCTGCAGAGCTGGGAATCCGCTTCAGCAAAAGATAGGCAGATTTAAATGGTGCGTCATACAGTGCGCCAGACGGCGAACACCAGCAGGCTATTAGGTGAGAACACATGTCAGGGGCCCTGATGAAAGAACCGAGTGAAAGTAGATTGAGTGATGTTTTATGATAACTATTTATTCACCCACTTTGTAATTCCATTTAGGCAAATTGTTGCTACTGCAGGTATATTTTTTCCTTAGGATAGACATTACTACTATTAAAGTCTGTTCATACCTTTAAAAGGGAAAATAATTAGACTACAGCAGATATATCTGTGACTCTTTGGGGCTATCATCTTTTCTTCTAACAGGACTGTGGGCTAAACATAGAGGGAAAGGATCATACTGTGGGTCTATCATTCTTGCAGCATCTCATTGATTTTAAAACTATTTGTATATGCTTTGATGTAATTTTATGTGTTGTAATGGAATTTTTCTGATAATTAAAATTCTCTTAAACTTAACCAGTGTGTTGGTCAGGTCGTTCCAAAATATCTATATAATCATTGTTATAGTTTTCCCACGTGTGTGCGTCTAACTGTCGTCACTATATATGTGAGTATGTGAGTGGAGATATATATATATTTAATATATATTATGATAGACTGTCTGACTCCTCTAAATCTGTTGTAGAAGATAGGCTGAAAGAGAGAAGATTTCTCGATTTCAGGGACAGCCTCTATTATTCCTACCATCTCACTCGTGGAAAACTATTTCTATTATTATCTCTCACTGTGACTATCACGTATTCTAATCTATATAGAAGGGACCAACCCTAGTCTTAATTCCCCTATAAAAAATCTACGACAACTGTGTCAAACTGAAACCTTCATGTTACTGTTACAAACTGAAACATTTATATTACTGTGTCAAACTGAAACCTTCATGTTACTGTGTCAACCTGATACCTCCATGTTACTGTGTCGACCTGAAACCTTCATGTTTCTGTGTCAAACTGAAACCTTCATGTTACTGTGTGAACCTGAAACCTTCATGTTACTGTGTGAAACTGAAACCTTCATGTTACTGTGTCAAACTGAAACCTTCATGTTACAAAAAAATAAAAAATAAAAACACCAACAAAACAAAACAGTGTAATATAGAAAAATACTTCATTATTTTTACAGTTTCTGTGCCAAACTGAAAGTAAATTTTATTAACAAACAACATGCAGTCTAAGACACGCACAATGGCACCTTAAAAATGTAATTTAAATGTCCACAGTGTTTGTGACAAACTGATAATTTTATTTTTATTAATAAAATAATTCCTTATTTAAAAAAAAAATAAACTCACACACAAAAGACATAGAATTATAACTGAATATTTTTACTATTTCTATGACAAACTGAAGGTTTATATTTCATAAATTATAATACATAATAACAATCATGTGCAGATTTTCAAATAAAATAACCATTATGAAATAAAATTGTGCCTAGTTTTGGCGAGATGCTCACCGTTCAACATAGATAATTAGGTTGTTGGTTATATTAGGGCACATGTCCAAATATAATAGAACATGTGATCTGGTTTAAGATTTTAAAAAGAGAATGCCTGTCTTTTGTCTGCCAATAAAGCTGTTAACACTGAAAAGTTAATTTCTACTATTACTGACACCACAGGAGCAAACTTGAAACAACAGCAAGGTCGGCTGGTTCTAAGTCTCCTAAAAATTCACCAGGGAAACGTTTTTCCCTATAGTACGTCTGACATTAAGCACAGCTTTTTATATCCCACATTTATTTTCACAACTTTTCTTTTGCACAGCTTTTCCCACGTCTCCATTCACGCTGTCTAAGTCGTTCGTCATCATCTTCATCAAATCTTTCTGATCCACTAATGGAACTGTTGACTTGTCCAAGGAAGTAACGGCATCAGGCAGAAATCCAAAATTTGACTTTATGTAGGAAAATTTACCAGCAATATTTATTGTCAGGTGCTTAAGGAAAATTATTACACAACATGAGGAAAACAGGGAAGTAGAGAAATGAGTGGAAGAAAATCAATAAGTAAGAACATTATAACACTAAAAATGCCTACTTTTATTGAAAATACCAAAATATGCCAAATAATGACTAAAAAAAAATAAATAACGCCTTAAAATTACAGAACAATTACAAAAAGTACCCTTACATTCCAACAATGGCAAAAAATGCAATAGAATGCTCGTAAATCAGCTCAGTTTTTTATGAAACATATTTATATTCAACTGAGCAATGTTTCGGTAATCCCCCCCCCCCCCAAAAAAAAAAAAAAAACGATCTTATAAGAATCCACTAGGTCAAGCGCTACAACAACCGTTTCTTGTTTACCCTGGAATCCCTCGTACACATCGTACACAAAAGTTCCAGCCTTACCCCGTGTTGTTTTTATGGGTCTATAACTACCCAGGGTATTAGGAAGAATGTGCGCATTTTCGCGGTGGTTCATTACTTGCGAAGACATTATCTTTTCAATTAATTTACCATATACACTCTGCAGTGTGATACTTCGATAGCTGCTGAGCAGTATGATATCTTTACCAGGTTAAGGAAGTAGCCGTATGTAACTGTGTAGCCAATATTCCGGTAACTCAGCGTTCTGTATGCTGATATTGAAATCCTTCACCACATTCATTATTCTAGTGTCGTCCAGCTGTTTTATGTGTTGATAATTTATAAAATCAGGGCTTGGGGATGTGTTTCTACAGGTTACTAAAGTGAGCAAAACGTTATAGTCAGAAATGAGGTCGAAATATAAATCACATTTCATGTCATTCAATAATAATGGTCCTCAATTTGTATGACAGTCAACGTGAAAAGTAACACCGGCAGAAATTGAGAAACAGACTAGGATGTCAATGCCATGATAAATAATACCAGATTTACCTTCAACTCTATGAGAGAAGTTATGGAACTTGGCAGCTCATTCTGAAGAAAACAAAATGATGTAGTTCAACACAAACATAAAATCTGTCTTAGTCTATGACTCGGAAACGTGGCATATCACCAAAAATATCAGGTTAGAACCAAAGACATTCACTAACAGATATCTCCGTCACAATCGCCGTATCGAATAGCAAGATGTAATAACAAATAACGATCTGTAGAATAGGGGAGACAATAACCAAATACAGCTGATGTTAGACAGGAAACATGGAGGTGGATTGGGGGAACTTTCAGGAAAGAAACAATCATTATAACTTGTCAGACTTGAGCCAATCCTCTCAGAGGAGTTATATCTCTTAATTTAATAGACAAATAACACACACAGAAAAGTACGAGGGGCGTTCAGAAAGTAATGCATCACATCGTTTTTCTCAGGAGCTGTTTATTCAAAAAGCATGAAATGTATACACAATATACATGGATATGTCATGTAAACATCGGTATTATTCAACATAACTCCCATCAACTTGTACCGCTTTATGCCAGCGCGAAACAAGTGCATGTATTTTAGCCCGTACCAGATTTTGTCTTGATCATGTAGCCATTTCTTTGCTGCATGAATCACTCCTTCATCCTCTTCAATCCTTGTCCCACGGAGTGCATCATTAAGTGGACCAAATAGATTAAAATAAGAGGGGGCCAAATCGGGACTATAGGGTCGTAGGGTTTGCCCAAGCATGTTTATGCTTTTGGCAAAATTATATGAATGCTTAAAGTATGGAACCGTAGGGTTTGCCAAAGCATGTTTATGCTTTTGGCAAAGTTATATGAATGCTTAAAGTATGGAACCGTAGGGTTTGCCCAGGCATTATAAATAAATTGCCAAAGTTTAGGTGAACGTTCAAAACAGTTCACGGGGAAAAAATATGGTGACAAATAAATAAGACGAGTGTTCAGTATCAACTCGGCTCACGATTAATAGAACGTGCGTACTTTTTTGTGAGTTGTAAATCAGAGGCGTAACCAATGAGCGTACAGAAAAAGAAGATAGGAAAGCGATTCAGGAGTACGGGTTAAAGGGTACGAGATAAGAATGACCAGAGGTCATTAGGGCAGAGCGGTTTGAGAAACTGAAGAGGCAAGATGTGTATTGCCGAGCTCTCAAGTTTTAATTCTGTGGGTGTACAGAAGTTTTCCTCTGAAGTCATATAGATATAGCATGAGTTGTAGTAATATTCAGGAGATTAAATAAGGCTGTGGTTAAGAAGTAGAAGTTTAGTAGTAACAGTGATAGTAGGAAGTGTAATGTTGTGAGGATTCAGTGTGTTGACAGTAAGTATGCTCTTCACTTATTATGTACATGAACAATAAGTATGAATTGAAAATGTTGAAGAAATCACAAGATGAGATGCTGTAGAGTGGATAACTCAGTTGACGAAGTAAGAGTAAAGAAAGAAGAAAACAGAGATTAATAGCAACCTGATAGCCAAACTGGGCTTTACTCTAGATGAGTAAACGACTAAGCAATGCGTATCAAGAGGAGAAACAAGTTCATTATTGCGGACACAGAATAAATGAACTATAAGTTGTTGTCAGAGATAATTACGACTAGTAAGAGATTTGAGAACATGACATTTATGAAATTACTCATGTGCTATCACATGTAAGTATATTTATGCTTCTGCAGATGTATTTAAGCATTGACTTCTGAGTATGAAGTACGTTCAGATTACATGAATGGTAGTAGAGATGAACCTGACAGGATTAGTCAGAAGGGAATGAAAGTTCCAAGGCGTTATTGAGGTGCTTAGACAAATCAGGGGAAGGTTTGAAGCACGGAAGGAAAAAGCCAATTAGATTTAATATGAATTTGTTTCAAGAGGAGAATATATATGTATATAAGTCAGAAGTTGTACTTGAGGCAATTAAGAAGTAACTGTAAAAGAGATATATGCTGTATGCCTCACCTTGTTAAAGGAAATAATTACATGTAAATAAACAAGTTTTGATGGATACCACACAAGTTGGGCTCAATCTGTGAGGGTTGTTGTTGTATGCCAGGTTCATAGTCATTATGAAATCCACTATACGATTAGTCACTATATAACAACGGAGAAGGGAGAGAACGAGTCAAGGGTTGAAAAGAAGGACCATATCTCATCCAGGAATTGTCATCTCTGGCGGTGATAACCAGTACACCAGTTAACTAGTAACCTACTTGGAAGATATAATAATAAAAAAGATTAGTATCTTAATGGTAATATAACTAGGCCTGCCACCTGCCACCTAGTGAAACATAACGCGGTTATATACTTTGAATTGATGCCGTAACCAGTCCTCGGTGATAGAGGTAGTACAGTCCAACCCAATTTGGTGATTGCTTCCCGTGTTGCCAGACTTGTGTGAGGTCGCGCATTGTCGTGAAGGAGAAGCAGGTCTGCTGGATTCTTCTGCGGCCGAACTCTGCGAAAACGTTGATTGAGTTTTTTCAATGTCTTAATGCAAGCTTGCGAATTGATTGTCTCTCCTCTTGGCATAACGTCCACATGAATCACACCTTCAATGTCCCAAAAGACAGTGATCATGACCTTTCCAGCTGAATGAATTATCTTGAATTTCTTTCTTCGTGGTGATTGCGGATGATGCCACTCCATTGACTGTTTTTTTGTCTCAGGTTCAAAATGATGTGCCCAGGTTTCGTCACCTGTAACGACCTTAGCCAAAAAGTTCTCTCCATCAGCATTGAAACGCTCCAACAATTCAGAAGAAATTGCTGTCCTTAGCAATCGGTGGTCATTTGTGAGACTTCGAGGAACCCATCTTGCACAAACCTTAGAAAATCCGAGAGTTTTTATAACTGCATTTGCACTACCAATGCTGACTGACAGCTGTAAGGCCAATTGTTGAGTAGTGATTCGCCTATCAGTAAGAATAATGCCCTCAGCGCATTTCAACATTTCTGCGTTGGTGGCTGTGGCAGGACGTCCTCAGCGCGGCCGATCAAGCAGCTCCGTATCTCCACTTCCTGATTCTTTGATTCTCTGAACCCAGTGACTGACTATACTCCTGTCGACTGCAAAACTTCCATACACATCATATAAACGCTTGTGAATTTTCACAACAGTTTCCTTCTCTGCAACGAGAAATTCTATCACAATTCGCTGCTTATAACGCAAGTTGCTAATACGCTCCATTTCAACGGTTTAGGGCAGCCGTATTATTTGGCCCGTTGCAGTGCAATTAGATGCACACAATTTGCACATGCCATATTTGAAGTGTGCACAATTTCATGCATCTATCTTCATTATTAGCTGAGAAAAACGATGTGGTGCATTACTTTCCTAACGCCCCTCGTATCTTTACTCAAAAGTCTTCAAGAACAGCCCACAATATTACTTAGTGCATAAACATTTCAACCAAGATTTTAATTAGAGAATTATTGTATGCTAAATTTCTGACGAATGAAAGACTTGAAGAATATTATAAAGGGAAGAATAGGAAAACCAAACATTCAGTGTCAAAGTGTAATAGATCACGACCATTATAATATATAATATACTGATTTATTTATACATCTACAATTATATCAGCTGTTTAGTCTTCTTGTTATTATCACGGTCACACAACTGTTAATATTATGTATCCTAGAGTTGCAACATCGGTGATATTTCCTGACAATTATATCCTGGATGTTTTGGTTGGGGATTGGATAGGAAATGTGGCAGGTTTCGGGCATTATATTCTTTCTAATGCAGAACCTATGTTACAGTATTGAACCAAATCATGGAAAACAAAAATAGTAAAAAAAAAATGGAAAAAAAAACACTCTCCCACCGGCATTTAAAATCGCCCCCCACAATGAAAGGCACATTTTCTGGCAAACTTTACACCACAAGGTTGAAAGGAAACGACTAAGTAAATAAGTAAGTGACTGGTAATGTTTAGATCGGAAACTAAAAAAAGAAAGTTTGTCTTTTAGGTCATCCTTGTATTTTATACTGTTTTTGGGGTTTTTTCGGTCATAAATACATTTTTTTCGTCATTTTCTAGCAAATGTTAGGTCATTAAAATCCTAGCCCTGCGTATAATAATTGTCGCGAGTATGGAAATAGAGAACGTCTTGAGTTTAGACAGAATATGAATGGATTTGTGAAAATAGAGAAAGTTAGTCATTAATGGAAATTTGGAGAGAGGTAAGACTTCTGAAGAGAAGAGAGATAAAATCAAATATCTTAGGTCTGCTTCCCAGCCATACTCGGACTCTGTTTAAGATGTCATGCCCTCGTCCGTCTTTCAATGCTAAATAGAATAATCTACTACAATGACTACAACAGCAAACATTAAGTGTCGGTAATAATAGAGTGAATTATGACCGCTTAGAACATATGCATTTATTTATTAAAGAAACAACAACATTGAACCAAACAAAAAACCTCACCAATGCCTTCACTAGCTCTGAAGGGCTAGTGAATGTATCAATATCACAACCACAGAAAAATAACAAAAGACTTCACTCAATCTCCCAGGCACAATGTCTCACTCCAAACCACCAGCATCCGTACACTTTCTCACTCCCAAGAAAATCTTACTAAAGGGGTTACGCCCCTAGTTTCGCGAGGAACTGCCACTCCTTATTGTCGTTATGTCAGTAAACTCATAAGTAACCGACTATAATGGGTCAGACAGTATTGCCGAAAGTGACTGGATGGCAAAGGCGACAGCCCGTATGTGTTAAGGCGATGGTTAACTGCAACTGGCGGCAATATGTGCTGTAGGTATATAATCTAGGACTCAAAGCTACTGCTTACGTGTACGTAAAAGAAATTGAGGTATAGTGGTATACACCAAATAGCACGAGTAATGTGTGCTTTACAAGTACTGGCTATCGACGAATCCGTTCTGTCGGCCGGCTCGTATACTCTGAGTTAACTTTCTGTTAATGGATCGGACAGTGTTTTAAAAAATGACTGGATGGCAAAGGCGAAAGCCCATATGTGCTGGAGCGATAAATTCATTCAACAATCGGCTGTGGTTAAGTAATCCGCACAGCGGCCTTGTAACTGAAACCTGGCAGTATGACGTAGACTGCCTGGTGAAATTTATTAATAAAGATTGTAATCCTCTAACAGTAGCAAATCACACAAGGAAGCACACAAAAAATGCTGACCGAGGCTCTGAAAATATACAGAAATTCAAAAATCTCATTAACCGCTGTAACAGCCATCCTCCCGTTGCTTACACAACAACTTCCAACTCTGATTCACTCTCTCTCTCTCTCTCTCTCTCTCTCTCTCTCTCTCTCTCTCTCTCTCTCTCTCTCTCTCTCTCTCTCTCTCTCTCTCTCTCTCTCTCTCTCTCTCTCTCTCTCTCTCTCTCTCTCTCTCTCTCTCTCTTTCTCAATCTCTCTCCAACTAAATCACAACAAGCCCTTCCCTCACTTGCTCTCTTTGATATAGTTAGGCTAACAGTTCACACAGATAAATCCAGCCACAGGTTTGCTTGGCCAGCGTGTCTGCTCGCGCAACAATTTGCCTTAAGGAAAAAAAGAATGTACATATATTTAACATGAATTAAAGCAACACGGGATCTCTATTTTTCTTCTTCCACGTTCGCCCTGAAATGGACGGTGGTTGCGTTGTGTCTGTGTACGCCGTAGCTGTGATATCTGCACCTTTCGGTCGACTTATCCGACTTCAGCACGGCATTTTTAGGGACCGGGTTTGCCTTCCCATTGCGATCCGTACTCGCTCAGCCAGACTGCACTAGTGCAGAATGTTTCCAGGACCACCACGTGGAGGTGGAGTACGGTCTTGACCAGCTCTGGTTCGCTGGTCCTGATGCAAGCAGTCAAGCTATGAGTCGCTGACTGCATTCACTATTGATGCATCTTCGGGTCCCGATCTCTATTCTATTAGATAAAGTTAAAACCTGAAGGAATTAAACAAGTAAATTAGCTTACCGAATAAAGAATGAATTCCTGCACTAACAACTGTTATTAGCCCTGCGCTGAACTTTGTTCAGTGGTAGAATCCTACTTGAGACAGTGGTACTGAGTGATAAAGACCTCGTGCTTAAATAGCAAACTAGAGTCTACAGGTGACAATTTCACGTGCAGTAGATGAAACAAATTCAGACGTAAGGCCTAGGGGAGATATTCCCCGGGCGACTCAAGATACAAAAAGGGACGTAATTTGCCGTAATGCTTGCGGTTCTACTAGCGACCGGTGTTCGCTGGACGAGACCAGGGCGGCACACATAACAGGGTACAAGTTTTCCCCATGTCCACGGATTCTCTGTAACTCAAATAAACAGGGAAATAGCCGTTCTCAACAAGAAAGGTAGAATAAAAGAACCCATAGCTAGATGCCGCTGTGTACATGTAAAAAGGGGAAAAAGGGGGGGGGGGGGGGTAATAAGCCTGACCAACATAAGAGTGAAATGACCAATGTCAGAACTAGCGCTATTAGGAGCTATAAGACACAGAACCCGGCGTGGACAAAAATTATGAACAAAACAGGGTAGAGCACTCGGTGACAGACATTTCAATCAAACCATGACAATAGTGAAATTTGGATTATATCAGAGCTGTGTGCTTTCTGTGCTTGTCTATGGTGCAGAATGCTGGAGAGTTGCAGAGAGGGAAATGTCGAGGTTGTCCTCTTTTCACACAACATGCCTAAGAGAAATTCACCGAATCTTTTGGCCGAATACCATCGCCGGCCAAGATCTGCTTGCTCGGAGCAAGCAAGAGGACATGCACACCATCATAGCAGGAAACGCTGGGGCTGGGTTGGCCATGTCCTCAGGGGAGACCACGATGCCATCACGGGGCAGCTATGCTTTGGACCCCTGGGGGAAGGCGAAAGAGAGGCCGACCAAAAACAACCTGGCGGAGGACTGTGGAGGCTGAGATGCAAAGAATGAACCAGAATTGGGGCACTGTGCGAGGGATGGCCGCCGACCGAGCAAAGTGGAATCAATTTGTTGTTGCCCTACAAGACGCCACTAGGCGTGATGGCCACCGACTGCTTTGACGGTCGGCGTCTAAGGATCAAAGAAGAAGATGATGACAATAGTGAGAAATATATGAAACGTTAATGAAGTGTGTAATGACGTGCAGTGTTAAGCCATGGCTAACACGATGGATAGCAACTGCCATATCTGAGAGACCATGTGTATTACACTTGAGAACATAGACATCAGAACCTATGCACATTTGTCCCGGACCAACCCAAGGTTCTCCACTATCACCGATGCTGTTAAACATCTACACAGCAAAAGTAGCCTCCATTCCGCTAACTTGGCTTGGACAACCATTGCCTTTAGCAGATGACATACTCATTTATAGAACTGGCTCTGACCGACAGGCAATGGTCAATGGGATATACAGTACTCTACCGATTAATTCAATTTATTTAATAAATAGTTATAGCTAATAGTGAACTAATCCTACTAACCACTAATTAATATTAAAAACAATTAACTAGTACTAACAGTAAACTACAGATAACGTAAGCTTAAATGGAGATGCTACTTATCTGGATTATGACTTGTGAATACGATAATAGGTAAGCTGGTTCACTCCGGACAAAAGCAAACCTTCTCATTTAAAAAAAAATAAATCTTTTTTATGTTTTTAATTCTCAAAAGTGAATCTGGTTACATTACACATTAAAATATGCAGTCATAACAATTATAAAGAAATGTAGCTGCAAATACAAGGACGAAGAAACATGCGTTGGTACAAGCCCAAGCACACATACATACACATACGTAAGTATAAACATACATACAAACGCTACTAATACTTTTTTATACTATTAATAAATCTAATGTCGCAATATCTACACAAGTTAATTTTGCAAGTTTTATATAAAAAAAAACTTAGTGGAACGATTTAAGTGTTTTGTTTTATGTGTGAGTACATGTAGAAAAAGTTCTGAGTTAAATATCCTTTGTTCATAGACGGCTTTAATTTCTGCAAATCTATACTAGCTTTCTATATTCTGCCAAACGTGTAAATAACTTAACTTTAATTCATGGCGTAATTTTGGGAAAGATGTTGAGCATAACTGCTTTATACAAAATTACTTCTGTTGTTGTATTTTTTGTAATGTCTGCTTCAAAGAGTTCAAAGATTGTGTCACTGTATTACAATTACAGACCATGTGATCTGCCTCTTTGGCGTTCAGTCTTCAAAGTTTACTTTCTTACTGCTTACTTGGGACCCCAAGATGCAGCAATAGTGAATGCAGTCAGCGACCCATAGCTGTACTGCTTGCATCAGGACCAGCGAACTAGAGCTGGTCAAGACCGCACTCCACCTCCACATGGTGGTCCTGGAAACAGTCTGCAGCAGTGCAGTCTGGCTGAGCGAGTGCGGATCGCAATGGGAAGGCAAACCCGGTCCCTAAAAAATGCCGTGCTGAAGTCGGATGTGTCGACCGAAAGGTGCAGATATCACAGCTTAGGCGTAAACAGACACAACGCAACCACCGTCCTTTTCAGGGCGAACGAAGAAGAAGAAGAACTGCTTACTTAGTCGTTTCTCTTTTACCGTGAGGTGTAGAGGTTAAGAAGAGAGAGTGCCATACTATCCTATTGGGTGTCTTCCTCCTTGCCTGGTTCCATTCTAGTGATCGGTCCTTCAGAGATTGTCCAATGTTGTCCTCCCAGCGGACTTTTGGACGGCTGGATCCCTGGCTCTTAGTTTCCCATACTTTTCAGGGTAGCCGATCTTCTCCCATTCTGGCGACATGGCCGTACTATCTTAGTTGGGACTGTTCTACTTGGGTCTGCAGGGGTTGGATTTTTAGGCCATTATTTATCGTCTGGTTGTGGACTATGTCTCTTCTTGTTACTTCAGTCACCTTCTGTGGCTATTCAAATCATCACCAAATTTTAAAAGTGATGTTTTAGGTTTATAATTATATATGTATTTATTGTAAATAAATTCAATTCAATTTCATTTCAGGTTTGATAAGTTTAATCGAGTTGGGAGGACTAAAGTGGAATTTAATTTGTGGATGACGAAACGAGCTCGATACTTACCAGGGTTAAGCCGGAATGGACACTCATGAATGTTCAAAAGCGTATAATCCATAAGAATACTTTTATAGATGACTGCAAGCTACTATAACTGTAGAAGGCGACTGCAGCATCGTGATTTGCACTAACAGTTTATTTATATTTATTTATGAAAATGTATACAGTTAGACACATGTCATGCCTATTTTAGTCATAGACTGGGTGATGCGCCAGACAACAGAGGGCAGTCCAAGAGGAAAAAGATGGACAACATTTTCTACATTGGAAGATCTGGAATATGCAGATAAAATTGCATTGCTAGCACATTCACATCAACACATGCAGGAAAAAACGGATAGACTTAATAAGTTTAGCCAGCAGGTGGGCTTGAACATCATTTTAAAGAAGTCTGAGGTCATGACGCTCAATGTGAGCAACCCTGAGCCCATATCAGTAAGGAATAAGCAATTGGTACAGACAGATACCTTCACATACCTAGGAAGCATAGTAACACCAGACGGCGGGGCAGGCAAAGACATCAACATCAGAATGAATAAGGCAAGAACAGCCTTCTTTAGCCTAAACAACATCTGGAAGTCCTCCCAATACAGCACAAGCACAAAATTAAGATTATATCAGAGCTGTGTGCTTTCTGTGCTTCTCTATGGTGCGGAATGCTGGAGAGTTACAGAGAAGGAAATGTCGAAATTGTCCTCTTTTCACACAACATGCCTAAGAAAAATTCACCGAATCTTTTGGCCGAATACCATCACTAACCAAGATCTGCTTACTCGTAGCAAGCAAGAGGACATGCACACCATCATAGCTGGCAGACGCTGGAACTGGGTTGGTCATGTCCTCAGAAGAGACCCCGATGCCATCACAAGAACAGCTATGCTTTGGACCTCTGAAGGAAAACGAAAGAGAGGCCGACCAAAAACAGCCTGGCGGAGGACTGTGGAGGCTGAGATGCAAAGAATGAACCAGAGTTGGGGCACTGTACGAAGGATGGCCACCGACCGAGCAAAGTGGAATCAATTCGTTGTTGCCCTACAAGACGCCACTAGGCGTGATGGCCACTGACTGCTTTGACGGTCGGCGGCTAAGGATCAAAGAAGAAGAAGAAGAATGCCTATGTTATGCTGCCAATAGAACAGGTCCATGTGTCATACATACAAGTGTAATACTCTGAAAACCTTCACTCCCTGATATGTAGACTTGTGCGCCATTACGTCCAAAGATTAGCCACATGTCACACGTTGTTCCAGGTTACTGTTCTGGTTTGGAACAGCAGGATCTCGAACTGAAATCCACTCGTGACTCATTTCAACAATAAGGAGCACCTCGGTGTGATTCTGTTCATGTGGTAGGCTCCATCAGGTGTTGGTTAACCTAGTGCAGAGTCAATAACCAACTGCTGTGAGTATTACTTGTATGGACCAGAAAAGCTGTACCAGAACATTGAAGCTGAGTAAAATATGTGTGAATATTCACCAACTATTCTGCGCGGTCAAAAGTAAAGATCTGTTCTAAGTCAAGATTCAAGACGTGACTTTTAGTTTTAAAGGACAATTGAAGGAACATTCTGTTTATTTTGAAGATTTCCACAAGGACTTTTAGTCTAATTAATAATTACAACTCTGCTTTTGAATAAGTGTGAAATTAATCTTTTATTTCATCCAATTTCATAATTTTTCATCATTCATAATTGCACAAGACGAACACCAAAGATAGATCTACGTAATAAATGATTCAGTAATTGTAATCCTCTGACTTATCAATTTTATATTGTTACACTTGAGTTTTTACTGAATTGTTGATTATCGTAGGTTAGTTACATAGCTAAGGTGCCATCTTAGGCTCTAACTTTAATCTGATTACTATCTGAAGTTGAGACCTTCACAGCCGTGACTATCCTGTGATACCAGTGCTCTTTTCTGACACGGGGACTATACTCTTTCAGACATTAATTTTTTCTGTTCTTTCAGTAACTACTACTGACCCCTATACTCATAAAAACCTTTCGCTACAGTACACACTCATCAAATATAAACTTTCAGTTTGACATAGAAATAGTACAAATATTCAGTTATAATTTTATGTCTTTTGTGTGTGTGCTTTTTTTTTAAATAAGGAATTATTTTGTTAATAAAAATAATATTTTCAGTTTGTCACAAACACTGTGAATATTTAAGTTGCATTGTTATTGTGTCATTGTGCGTAAATGTGTCTTAGACTGCAAGTTGTTTCTTAATAAAATCGTTTTTTTGCAACGTGGTTTCTTCTTCTTCTTCTTCCTCGTTCGTCCTAAAAAGGACGTTGGTTGCGTTGTGTCTGTTTACAGCAGAGCTGCGATATTTGCGCCTTTCGGCCGGCACATCCGACTTCAGCACAGCATTTTTTGGGACCGGGTTTGCCTTCCCTCTCCGATCCCTACTCTCTCAGCCAGACTGCAGTGATGCAGCCTGTTTCCAGGACCACCACGTGGAGGTGGAGTAGGGTCTTGGTCAGCTCTGGTTCGCTGACCCTGACGCAAGCAGTCAAGCTATGGGTTGCTGACTGCATTCTCTATTGCTGCGTCTTTGGGTCCCCAACGTGGTTTCAATTTGTAACAGTAACATGAAGGTTTCAGTTTGACACAGTAACATGAAGATTTCAGTTTGACACAGTAAAATGAATGTTTCAGTTTGACACGGTAACATGAAGGTAACAAATTGACACAGTAACATGAAATAAACATTTGATTATATTTTTAGGTTCATTTTGGTTTTGTATTATGTCGTTTATTTTCTTCTTTTAATAATACAAAATAATTTTAGTTCAGCTCAGAAACTAAAATAGACAGTTTTTCTTTTAGGTCATTCTTTTATTTTATACGACATCTTTCCGTTTATTTTTTTTCGGTCATAAATACACTTTTATTGGTCATTTTCTAGCTAATGTTAGGTCATACAAATCCTAGCCCTACGTATAATAGTTCTCTCGAGTACGGAAATACAGAATGTCTGAGTTTAGACAGAATATGGATGATAATGTGAAAATAGAGAAAGTTAAAGTCACATGGAAATATGGATAGAGGTAAGACTTCTGGAGAGAAGAGAAATATTATCAAATATCTTAGGTCTACTTCCCAGACATATACAGACTCTGTTTAAGATGGCATACCCTCGTCCGTCCTTCAATGCTAAATAGAATATTCTACTACAATAAGGAGTACAACAAAAAACGTAAAGTTGCAGTGATAATATAGTCAATTATGATCGCTCAGTTTATATAAATATATTTATTAAAGAAAGCACAACATTGAACCAAACAAAAAACCTCACCAATGCCTTCACTAGCTCTGAAGGGTTAGTGAATGTATCAATATCACAACCAAAGAAAAATACAACAAGATATCACTCAATCTCTCAGGCACAACATCTCACTCCAAACTACCAACACCCGTACACTTTCTCACTCCCAAGAAAATCTAACTAAAGGGGTTAAGCCCCTAGTTTCGCGAGAAAACGGCCATTCCTTATGGTAATAATCCTTGTAAGTAAGTTACTTTCTCTGTTAGAAGGGAAAAAAAACACTACACTGTTTCACCTAGGTTGAAATTTCCAGGCTATGGAGATAAGCTCTTTCTGTAACAGTGTCATAATAAATCCTATGCATTCACAATTTCCTGTAGCTGGACGCAACACTAGAAGGTGGGGAAAATTAAAACGAGTGCAGAAATAAATTCACCTACTGATCCAAATCTATCCAAACGACGAGGACTTTTGCTGGTGAGCGAGTATGCATTAGGCGAGCTAGGGCACCTCGTATACTGGGTAATGAAGACTTGAACAATAAAACGGGTGACGAGTGCTGGCATCTGACTACTCCTCTCGGTCATTATGTCAGTAAACTCATAGGTAACCGTCTATCAATGGGTCGGACAGTGTTGCTGAAACTGACTGGATGGCAAAGGCGACAGACCGTATGTGTTAAGGCGATGGTTAACTGCAACTGGCGGCAATATGTGCTGTAGGTATAAAATCCAGGACGCAAGGCTCCTGCTTACGTGTAGGTAAAAGAAATCGATGTATAGCGGTATGATCAAAAAAGCACGAGTAATGTGTGCTTCACAAGTACTGGCCATCAACGAATCTGTTCTGTCGGCCGGTCGTATACTCCGAGTTAACTAGCTGTTAATAGATCGGAGAGTGTTGCCAAAAATGACTTGATGTCAAAGGCGACAGCCCGTATGTGCTGGAGCGATAAACACATTCAACAATCGACTGTGGTTAAGTAATCCGCATAGCGACCTTGTAATTGAAACCTGGCAGTATGACGTAGACTGCCTGATAATATTTATTTTTTGAATTTGTAAACCTCTAACAGCAGCAAATCACATCAGGAAGCACAAAACAAATGCTGACTAAGGCTCTGAAAATATACAGCAATTAAAAAATCTCAATAACCGCTGTAACAGCCATCCTCCCGTTGCTTACAAAACAACTTCCAACTCTCATTCACTCTCTCTCTCTCTCTCTCTCTCTCTCTCTCTGTCTCTCCCCTCGCCCCAAATCAAAACAAGTCCTTCTCTTACTTGCTCTCGTTGATTTAATTAGCCTAACAGTTCACACAGGTAAATCCAGCCAAATGTTAGCTTGGCCAGCGTGTCTGCTCGCGCAATGCTGAATGCGACCCACAGTGAACATATTTGCACACACACCTGGTTTCAATACTGTAGTAAAAAGTGCACACGCTGTTAAGTTACCACGCTGACAGTTACCTAAATAGTGTTGAGCGTATACTTAATATGTATCAAATAGCAAAAAAAAACTCTTTATAGCAATATTCTACTCACAAACAAGTGTAAACAAATCTTGGTAAAAATTAACTTTTCTCCGACTCACTCTTCTTGACTGGTAAAAATTAACTTTTCACCGACTCACTCTTCTTGACTGGCTAACACTTAGTGGTGATGTATAGTGGCTCACTTAAAATTCAGAGCATCCTGGTAACGAAAAAATTTACCTTGAAGAAAAAACGAATGTATATATATTTAACATGAATTAAAGTAACACGTGATATCTTTTCTATTAGATTAAGTTAAAATCCCAAGGAATTAAACAAGTAAATGAGCTTACCGAATAAAGAATGAATTCCGGCACTAACAACTGTTATAAGCCCTGCGCAGAAGTTTCACTTTGCTCAGTGGCAGAATCCCTCTTGAGACGGTACTGAGTGATAAAACACCTCTTGCTTAAAAAGCGAGCTAGAGTCTGCAGGTTGCTTTTGCGCGTGTACTAGATGAAACAAATTCAGACGTAAGACCTTGGGGAGATATTCCCCGGGCGACTCAAGATACAAGAAGAGGACGTAATTTGCCGCAACGCTGGCGTTTCTACGAGCGACCGGGGTTCGCTGGACGAGACGAGGGCGGCACACATAAAAGGGTAGAAGTGTAACTGAAAGAAACAGGGAAATAGCCGTTCTCGACAAGGAAGGTAGAATAAAAGAACCTATAGCTATATGCCGCTGTCCACGTGTAAAAGGGTGGAATTAGCCTATCCAACGTAACTGACATGACCAATGTCAGAACTAAGCACTACTGGGAACTATAAGACAGACAAGTGGGCGTGGACAAAATGTACGAACAAGACGGGCCAGACCACTGTGCTAAAAGTGACAGACATTTCAATCAAATCATGACAATAGTGTGAAATTTGAAACTTTAATGAATTATGTAATGACGTGCAGTGTTAACCCTTGGCTAACAAGATGGATTTGTATTACGCTTGAAAACATAGACGTTAGAACCAATGCGCATTTGTCCGGTACCACCCCAAAGATCTTCCACTATCACCGGTGCTGTTTAACATCTACACAGCAAAAGTAGCCTCCATCCTGCCAACTTGGCTGGGACAAACATTGTCTTAAGCAGATGACATACTCATTTATAGAACTGGCTCTGACCGACAGGAAATGGTCAATGGGATACACAGGACACTACAGATTAATTGAATTTATTTAACAAATAGTTATAGCTAATAGTTAACTAATCCTACTAACCACTAATTAATATTAAAACAAATTAACTAGTTCTAAAAGTAAACTACAGATAAAGTAAGATTCAAGGGAGATGTTACTTTTGTGGTACATGGTTTTTGAATATGATAATAGGCAAGCTGGTTCACTCCGGACAAATGCAAATCTTCTCTTTTTTTTTTTTTTTTTAATTCTTGTTTTTTTTTTAATTCTCAAAATTGAATTTGTTTACAACACACGTAAAAAAAATTGGGTCATACAAATTATAAAGAAATGTAACAGCAATTACAAAGACAAAGAAACATGCGTTGGTAGAAGCCCCAGCAAACACACACACATACATAAGTATAAAGATACGCTACTAATACTTTTTAATATTAATAAATCTAATGTTGCAATATCTACACAAGTTAATAGGGCTTGTTTTACTGAAAAAAACTACGTGGAATGATTTAAGTGTTTTGTTTTTTGTGTGAATATATTGTAGAATTGTTTTGAGTTAAAAATCCTTTGTTCATAGATGGCTTTATATCTGCAAATCCATACTAGATGTCTATATTCTGCCAAAAGTGTAAGTAACTGAACTTTAATGCGTGGAGTAATTTTGGGAAAGATGTTGAGCATACCTGCTTTATACAAAACTACTTCTGTTGTTGTATTGTTTGTAATGTCTGTTCAAAGTGTTCAAAGTTTGTGTCACTGTATTAAATAATGAAGGAAACCTGAGTCCTGTGGATAGTAAATAAATAAATAAAGGTAATTAACAGGTACTCTTTGGACATAAAGGGTGGCACTAGACAAGAGAAAAGAAAATATGAGTGATATTCTTACCGGGAAACAGAGGTGAAAATTATGAGGACAACATGTAAAGAACTTGATCGGATGGCACAGGACAGGAAGACTTGGCATGTGTTTGCTGAAGGCCTATGCTCCTTGATGTATCATCTGGTTGTGGACCATGTTTCTTCTTGTTACTTCAGTCACCTTCCTCAGATACCTCATTCCTGAGGCTTGGATCTGGCTTCTGTGGGTTGTAGTCGTTGTCTGTGTCTCGCATCCAAACGAGTTAACATTTGGATTAATCTGTACTTTTATTTCTTTCTCTATGAATGAAGGGTGTTGAGTTATGTAATAATCTGCACATCTTCTCACCGTTAACTGTAACAGAATTGGTAACGCATTATCCATTTTTTTCTGTCCCTCTATTATTTTGCCGTTATACCCTGTTAACCAAAACTTGTTATATTTGGGGTATATAGTTTGATAACTTCTTCGATGTAGCACGTTCCTAGTCCTGAAAAGGACTGGTCCTGAATAGAACCGATAGCTGCCTGTTTGGTCCCTTCTCGTTGATATCTTTCTCGGCTGTATGTTGATTACGACTGTCTCTTTTATATTTGGTAGGAGTTCCTCTAGGGTTTCTGTAATTATTTTGTCTTTGGTTTCTTTGCTTATTTCTCTTTCTTGATTGCTTTTTGTTACGATATCCTCGATGATCCTTCTCTCAGTTTCAATTCTGTTGAGGACTTCTTCGTTCTCTTCCTTTAGCTCTGCGAGTTTGGCGATGTCGACTTCTATTTGGTGCTGAATGGATTTCATGTCCTGTAACATTGTCTAGGCGCTCTATAAGGCTCCTATTGTTTCTTCTCTTATGGTATCTGTGTCTTAGTTGTGCTGCCTGTTCCTGTCGAATTTGAGTTTTTGTTTTATGTCTCGCACAACTGTGGTAAGTTTTATTAGTTGGGTTCTTGTGTGCTGTTCCTGTTTAGCAGTGCCACCAGAAGCGTCTCAGTGTCTTGCTTCTCTGAAGATGTTTTTGGTTACATATTCTTTCAGTATGGCCGTGGTTCCCGAGATAGTTTGCGCAGGTTCTGTTGGAGTTGCTCACGTTAGAGTTGTTGTCCCGTTTCGCGTAAGGACATTAATTGTAAGAGTGACTTCCCGCACAGTATCGGCAAACTGTTTCTCTCTTGCTATTGTTCTTAGTGTGCGAAAATTGCTGGCAGTTTGAGCACTGCATAACTCGATGGATGTGCTCTTCTGTTTTTTCGATATCTTTCGTCTAGGCTTAGTTGAAGTGGTCTTGAAGTCTCTTCAATAGTTAGGATAACTAGGTTTGTGTCCTTCTTGTCTCATGTCTTCAGCCTTTCAACCTGCGTTATTTTGACAATCTTGTTTTCTGTTTGCAGACGGCTGCGGACTTCTTGTGTAGACCAATTGTTGTGGAATCCTCTTACAACTATCTTTTAGGTTTTCTTGTAGATCTCCACAGTAACGTTAATCTGGTGGGGCTACTGGACTTCTTTGTGTCCGGACTCTAGTTCGACCATCAGTTTGTTTGTCTTCCCGGTGTTATTTAGAGCTATTATAACTCCTTTTTCGTGTCTTGTAACTCTAATTATACTCCTCCTGCCCGTTATTGCCTCGAGTATACCGATCACTTTATCGTCGGGTAGGGCCCTGAGCGAGGCCTCACCTCCAGACATCCGAGTTATCTTAATGATCCTCTCCTGTAGTGACTCGTGAGACACGGCATTTCTTGGCTTGCGAAGTTTGCACGCTCCGACATCCGTCTCAGTTTGAGCGTGTGGTCGGTGGGACGGACTCTCCTGATCACCGTGGGACACTTGGTTGTTCTCCGTTGAGTCCCAGGTATCTCTATGTCTGATTTTGGTACGTCAGGAGCTACTTCTAATACTGCTTCTTGTAATTGTGGAGAATGACTAAGGAACTCGTCTCTGTATTCACAAATTCTGCGTAGTGCTTCGATAATGATATCTTCTGGGTCTAACTCATTAAGTTCTGATGTTATTGTCCTCTCATCCGCAGCAAGCTGGCAGGTGATTGTCACATATGAAAATATTGCAGCTGTCTCCGTTCACTTTTGCAAAAACAACAAAATGTTAAGAAAAAGAAAAAAAAGCTAATTTAAATTATTAATAGATTAAAAAAAGATAATTATCACTTGCCAATTTACATTTTAAATTTACGTAATACTGTCCCTTAAACATATAAACTGACCTTAGTAAACTCCCCTGACAAATACGAACTTGCACTGATCTATCTATCAATCTATCTATCTATCTATCTATCTATCTATCTATCTATCTATCTATCTATCTATCTATCTATCTATCTATCTATCTATCTATCTATCTATCTATCTATCTATCTATCTATCTATCTATCTATCTATCTATCTATCTATCTATCTATCTATCTATCTATCTATCTATCTATCTATCTATCTATCTATCTATCTATCTATCTATCTATCTATCTATCTATCTATCTATCTATCTATCTATCTATCTATCTATCTATCTATCTATCTATCTATCTATCTATCTATCTATCTATCTATCTATCTATCTATCTATCTATCTATATTTTTAAACGGATCTTGTAATTTTCCTGTAAAGCTAAGAAAAATAAACCCAGACAACAGTAAGAGTTTTTTATATAACGTAAAGAAGAAAATTCGAACATGACATGAGTTTTGTAAGGGCATAAAATATATTAATAACTGCATGGAAAATCTAAGACTGCATGCAAAAATTCATGTCCATACAACAAACAGTTTTGGAGAAAATGGACACTTTCTGACACAAGGTATAAACAGAAAGTGTGTATACAAAAAAGCGACAGCCAGGGAAGATCAACAATTACAAACATAATTCACGCTGAAAATAAAGTCCGAAGAAGAAAAAAAAAATCACAGTCAACCAACGCAGTGGACACAAAATCCTTCAACAATCATATGTTGGAACTTCCACTGAGGGAGGTCTGCAAACATGGTCCTATAGAACACTCACGAAAGCCCGGGAGTGAATCTGGGATGTTCCCTTCGCGAGTCGCCTAACCCAACCAACCCACTGTAAACATTGAACATATAACATCAAGCATGTACGTGGACATTAAAAAAGAAAGGTCGACCATCACATACAACGGTGGTACAGTGTGCATACAAGACCACGATCACGTTTTTTTAAAGAAAAAATATCCCGGCCCTTGCAAGTTAGCGATACATTTCAATTATTGGACTCGGGTGTTGCATGTATGTGCCTTACAGTCTTGTAGAAATTAATAATTGATGGCCGACAGTACTTGACTAAAAATCCTTGAAGGTCAGCTTGGGTGAACGTTAGAAAGACATTCTAGCGAAAATTACAACTCGTGGTTATCTTGAAGACATTGATGCCACACAGTTGATTGTAGTACATGCTGGATATTTGAATCGATATTGACTCTTGAGGTGAATAGAAATTTTCCCCATTAGACTGGAACACCAGCTAATACACCGTGAATTTCTTTAATTCATATTAAGTATGTCTTGGTTGACACGGTGTGTCTTTATGCGAGACTGTCAATATGTCTACTGACTTTATATGTTGTCAGTCTTGGTCGGGCCTATAGGGGTTGAAGACTACTAGACAACGCCAATGGTGAAAACAGTGTGGGCCGAATAGATGGGTTGTGGTTAATGCTCAACTTGACCAACTGGTAATTGATGTTAATTGAAGTCGTGGTTTGACTTCAGACACACGTTTATTTGGTGAACGTAACATACAAGAGCAATCATTGTATTGGCATGTATATATCCATAGTTTAGGTTATACATCAAGATCTGATAGTTCCTTTCATTCTCATATATATCTGATCATGAACTTGATCGTTATTCTTTAACGGTCGACCCTTCAAGGACGACAGTAAACTTTACGGCAAGTAATGTTACCATGACTTTCATTACGGAGTTTAAATAGATCAACATGGGTTTCCTTGAATACTATATTGACGTTTAAATCCCGAAAATCTTCTGGGAGGATCTGGATCCCACTAGCGATACAACCTGGCGTATGTATCGAAGTTCAGCCAGACATCTACAAATGACGAAAAATGCATAATATAATATATGCACACGAGCCCTACCTTTGCTAACGTAAATACTCCCTACCAGGAGATTTTATAATTTCTTCCTGAAGGCTTCCCAAAACTTGGTGAAAACTTACAATCAGCTCCGTAAAAAGATGACCGTTTCAGTTCATATGCCTTACGCATCTCTTCATAACGTCAATCGTTCTTTTGCAACAAACTCGAGCGTACCGCGATTTAAATTACACTCGCAAAAAGGGCTTAACACCACCACATACAGTATTGATTCTCACGGACTCACTGTCATCAGTACAAGCAAGCATAAATGGGAGTAGTAGGCCCGATATAAAAGAGGAAATATTCATATACATACATACCTCATTACTGCTGGATGCAAAGTACTGTTAGCATGGATTCCTTCTCATGTTGGCGTAACAGAAAACGAACTCGCTGGCAGGGAAGCGAAGACGGGAAGAAATAGCAATATATTGAAACAGGGCTAGGGAGACTCGAAATAAAGACACTGATAGCAAGGACAATAACCAAAGAATGGAGAATAGCATGAGATCAGAGCACGAAATGAAGACATGCTTACCAGCTTTTAAAGAAACCAAATAAAAAATATCAAATACAAGACGAACTAAAAACACCAGTAAATAAAAAACTACTCCGTCTCAGATTAGGAACCGGCTCTTTAGAATAGAGGAACCCATCTGTGATGAATGTTATTAAATTAATACAATAAAACACTTCTTGCTGGATGCAAGAAATACGACAAACACAGACAAAATATAAAAGATTACTGTAAAAATTCAATATAGAACTAAATGTAGAAAATTTAATGTGCACCAATTTCCCACAAGCAGTAAAAAAGTTTTAAAACATTATATCATAAAAACAAAAGCTACAATCTAAAACACGACAGGAGGAATGACTATATATATATATAACTCGTAATTATCTTACAACGCTAGCAGTAGTAACACAGCTATCTCATCACAAAGGAATAACACAACTCAGTAGAAGACGTGCATAAATAAAGCCCAAACCAATATTAAAGTCGTGCCAGCATAGATACTTCTGAATAAAACACACACACACACACACACACAACTGAAAAATTAACCAAAAAGTAAAAACCCCAACTTTAGGAATAATACAGTACACAACGTATGATAAACACAATCAAGAAAATAGCACACTAAAATTTTTTTAAAGTCCTGATATAACTGATAGGGTGGGCGAGATGATGGTGATGCTATTGTGATTTGTGATCACATTCTTGCCCACTCGCAACCGATCCGAACAACAATAAAACTTTGATTCTAAGGCAGGGGCTGTATTTATTCATACGAGCCAGTCAGCGACCAAGCGCATGAAGCAAACATTAAACAAATAAAACAAAGCAAACAATACACCCAGCCAGTGCTCGATTGCTAATCTAAAACAGACAAACAAAGCACCGACTAGTTAAAATCATAATAGTTAAACAATTAAAAAAACCCATGCTCTCACCTGTAAAACAGTCCTTCCGCGCCACCTGACGCACTTAACAATCACACACACACACACAACTCATGCGTGTCGTCCAATGAGACTAGTATGGTGTTTTGCATGAGGCTGGCAATCTCACCATGTAACACAGATTGCTACCGAAACCACTACTGCAAGAGCATCTGAATGCTTTGTGAAGGCTTCATGTGGATACGAGCCACATTGATGGCCCCATGCTCCATAAGGAGCGAGAAGAGAAATATATATCTATATATATATATATATCAAAGTGAGCCCACGTGCTCCCACAAACCAATCTACACACAACAATAATTAAATAATAATAAAATGGACTTCGAATAATTTTCAACTATATGTACCATGAATACCCTCATTAATGAGCATAAACTACCACCTCCCAACAGATCCATCTCAATATTCGTCCCTGCACTCTGAAGCATGTCGTATTTGCCGACGGATGAGATTGGGAACTCATCATATAAAATACATTGTTACAGAAACAACCACTGCAATAGCATAAAAATGCTTCTTGTGGGCTTGTGATGGACTCCAGCCGCATTGGTGTTTCCATGCTCTGCAAGGAGCAAACAGAGAAACACCTCTGTCTTAAAGTGCCTTACGCACAAAGGAGTGGCATTGCGCTCACCAGAAATCTAGATGACTATCCTCACCTCACTCAAAGTAACCCTCTAGAGATATACAGTAGTATAATCAATTATTGTGAAATAAACTAAATCACTCTTACATCAAAGAATAAAATAAAATTACTCTTCACTTAACAAAACTAGAACTAAATTCATCACCTAAAGGAGATTTAACACGAAAACTATCTCTTCCATTACTGAAGAAAATTACCTTCACCCACGTGTCAATTCACACAATATAAAATAGCGGAACACTATAGGCTTACAACACTTGATAATTAAGCGTGTCATGCACTCACTGGCGCCACTTTCATGTAACAGTGCATGATGATTTTCATGAACACCTGGCTCCCATCTTGCCAACAGTTAATATTATGTAAATTTAAGTCCCTGTCCAGTTCCATGTATGAAATAGTTTCCTACTATATTTGCCTTTCTTGACCGGTCTGATGAATGAAATAATTGCTACTAAACTCTTACAGCCGCAATCTGGACTTAACACCAGCAAAATCTGTCCACACATTATTTTCACTCATTATAACTTTAGAACTAAATATAATGTCCTAAAAGAAATCTCCTTAGGAAACACATTTATCTATTTCATTAAACATGATACTAAAAAAACGGCAGATCTACAGCCCTATTTTCTTTCTAACACTATTTTCACGTAGTGTTTTGAGGGTATTTTGCATGTGTGAGTGTTCTCATGCTCTAGCGGGAGTTCATTAGTCATTTGAGTTATTGTGAGTGGGGAATGCGTGCATTGTATTGATTTGGCTACAAGCAGGGTTGTGAGCATTGCTTGAGACAAGCTGTTAGCTTTAGTGATGTGTGAATGAAGATCAGTGGAGCGTGGAGGGTTTTCACGGGTTTTGGTGAATGCACAAGAAAGGGGCAGTCAGAGAGAGTAGGGTGTGGTTTTGAGACGTCCGTTGAGGCAGAAGAGAGTTGAGGCAGTAGACAGGAGACAGCGAAGAGCGTAGAGAAAAGAAGGGTGGATGTCTATAGTAGTGCGCGAGTAGAGGGCCAGAGTTGTGTTGTAGATGTTGCAGTAGTTATTCAGGAAGTAGCTTATTTGTGGCTGTAGTTATTCCTAGAAGAATAGTGTGTGCGGATACTCGGGATTTGTGATGTATCTAATATTTGTAATGGCCCTACGTCCATTGTGACTTATTGTGAATACAATACATTGTTGGAGATTGACATAGCTGTTGGAGTTACTCCTTAGACAGTGAGCTAGGACGAGTGGTGTATAAATGTTGTCTGACCTTCTACATCCACCCATATACACCTTACTCGTCAAAATTATCACCTTCTACCTAAATTAACTCACGTGTCATGTCTTTGTTCATCTTCTACCCACACAGGGTGTGCCTATCTTCGTTTCTCTCTCGTCTGGACCGATTTTCAAAAAGGCTATTCGGCGGCTTACTCTCTCTTTTTATAGGCCTGTCGATTTGTTACTACAGCCCATACACTTTTCAGTGATTGTTTAAGCCTGTCCTAGCATGCCACTGCGAGAAACAAACTTCTTGCTAGGAAGAAACCGGATTGTTGGATGATAGGCGTTGCATGAGGAGGGGTTTAAGAATCATTACAGGATGGCAGGTAATCCATATAACGTGATGCTCAAAAGAATCCAGTACGTTCTGACACATTCGCGGTGCACAAATAGAAGTCCCAGAGCGTTAGTCTTGATCTATAATTTTATTGAAGTGTAAAACTAATTCTAAATGGGTTTCTTAGGAGTTCGCACGAGAGAAAAGAGTGCTGCAGAAATCTGAGTTTACGCATTAAGTGTTTGGCGCCTTATTGGAAACAATCTAGAAAACCTACATTTCGATAGTAAAATTCGCAAGATATGACATCAAAAACTTCCTAAGTTACAAGAACGGAAATCCGCGCCATCGTTTGTACACGTTGGTGGCGAGAGCATTTTATTCATTGTTTTATATATATATATATATATATATATATATATATATATATATATATATATATATATATATATATATATATATATATATATATATATATATATATATATATATATATATATCAATATATATATATATATTATTTAATATCAAATATATATATATATATCAAACGTCAGTTATGAAGTGAATTTCAATTATATAAATTCGTCACATGACTGCATCGCCAAGTGCGTCGTCAAATTTAAATAAATATATAAAATAAATAAATGATATCTTAGTACCTATAAATGCGAGACGTGTCAGTTTAATGAGAAATTTACATTGCTCAAGAAGCTTGTTGCTTGAACTAGGTTGAGTTACTGAACACACGTCAGATCATGAAGTGAATTCAATTACTCACGACGTAAATTCGTTCACATGACTGCATCGCCAAGTGCGTCGTCAAATTAAATAATACATATAAAAAAATAACAAAATAAATAGATATTGATTAGACTCAATTTTACAAATAAAAGACTCGCTCACATGTGAATGCAGAAGTCTCCATTACGTGTCGGCTATATCCTTCAACAGCGACAATCACAAAGAAAGGATACATTGTCCTGGTCCACCAGTCTAGAGGTCGACCCCTTTCCCCTTTTTCCAGGGATCCATCCAGAAAATGTCCTTTTTATATACATTTGCTGAGAGAAGAAAAACTAAGGATGAGTGTACTTCTCTCTGTTGGTCTTTTTTTCTGTCCAGGGTATTCTCAAACAAGGGGAACAATTATATGAACACACAAATGATCTATGCAGAAAAATCAAAAGCAAGAAGATGGGTAACAGGATCAAAAAAGTAATACTAGACAAACAAATGCAAAAATATAGCACACAAGTTAAAAGAATTAAATATTCGAACCCATTGAAACTAATAAATAATACAAATTCAGCAAGATAAACTTTGAAGTAAACAAAATAATAGAATTCTGGGCCTCAGTTTTTTGGTAACAAGTAATTGTTCAAGTCCTTCTGGGTTGGTCGATAGGAGGACTGTGTCGTCAGCATATCTGATTTCCGGGATCTGGTACCCGCCGAGAATATCATGAGAAGCGTAAGAGATGACTCCCTCAGTGTAGATGATATATTATCACATTCCTATCTGTGGTTTTGTTTTGTCATTTGAATTTTGTCTATTTGTAGTTGTGAACTGTTGTGAACACTTAAGTATATCGTCACCGTAAACATTGTACATGGGGTGCTAGTGACAGACAGACAGAATAGGACTACTGCGTCATCAAGCATGTCGTACAAGGTGACTAATGAGGTTGGGCATGGGGCTGGCAATGCCATCTTGTGGAACAAACAACCACACAAACCACCGATGTAAGAGAATGTGACAACTTGGTGCAGGTTGCCGGAAATGGACCAGCCACAGTAGTGGTCACATGACCCATCATCATCATCAGTTGCCATCTCCACAACGAAGGTTGGCTGTAATGGATCTCCAACGTCTTCTGTCTCTTGTCTTGGTGGTGCACTCTGATAGACTCATTCCCGTCCATCTTTTGATGTTATCTTCCCACTTATAGCGCTGTCTTCCCCTTGCACGTTTGCCTTCAACTCTCCCTTCTGTTATGGTCTTCTGCAAGGTGTTATGCCTTTTTATGTGGCCAAAGTATTTTAGCTGCCGAACTTTGACCTCCCTCATTAGTTCTCTTTTCATACCTAGATTTTCTAGGACTTCCTTATTTGTTTTCATCTCTTTCCATGAGATGCACCCCATTCTTCTATATATCCACATTTCAAGAGCCTCAATTCTTTCTTCCAAATGCTTATTCATCGTCCATGTTTCTGCACCATACAGAAATGCAGAATATATATAACACTTTATGATTCTCAGTTTTAATTTGTGAGATAACTGTTTGGATGTCAGTATATGTTTCATGTTGTTGAATGTAGCTTTGGCCATTCCTATTCTCTTCTTGATTTCTGTTTCACATCTGCCATCTTCTGTTATTATATGACCAAGATATTCGTAGCCTTTGACTTGTTCCAGGATTTTCCCATTTACGCTTATCTTTAATGTGGGTTTATCGTCTGTTTTGCTAATTATCATAGTTTTTGTTTTTCTCAATATTAATGTCGAGTCCATATTCATGACTTATACTGTTCACTTGCTTCACTAGTTCTTGTAACTCCTGTTCGCTTTCAGCTAACAACACGGTATCATCTGCATATCTAAGGTTGTTTATTGACCTACCACTGATGTTCAGTCCTGGTATTTCCTGTATCTGTTTGAAAATTTTTTCGGTGTATAAATTAAATAGGCAGGGGGACAGCACACAGCCTTGTCTGACACCTCTTTTTATGTCTATGTATGGTGAATAATTCCTTCCCGATCTTACTGTGGCAGTTTGCTCTCAATAAAGGTTACTGAGTATTCTTATATCCTTTCCATCAATACCTATGTCCTCGAGGCATTCAATTATTTTCTCATGATGGGCTCTGTCAAAAGCCTTCTTATAGTCAATGAAACACATATACATACTTTTTTGGACCTCTGTATATTTTTCTGCTAATATTCTTAGTCATTGTCCATAAATTTGGATTATTATATTCAGTTCTACTAACGAGTTTCCCAGCAAGTCTCTGACAGTAAAAGTACGACCATATTACTTTCTTCGTATGTGTGGATTCTGACTTCAAATATTACATTGAAGGTATATCGTACAAGTAATGAAGTTGGGATATTGTCACCTACGCATTTTTAAAAACCATAGGTTCAGTTCAATTTCAACTTATTATTCATAACGGCAACAGTCGTTACTTAATGTCGCATCATACAAGTGCTCTTTTAGACACAGTCATAGATGCATGTGTCGCAAAATTGGTTTCAATACATTGCAAACGTGGTCGAGGAGTTTACAGTTAAAGTCACCGATCGATTGTCAACAAAGCGGCCGCTGTCAAAATGGCGGTATATCGGCAAACTGTAGACGATACATCGAAATCGGCAATTATAAATAAAAGCATAATGGAATCATTGTGAAAAGAATTTCACATTTTAGTCCAGGAAAGGATTGTGTACAACTGTGTATAAGAAGAAATGGTAGGAAGTTATCCTTTACGAAGATATATGCGTATTTTGGCTGCCCACAGTTACGCTGAAAGCCTGTAAATCCACTTCTGTTCTAAATATTAAAATCAACAAATAACAGTTTGGGAAATTTCATAGACAGGAATATAGAGAGATATCGGCTGTCTAAAACATGATAAGATGGAACAGTATGGATAATATATAAGCCGAGAATGATAAAGGGAAAAATTCAGGCAACGCACAGATCGAGTAAATCGCTGCTTCGAAAAGAGATTTTCAGCATTGGCTTAAGCTGTGACGTCACTGCTCTCCGATACGGCCGCGTTCGGCTTATAAATAGCGTATCGGAAAACTGGAGACACACACGGTCACACCGAAAAACACGCTCGACGGGAGTGAAGCAGTGCAGTTGTCGTTTTCAGTACGCTACAAAAGACGAATTTCAGATAAGTTTTTTCTCTTCTCTAACATATTTAAACTAAATATTATTAACCACCTATAGTATTAGATAATTGCTTTTAAACGTTAGCTAAAATTGATAGGTGTATTGGAATAAATAAAATATTAGTGAAATAGAATAAGCACAGATAGGCCAACCACGTGTGGTCTTCATTTGTAAAGTGCAGTAGCCATCTTGCTTTTCTTTGTGTAATTAATACAGGCATCTTTCAGCGCAGAGCCGCGTGTGAACAAAATCAAATTTAATTCACATTTACTAGCTCAGTAGTAGGACTATCCAGCCTTTAATTATTGATAGCTAAACATAATTTAAAATTTATATTAAAAAAAAATAAATAAATAAATAAAAAAAATAAATAAATATATTAACTTGCCTGATGTTAATTTAGCAAACATAAGTACAACATAATGCTAACCAGATGGCAGTCAGGGGAGGGAAAGGCTTGGAGCAAATCATCAGAAAGACATACTAAGGAAGGAACATCAAAACGGACAGAAAATGAGAGGAACAAAAGCCCTGGTCTAAAGGACACAGAAATTAAGGGCAAAATGGAAACCATCAATGAAAAAACAAAAGTGAACCCTGAAGTAAATAAAAACAGGGAACCAAACAAAAAGAGCAACGAGAAAAAAACAGAAATTCTGACTTCGAAGCAAGGTGCTGCAAACAATGGAACACCACCTTCGACAGGAAATAAAGCCGCAGAACACATTAGGAAGGACAAAGAGGGAAATGCAGGCCAATGCACTCAGGAAACCAAAGAACACAAAGAAAGTGCCGAGGACAGCCTAAAGGAAACAAAAACCCACAGAAGAAGAGTTAAAATCACTCAAGTAGGAGGGACAGAAGCCACTCTGAGAGCCCTACCCGATGACAAAATCATGGTTATCCTAGAAATAATAATAGATAAAAAATCTATTAACAGATTACAAAAAACAAGCAATGGTGTAGTAATCTGTTTGAACAGCACAGAAAAAGCCAAGGTCCTAATAAATGAACTGAAAGAAAAATCTAAAGAAGTACAACTCCCACATAAAATAAATATACAAATGGAGCTGATCAAAGAGATTAGAAAAGTCGTAATCAAGGGCATCGATACAAACCTAACAGAAGAAGAGATCCACACAAACATAGTGAAAGAAAACCCAGAAACTAAGATAGAAAAGATAGAACGAATTAAAACTAAGCTGCAGAAGAATACATCAGTGGTAGTGTTGAGTGTGCAGGGTACAGAAATACCCAAAGAGATCAAAATCTGCAAGAGAATCAGGAAGACTGAAACATTCATACCACCAATCATCCAATGCACAAATTGTCAAGGCTTTAGTCACATGCAGCATGTTTGTAAAAGAGCAACAAGATGTAGTTTCTGTGCAGGAGCACACAAACACGTAAACTGCACAATGGCTAAAGAGGACAAAGACTACAAACAAGAAAATAAAAACAGAAGATGTGCAAACTGCCAGGGTAACCACAGTGCCAGGTACCAGGGGTGTCCAGTCTTCCAAGAGACAAAATACGTACTTAAAGAAGCTCTAGAAACCAACACACCAATCTGGAAAGTGAAAGAAACTTACTTACTTACTTACTTAGTCGTTCCCCTTCTACCGTGAGGTGTGAAAGAAACACAGAAAGCAAACAGCCACCTTCAAAACTTCAAGAAACAAATAAAACAAATAACCACTGAAGTACAAAACATAAAGGAGAAAATACAGAAAGAAGATGAATGTAAAACACACATAAGCAACAGCGAAGTAGAAAACAACACAGAAGAGACAGAACATAACAACACCCAAGCCAGGCAGGTATTAGAAGAAATTAAAATAGCAAAACAGGCAATAGAAAGAGACCTCAAAACAATAACAGAAATAAAAGAGGCTAATGAAGAAATCCTTAAAAAATAGAGAGAGAAAAAGCTATTTTGTCAGACGAAACAATGGAAGAAAAATTTAAGGAAACAGTGGAACTACACCTACCATACATAGCAGAAAGAGTTCGGAGTACAATGGTTACTTGGACTGATGAGTTTGTGGAGAACATGAGAGATAGTGAACAAAACCAAAAGAAGTAGATCCCCTTTCAAAGAACCTAATAAAAACAATAACATAACTAAGCTAACCATACTAAATGGGGACCAAAGACTCTAGAGCTATCAAAGTAGTTCAGTGGAACTGTAGGGGTGCCAGGAAGAACCTGATGTCTCTTATGGGACAGTATAAGGAGGCAAAACCCCTCTTTGCAATACAAGAAACCCTCCTGAACTCCAAACAGAAACTGAACTACCAAGGGTATATAACACTTAGAAATGATAGACCTGAGGGAAGAGGAGGGGGCGTGGCCTTTCTAATACATGAAGACTACAAAATATTAAATTGGGAACAATTCAACACAGAAAATATTGAAGGAATAAGTATAACATTAGACAGTGAGCCAGATAACTTAAAAATAATAAACATCTATAGCCCCAAGGGTAATATAACCGATAGGGACATTGCCACTATTAACACACAAATAGACCAAAGAACATTATTGGTAGGTGACTTTAATGCACACCATGAGGCATGGGGTAACAACAGTAATGATCCAGCAGGAAAAAGACTGTTGGACTTCATTGAAAGTGCTGAGCTAATCATACTAAATGATGGCTCATTGACAAGGGTTAACCCATGCAACAGTGGAGGAGATACAGCAATAGACATAAGTATTATAACACCAAACCTAGCCTCTGCTAAATGGGAAGTACTGAATGACTCCAGCTCAGACCACTTACCCATAGAAATAAACCTAAACGACAAATATAGAACTAGTCCAAAAAGCTCGAAACCCACATTCAACCTAAACAACCCACATTCATATTTGCAGAAAAACCTAAAAAAGGCTATAAAATTGGGAGTCCTTCCAATTGGAGAAACTAAGTAAAAACTAAGCATAGAACAAATTTTTTTTTTTGATGGCTGTGCGTAATCTGTTTCTAACAGTATACAAAGATATATTTGCAGAAAAACTAACAAATGAGATTTTGTAAAAATAGCTGTCTATATCATCAAAATATATACCAAACAGGAATAGGACCTCCTTATTTGTTTTCATCTCTTTCCATGAGATACGCCCCATTCTTCTATATATCCACATTTCAAGAGCCTCAATTCTTTCTTCCAAATGCTTATTCATCGTCCATGTTTCTGCACCATACAGAAATGCAGAATATATATAACACTTTATGATTCTCAGTTTTAATTTATGAGATAACTGTTTGGATGTCAGTATATGTTTCATGTTGTTGAATGTAGCTTTGGCCATTCCTATTCTCTTCTTGATTTCTGTTTCACATCTGCCATCTTCTGTTATTATATGACCAAGATATACGTAGCTCTTGACTTGTTCCAGGATTTTCCCATTTACGCTTATCTTTAATGTGGGTTTATCGTCTGTTTTGCTAATTATCATAGTTTTAGTTTTCTCAATATTAATGTCGAGTCCATATTCATGACTTACACTGTTCACTTGCTTCACTAGTTCTTGTAACTCCTGTTCGCTTTCAGCTAACAACACGGTATCATCTGCATATCTAAGGTTGTTTACTGATCTTCCACTGATGTTCAGTCCTGGAATTTCCTGTATCTGTTTGAAAATTTTTTCGGTGTATAAATTAAATAGGCAGGGGGACAGCACACAACCTTGTCTGACACCTCTTTTTATGTCTATGTATGGTGAATAATTCCTTCCCGATCTTACTATGGCAGTTTGCTCCCAATAAAGTTTACTGAGTATTCTTATATCTTTTCCATCAATACCTATGTCTTTGAGGCATTCAATTATTTTCTCATGATGGATTCTGTCAAAAGCCTTCTTATAGTCAATGAAGCACATATACATACTTTTTTGGACCTCTGTATATTTTTCTGCTAATCTTCTTAGGCAAAATATTGCCTCTCTTGTTCCACTGTTCCGTCTAAAACCAAACTGTTCTTCTTGGATTTCGCTGTCTACTTTACTTTTTATTCTTTCCTGTATGATTTTGAGCAGTATCTTAATTGCATGACTCATCAGGCTGATTGTTCTGAAGTCTGAACATTCTGTTGCATTTGGTTTTTTTGGGCAATGTTATAAAAACTGATGTCTTCATGTCGTGTGGTAAATATCCTGTATTGTATATATCATTGCATATTTCTGTGATTGTATCTATACCAAAGCTCTCCAGAGCTTCTATCATTTCAATGTTTATGTTATCCATGCCTGCTGATCTTCCTTTTTGTATCATATGAATGGCATTCTCTACTTCTGATCTGAGAATGTGTGGGCCTTCATTAGAATCTGGTGATGGTTTTTTACCTCTGTTGTCCTCGAATAGTTCTTTTACGTATTCTGCCCATCTGTTTGATATGTCTTTCTCATCAAGTAATATTACACCATTTTTGTTCTTGATACAGCTTCCTCCTTGTGCAAACCGCGACCGATTGATAATTTCTTTATTTCTTCATGCATATCTCTTGTCATGTGCTTCGCTTCCAAGTCTTCTATTTCCTTACATTTTGTTTCTATCCACCGTTCTTTTGCTTCTCTACACATAGTACGTATGTCATTGTCTATTGTTTTATATTCTGGAGTATTTTTTGCTTTCTTTCTTTCTGCCATTTTATTCAAGATGTCATCTGTCATCCAAATTTGATTTTTCTTAGACTCCTTTTTAGGTAAATTTGCATTTGCTGATTGTATGCTTGTTTTTAAGCATTCCCATTTTGCGGTTGCTTTTTCTTCTGGGTTTTTCTCTTCTATACTGCTCCATGCTTTCTGTCAATAACTGTTGGTATTTATTTTTTGACTTCGATTAAATATTTCTGTTTTATATCTGGTTGTTTCAGCGCTGATATTTCTATCTGGGGTTCCTCCTGTCTTCTGTTTCCTGCTCTTTTCAGCTTTATATTTACTTTGATGACAACTGGATTGTGATCTGAATTTATGTCGGCGCCAGGATGTGTCTTTGCACTTGTGACACTGTTCTTAAATCTATGTTTTATCATGATATAGTCGATTTGATTACGTGTTACATCTCCTGGGCTTTTCCATGTGTATAATTTCCTTGGGTGATGTTCAAAAAAGGTGTTACATATGACCAGCTGGTTTTCTTCACAGAACTGGATAAGTCTGTCTCCTCTATCATTTCTTGTCCCTAATCCATACTGTCCTACTATTTTCTCTTGTATTTTCCTTTTCCTACTTTTGCATTCATATCACCCATTACTATCAACACATCTGTAGATTTGACTGGTTTAAGTGTGTGTTGTAGCTCTTCATAGTATTCTTCTATTTCTTCCTCGCTGTAATCTTTAGTTGGTGCATAAGTTTGTAAGATTGATATGTCGAATGGCTTTGCTCTCATCTTTAGTAACATCATTCTGTCATTGTGTGTCCAGTATCAACATACGTATTTTTCTAACTCCTTCTTTATCAACATTCCTACCCCTCTTTCGTGTTTTTCTCCTCCTGAGTGTATAAGCGTGTACTGGTCTCTTGTTATGTAGCCTGTATCCAAAAGTCTTGCCTCTGCAACTCCAAGTATATCGAGTTTCATGTCGGTTGCCTCTAATATAAGATTGTCCAGCTTTCCTTCTCCGTTTAAAGTTCTAAACATTCCATGTTCTATTTTTAGGCTTCTCCTACTAGTTTTTAGGTGGTCTTTCTCAGAATGCTCCCTTTCAACAGAATTTAAGGAACACTCGTCATTATGTACTTCCTTACTCATTAGAGGAGTTGCCTCTTCCCTGTTAATTTGTACAGTAGATTCTTCCCCAGGGGACAGAGAGTTCTCTACATATCGGTTCTTATCTTGTTGTTGTGATTCCATTACTTTCTGTAGGAAGTACGTGGTAAGGCCCCAATCTCTTCCACGGTGGCTAGCCATTGTCTTTTTCTATGTCCGACATGCCTCTAGTGCGCCACACACTTTGCTGTTTCGCTTTGCGAGCCGTTGATCTTCTCAGATTCCTCCGCCTCACTCACCGTCTCAGTCTTTGTGTACTAGGGATGGACATTCCCTTGAATAAGATTGCTCCTACTCCACCCATGTAGTTTAGCCAGTCAGCCAAGACTGTTGCCCGGGATGTGGCCACCGCCGTACACAAGCGGTATTCTAGGAGCCTTGCATGAGCTAGACAAAGAGAGGAGAACCAAATAGGATCCTGACTATCCTAAAAAGGACATGGCTGTCTCTCAACGTGAGGTACTATGCCTCTCTCTTTATCCTACATCCTAAGTACTCGCGACTGTGTACAATAGGTGCGCACTCGTGCGGACATGCAGTCACTACACTAATTCAAACACAAAAAAATATTTTTGAACGGATCTTGTAATTTTCCTGTAAAACTAAGAAAAATTAACCCAGACAACAGTAAGAGTTTTTTTATATAACGTAAAGAAGAAAATTCGAACATGACATGAGTTTTGTAAGGGCATAAAATATATTAATAACTGCATGGAAAATCTAAGACTGCATGCAAAAAATTCATGTCCATTAACAACAAACAGTATTTGGAGGGATAAAATTGACACTTTTCTGACCACACAGGTATATTATTACTAGAAAAGTGTGGTGTATACAAATAAGCGACAGCCAGGGAAGATCAACAACTACCACACTAATTCACGCTGAAAATAAATCCGAAGAAGGAAAAGAAAAAATCAC
>JAMPIV010017211.1:0-315338 GCA_024509875.1 Oreohelix idahoensis
GTGGTGGTTGGGGGGTGTTGGGGGAGGGTGTGTGGGGGGGGGTGGGTGGGGTGTGGGTGGGGGGGGGTGGGTATGTGGATAGGGGAGGTTGGATTTATGGGTTTGAAATGGGATTTGTTACATGCTTAGCCAATGAAGAATACTAGAACGCACTACCTAGGGGCGAATATCCCGTCTGGACCACCTAGGCTAAACGCTCCTATGACCTGCTACGCGATATGGATCAGGGAGTGGGACATTGGGGGGGGTGAGGCAGCTGATAGTGTTTGTGTGGGGTGTTGTGTGATTGAGCTGGGTGATACATAATTATAATAAGGGGAATGCGCGTTGGGGGTGTTTTATTGTATAATTAAGATATTATTCTGCAGAAGGAAAAACACTAGGCACAAGCACAAAACATATTATCCCCGCTTAAACATTCTTTTTTTTTAATTTTTCCCGCTTGTGGACTATTCCTTTAGCCTCGCTTTAATTTCAATATTTGCGGCTATGCATAAGCTCTACTGGGTTCAATTTCCCCCGTCGGGTGATAGATGACTTGCAACTGAGCCAGTTCACCCACCTTAGCCTACCTATACATTCAAATCTGTTCTCAACAAAATGTCAAATTACACACAAAGTCCTGATTGTCACATCAGTTTGCAATTTGAAATGAGCTTTGCTAGTAGTTTTTTTTTCCCTTTCACGCATGGAAAACCACAATTCAACATGCGCCGATTATCCAAACACATATAATTCGATGTCCCAATAAACAATTGTATGCTTGCTAGCGAGGAATAAATGAGATTGAAAACTGCTCATTAAACTGAGCCTATGACTACAACGAAAGCAAACTGGTTCGAGAAGGAAGGACAACAAGTAAAAAAATCTCTTATATTGCGCTCTTGGCTTGGGTTGTTGGTGTGGCACTAATTCAATCTTTCATTTATTATATTAAAGTTCCACTACAAGTATCTACTTGCTCATGATGCATAAAGGGGCGAAATAGTTATAGGATGTTGCAATGAGTGCGAAAACTTGCCTATGCTTCAAGCACCAAACTCACAATTTTTAAATTTTAAACTATCTCTATGATGTCTGAGATCCTTTGACTCTCAGTGAAGAATAATGATAACCTGTCCACTGGTGAGACTGGAAATACCACCGGTCAGTAATAGTTAATCTGTGTGTCTGAGATGCGCTAGAGGACTGTGAGGTTATTATCTCGTTGTAATGGCGTTTGTTTATGCATCAGAGTATTATTTTCGTAGAGAGGAATGAATTCTTATAAGGGAAAATTTCAATCGTACAAGTTCAGTTTTCGATTAATTATGACGTATTGAAGTGCGGGGTTGTATTAGTGGACAACTATTGTTTTCTGTCGGGCAGTAAAAGCTTTCTAGTCGCTTAAATTTATTATTATAGTTATAGATGTCTTGTGGGCGAAGCTTATAAATTGAACTGGCTTATATTATTGAGATTTGGTATTTCGCTAATTTTTCGACTATGGCTAATGTTAAGGACCCCTGCAACTTTGGGGGTAAATAGGTGCATTAGATGAGTGTGGTAACTATTATCATACATTAAAGAGGATGAGTTTTTTGGATGTGCGATACACTTCATATATCTCTATAACCACACTTACAAGCTTATATTGCAAGGTAAACTCTAAATATTTGAGTGTGTTTTGCGGAAAGTGCGTGATGCAAGGATTAAGCGTGAAGTGTGAATAAAAAGCTGAGGTTTCAAGTGAGAAAGGTAAATAGAGATTTTTTAGGTTTTTCAATGGGAATTAGAGTTAAGGTGATGGGCATTATAACAGGAAGACCATTATCTCATAGGGTGGTTATGGTTTGAGAAATTGTTGTAGTTACTGTTTAGATGCCGCATTGTAGTACGATGTATTAGAATAATATAGTAATTAATAGTTGATGAAGGTTATATTAGAAAGTTCAGATAAATATGAGTCTTTCAGTGTGAGTAAATCGTGAAGCTATGTGGAGAGTTAGTGGGTGTAAAATATGTTGTTTTCATTGTATTGTTTATTAGTTGTTTTCTTAGGGATGGGGAATATTATGAATGATGTGATTGGGCATATTTTAATATATGGTTACATAAGTGAATATATAGTGATAAAGCTAATTGTGTGAAATTGGTCATTTGTGTGAAAGGTGTGGTAGATTCAGTCACTTATTTGTATGATGGGTTGCGCATGTTTCATATTGATTATGGTCCAGATATTTGACTATGAATATAACGATTAATGATGATGGGTGGGGAAGTAGGTTGTTGGTGGGCACGATGGTTTGGATATCACTATGAATACTTGACGGCTTCTTGAATAATCGTGCCACGTTTTCTTCTACAGTCAATCATGGTCAATGATTATGATATGATATAGGAACTGAAGTTCAACTGTTAAATATAAACGAGATCATAATTGTTTAATACTTTTGCATTGGGGGTCTTGTGTGCTATGTGTATTTATGATTGGAATTCAGAGTGTATTTTATTTTATGTCGGGATCATTCTCCATCTACTCTGCCCGGATTTCTAATCTTTAAATCACAGGTCTGCCAATCAATGAACCTACGGTGTCCTGCCGCATCCGTGCCATCCCCCACCACCCACTTCCATACATTCCACAACATTGATTTCCTTCTGCCCAGTCACCTGTACCAATCCCATTGCACATCAGGGCACATTCCACGGGCAGATCCCGCCTCTGATTGGCAGGTGTTGAGGTGTTGCCCGCACGAACAAACGAACGTCAACATCAACTCAACTAGTAGAGACAGGTGCTCACACAATTACGTTTCGACCATGATGCTGTAATCCGTCAGCCCGCGGCGTCCTATCATATATTGGAATGAAGTCCATGAGGGCTGAGACGCCATTGTCCCCCAGCATCATGATCAGGTGCATCTCCTTCTCTTGAGTATCTGGTCCATCTAACGGGACCACCAACAATCCCAACGCCCCTACTATCTCCCTCGTAGTAATGACAACATTATAGCGAAATGAAGCGAACTAAGCCAAAGTGATTTAGATAGTGGAATGGTAAGAACAATGAAGTGGTGGTGCGCAAGCTGCCAATAGCAATTCCTTCAGCGGTATGGGAATAAACTCTGCTAGGTGTCACCAGGTCCTAACTTCAGATTTTGCACTGGAACTACTGTCCTAAAATATCAAGGGCCCCATCCACCCACCAGATCTGCTTCGAAAAGTATTGTGCAAACTTGTTCAAACCAGTAGGCAATAATGTTTTGTGTTGGAAGGCTGAGTCAGTGCACACTTGAACCTTGACTGTCTTCCCGAGCATTCAATGATTTCTGCCCCGGATGTCCGTATGCGTTATCATAGAGTCTATGTTCGCCCAGGGACGTTTCATTCACCCCCCCTGCCACTGGAGCTATAAACAAGCTCACTGAATGTACGCGTAACGCTACTATTAAAATCCACATCTTACTTCAAAGTTACATAATACTGATCGTTCTATCTGCTGCATCCCCAAAATTGCCTTGGTCTCCTCTCGCCGAAAGCTCCTGAATGGACATAGGCTCCTCATCGTTACGCGATTGGATATTAACCCTCCTGAAACTTCATGTCATACTGTAGCAAATTTGTATGTTCTGGTTTATCTGTTAATACATCTGTATGTTCCTCCAGAACCTGTTGAACTCTCTCCCTCTGATTTTTAGTCAGGTGCTTACTGACTTTTACCTGTGCAGCTGTCTCACAGGGATGTAATGGGTATTCATGTGAGGTGAGTGGTTCCTTTTGCATTTGAGTTGCGATAGCCAAGGTCAGTAAGGGGGTGCTTTCCTGGAGTGGTCTGTCCAGATACTTCTTTAAAAGGTTTACATGATAAACTTTCTCCTTCCCCTTTTTGTCAATTTTATAATTTGTTCTAGACACCTTCTCTAGAACCGTATATGGACCTTGCCATCCAATTTGTAATTTATTCTGGCTGCCGGGTAGTAGAAGAAGCACCTTCTCTCCTACAGCTAATTCTCTGTCCTTTGCCTTCCTATTAAAATACGCTGCATGTTTCTTCCTGGCTTGTCTCAAATTATCATTTGCCAGTTTCCATCCAGCTTTCAGACGAGTGGTCAGTTCGTTCACATATTGATACGATGAGGTAACAGTCTCTTCTGCTTTCTCATCTGTCCAAGTCCTTAATAAAGTTACATATGGACTTTTAAATTTTTATCCTTATTTTTCATGGCACCCGTCGGGTCCCTTCCATTGGAAGCCTTATAATGAGGACTTTTCTTCCTAGAATCATCACTCACAAATCGACCACTACCAATTTTTTTCTTGGGTTTGTCTCCCCACTTGAGATTGCTTATGAGAGATCTTCGCTCTCTTTTAGGTTCCTCCAGTTTATATAAGGCTGACCGAGGGATTGTCAGCTTATTCTGGGGTAAATTTACTCTTTGTACTCGTCGCATAGTGGCCATGTTAATCCATTCAAGTGAAGACTGGGTGTGAAAAGGGGGCTCCCATTCCACTTTGTCTACCTGATTATAATTATTTTTCCTTCCAGGCCTAAGTTTGCCCCGTGGCGTTTCTAGGTCCTGCACATATTTTCCCTTTGTGGGTGTTCCCTCATGAAATACGCCACATGCTTCTACAAAGTTTTCAATATCGACATTTACGTCGGGCCAATAGTATTTTCGAGCAACTTTTTGGCAGATGGTACCTACTTTCTCATGGTCACCATCTTTTCCAACATGTAAGCTCCTTATTAAATTTGCCCTATATACCTTGGGAAGAACCAACTGTCCGTGACCAGTGGATCTAGTTCCTGTCTTCCTGTATAATAATTGTTTCTTCATAAAGTACTCTCCCTTGCTTGGAGGTGTGTGGCATTTGGGCAATTTTTTAAAACATGGCTTGAGTGTCCTATCCTCAGCCTGCGCCTTCCTCATCTCCTCTGGATGAGCATTTATAGGTTCACCTTCTTCCTCCTTTTTCTGTGACCTGGTCTGCACTGTCGCCATGATCACAGGTCTCTCGGGATTCCCCAAGAAGACGTACCTACACCCCAATATCAGAGGGTAGATTGGTTCATCTATCACTGCTGCTCTGATTTCTCCTTCCACATAGCGAGTTTTCACCGTTATCCTTGCGATGGGAAGTGTCATGAGTGGTATGTCCTTAGTCGCCCCTTGTATTTCCACTGTTTCTGTGGTATACTGACTTGGGTCCACTAGGCTAGACTTCACAACTGAATCATAATCCAAACCTGTATCATATAGGCACCTTATGGTGACCCCATTACAAATAACATCCTCACAAACTGGGGGGTGATAAGGTTCCTGCTGTCCATTAGGATTAACCTTTAATCTTTGAGTCCCCGACTTCATTGCAGCAATGTTTGAATGTTTCCTTTTACAAAATTCGGTGTTATGGTTGTCTTTCTTACACCATTTGCACCATCTCTTTCCTTGGTTAAACGGTTTTCTTTCATTATATTTTTGGTCATTGAACTGTGAGTTTCTGTCACGATAGTCATTTCGTGGCCTATCAAAGTTTGTCCTGCCTTTATTACCTTGTTCTCTGTTATCAAATGTACTAAATTGCTGTGGAGCTTTAAAATTTTCTATGTGCTTCTTTTTAGTGCCACTTACCTCTGCCTGGGCTGCCTGATACCTCTCAGCGACATTTAAAACCTCCCCCAACCTCTCTGCACCTTGTTCCATGAGAAATTTTCTCAAGTCTGGAGCCATGGACTCTCTTAATTGCTCTATCATGATCATCTCTTTAAGATCTTGGGTCTTCCCCAGAGCAGTCCATTTCTCCAAATAGGTTTCCAGTCTGGCAGAGAATTGGTGGTATGTCTCCCCAGACAACAGTTTGGAATTTCTAAACTTCTTACGATAGAATTCACCATTTTTTTCCTATCTCAATAACAAAGCCTGCTTTAGCATGTCATAATTGTCTTGGTCTTCTCTATTCATTTTAGCAAAGACTTCATAAGAAGCACCTCTCAGTCCCTGTGATAACTTAAGACACTACCTCTCTCTCTCTAACCCATATGTAGTAGCTAATAATTCAAATCTACTGAGGTACCCCTCGATGTCATCGTCTTTCTCAACAAAATGGTCTAAATGAAACCCCATAGCTGAGGTTGAGGCTCCCTGACTAGGCGTAACATCTGAGGCAAAAGGGCTGGCACCATTTTCAGGAGCATGGCCTTGTAATTCCAGCTCCCTTAGTCGTAATTCGTGCTCCCTTTGCAACCTTCTATCTTCTGCCTCCCTTTGCTGTCGTTTTTCTTCTGCCTCTAATTGGAGCCTTTTACTCTCCCTATCTGCCTCCAATGCTTTTGCCTCTTTGTCAGCCTCAATCTGCAACCTCTTAAGTTCTTTATCAGCCTCAATTTGTAACTTCTTCTCTTCAGCTAACCTCCTATCTTCCCTTTCAATATACTTGTCACATTCTGAAGTTACATACTGAATTAAAACCTGACCCTCCATATTCATCTCCTTCGCCGTTAGCACAGCAGCCGATCTAAATTTTGCTAGGTCAGCCATCACACAAAATATCAATGACCAAGGTAAATCTAATTATATAATGACTAAGGTAATTCTAATTATATATAATGGCCAAGGTAATTCTAATTAATTAATGACTAAGGTAATTCTAATTATATAAAATGGCCAAGGTAATTCTAATTAATTAATGACCAAGGTAATTCTAATTAATTAATCAACTAATTACCACTGGCTGTGAAGATTCACCAACTTTTATTTTCCCCTTTTTATTTTAAGGGACACTTTTTAAATTTATACAATCTGTCCCCACTGGTTTAATTCTCCCACCAGGAGATCCTAATATCTTTGATAAACTTAATATCCCTGGACAAGACCCCAATATTTGTAGTGGTTTTGATGGTATTGTATGGTGGTTATGTTACCTAGTGTACTGTATGAGGTCAGCTGTGAAGGCTCCTGCGATAAAAGTCTATGTGAATTACAGAAGGCCCTTCTTACTACCACTACGACCTCAAACAGATCTATTCTACTATCATGAATGTTAGCTACGTTAAAAAGTCTAGGGTACTGAAATGTAATGTGTAGTAGTAATAGAATATACAAACACACACAGGTAATTAATAAGTCTAATAATATTAATAAAATCTATAACACACTGAACTAACTCAGACTGTTTTAGTTTATATGTTAACAATTTTTTTTTTAATTTATTAGTTCTGAACCAATGTTTTATTTTGGTCAGAACATATGAAATGTTATGAAGTTATAAATGAAATGCATAAATATATAGCATAATAAAATGGAATTTGTGTACATAGGTATTTTATAAGACTGGTTAATATTAGTAATATCTATACTGTCTCTGGGAGAACTATTACTGGATGTGCTGTTGGGGTGGTGTCATCACTCCCACTCTGTGACTACAACAAGCTTTGTCCATTGACTTATAGACTGTAGTTAAATGTTATATTTCCCAAGAATTAAGTCTATACTTGATGGGGAAATATTTGTGAATAGTTAGTTGTGAATACTGGTGAATCTTCAGCAGGCCACGTATTCACTTATCTCGTCTGGAATTCCTGTGGCCCACTCCTCTCTGTAGCTGGAATACAAGGTTAGGCTGCACCGACACAAATGTTAGGCGGCACACACATCTGCTTGTGTATTCTTGCATAAATATTTGGCACTACCTTTAGTGCCAATACAGAAACTCACAATTCTGAAACAAAATTTGTGCCATGTGTCAGTACTCTATCCACTGCGCCACTCTTACACACAACACAACACAACAACATTACACAGAATGGGTCAGATCTCTCTGACCAACACAGCACATCTTACCCAGTTGTTTTCATATAGTACCAGTTCCCCAAGACTGCATTGCATCTGAGATATGTTCAAAAGTTTCCTCTTTTATTCAATAAGATAGGTGATATGTTCCCACTGATCTCAATAATAGATCCGCCTTCCATAGTCTTAGTTAGGCGTCCATATATTTTTTGTTTGTCTCTAGACCCTGAACTGCGGCTGGGGACCTAGAGTAAGCACTTACTTGTCGTAATCATTTTCCATGATATGGCAGTATCAATCACAAAAATATTAAAATATACAAGATAAATGCTTTCATTCTTACCAGAATTCAGAATTGAGAACACAGTTAATACTAGCAAAACTCAGCTGAGCTGCTGGCTATAGTATGGCGTCCCACTAAAATGTATGTAATATCTTCTGGGAAAAACACCACTGGTAATAATTAACTGTGTCTACTGGACAGACTTATATCAAATGGCAAAAATGCGCGTCTCTATCCCGCTAATATGAATACATTTGTCCAATCACAGACTTCCCCTCTAACTTTTTCAAATCTTCAAACCAAAAGTCAAATTTCAGTCAGATCTCAGTCAAGTATGTATTATTGTCTGTTGGTCCATCTGTCTCTACTTGGTTTTTCACAAAAACACACTTGTTTCTTGGACCAACTATACGCAAAACCTACACACACCTGCCTCCTAAGTTATTTTTAGCCACAATTCTCCAACCTTCCCCCTCTCGTTCATTACAGCTTGATTTTTGCGTTTCCGTGTCTCAAGGACGACAATTTGAAACTTTAGTGAAAGTATGCACAACAATACTGTCGCTAGTCTGATAGGAACAATACGGTCTTTTGTCAATATCTTCCTTGTTATCTGTCCGTCTGTATAGTTTAAAGTATATTATTTCTCTGCTTAAGATGGGCTATCAAACTAGCTAGGTTTTATTTTCATAACATTATTATTAAGAAAAACCTACTTTTTCAAGGGTAGTTTTTTTTAAATTTTGTTTTCGAACCTTCTCCACGGCGTTTGCCGCTGAATTCAAATAAAACAACCAAGTACCGTAAAACGTCCAAGATATGACTGTTTCTAATAAGAGCTAAGGTCTTTTCTGTCCATTTCCTTACATTGTGTTAACTAGTGACGTGAATTTTTTTCCTTAAACTACAACTTGCGTCTTTTTGCCCTTTAGGTTCAAACACGTGTTCAGTCATATTTTTCCTTTTTTATATCTCCGTTTCCCTCCCGTCTACAAGGGTACCGTTTCGTCTGCATGTCTAACTAGTTAGTTTGAATGGCGGTAGGAAATGCGGGCATAGGCGAGCATGTATCCTAGTATCTTACACATTATTTTTATCCCTAAATGTTCTCTTTATAATTGGAGATATTTTAACGTTGTATCACGGTAAATTCATCACACATCTCCCCACTTGAGAACATGCACTACGGCAAGTTCCAAAACCAGTGATACACATAGATAAAATTAATCTCACGCCTGCCAACTACTCTAATTTTGATCACAGGGGTGCCTACTGAGGAAATCTGCACCGACATTCAATGACCCCGGGATGTATTCGATAATAAAATTATAAGGTTGCAACAATAAAGACCATCTCAACAACCTTGCATTTTCATGCTTAGCCTGAGATAAGAACACCAGGGGCTGATGATCCGTCTGGACCACAAAAGTCCTACCATACAGATAGATTTGAAACTATTTTATTGCCCAGATTAACGCTAAATCTTTTTCGCTTGTGGAATATCCTTGCTCCGCTTTATTCAATTTGCGGCTTGCATAAGCGACTGGGTTCAGTTCCCCGTCGGGTGAAGATGACCTTTGCAACAGAGCCGCCCCGAGGCCTACATTACTTGCATCTGTTCTCACCACAAAGTCCTGTGTCAAATCAGGCAATTTGAGAATAGGCTTGCTAGTGAGTTTTTCCTTTAACTCTTGGAAAGCCAATTCACATTGCGCCGTCCAAACTATTTTATCTGGATGTCCCTTGCGAGTCAGATCAGTCAGAGGAGCACATATAGAGTTAAAATTTTTGATATATTTTTGGTAAAATCCACATAACGTCACGAATGATCGCACGTCCTTTTTTGTTTGTGGTCTAGGTGCTCTCTGCAGTTTTTCCAAGTTCCTGGGGTCAGGGGTCATGTTACCCTGATATACAGTGTGTCCCAAGAATTCCAACTCTTTGCATCCAATACAACATTTTGTTGGTCTAGCAGTTAAGTTCGCCTCCCTATGCCTATCAAATAACATTTTCAGAGAGTTAATGTGTTCTTCAAATGTCTCTGTGGCGACGAGAATATCATCCATGAAATTCATGATACATGGATTATTCAGGGGATCCAACAATTTGCGCATCATCCTTGAAAATACACTCGGAGCATTTTTCAATCCGAATGGTAGCATGTTGAATTCATAATGTCCTTCCGAGGTGCTAAAAGCTAAATAAGGTCTAACTTCAGGCTTCACTGGAATCTGGTAATAGCCTTTACTAAGATCCAGCTTCGAAAAGTATTTTGCCTTGTTCAATCTGGCAAATAACTGTTTTGTGTCTGGTAATGGATCCACTTGTCCTTCTGTGACAGCATTCAGTTTCCTGTAATCTATGCACAGTCTATGTTCCCCAGACGGTTTCCTCAACAAAACTACACTGGAGCTAAAAGAAGATTCACTGTGTGAAATAATCCCCTCCTTCAACAAATAATCTATTTCTTCTTTCAATGCCTTCTCCTTCGCGAACGGAATAGAATAGGCTCTCATACAGATTGGGTTTGAGTCTACCAGCTTCATGTCATACTGTAGCAAATTTGTATGTTCTGGTTTATCTGTTAATACATCTGTATGTTCCTCCAGAACCTGTTGAACTCTCTCCCTCTGATTTTTAGTCAGGTGCTTACTGACTTTTACCTGTGCAGCTGTCTCACAGGGATGTAATGGGTATTCATGTGAGGTGAGTGGTTCCTTTTGCATTTGAGTTGCGATAGCCAAGGTCAGTAAGGGGGTGCTTTCCTGGAGTGGTCTGTCCAGATACTTCTTTAAAAGGTTTACATGATAAACTTTCTCCTTCCCCTTTTTGTCAATTTTATAATTTGTTCTAGACACCTTCTCTAGAACCGTATATGGACCTTGCCATCCAATTTGTAATTTATTCTGGCTGCCGGGTAGTAGAAGAAGCACCTTCTCTCCTACAGCTAATTCTCTGTCCTTTGCCTTCCTATTAAAATATGCTGCATGTTTCTTCCTGGCTTGTCTCAAATTATCATTTTGCCAGTTTCCATCCAGCTTTCAGACGAGTGGTCAGTTCGTTCACATATTGATACGATGAGGTAACAGTCTCTTCTGCTTTCTCATCTGTCCAAGTCCTTAATAAAGTTACATATGGACTTTTAAATTTTTATCCTTATTTTTCATGGCACCCGTCGGGTCCCTTCCATTGGAAGCCTTATAATGAGGACTTTTCTTCCTAGAATCATCACTCACAAATCGACCACTACCAATTTTTTTCTTGGGTTTGTCTCCCCACTTGAGATTGCTTATGAGAGATCTTCGCTCTCTTTTAGGTTCCTCCAGTTTATATAAGGCTGACCGAGGGATTGTCAGCTTATTCTGGGGTAAATTTACTCTTTGTACTCGTCGCATAGTGGCCATGTTAATCCATTCAAGTGAAGACTGGGTGTGAAAAGGGGGCTCCCATTCCACTTTGTCTACCTGATTATAATTATTTTTCCTTCCAGGCCTAAGTTTGCCCCGTGGCGTTTCCGTGGCGTTTCTAGGTCCTGCACATATTTTCCCTTTGTGGGTGTTCCCTCATGAAATACGCCACATGCTTCTACAAAGTTTTCAATATCGACATTTACGTCGGGCCAATAGTATTTTCGAGCAACTTTTTGGCAGATGGTACCTACTTTCTCATGGTCACCATCTTTTCCAACATGTAAGCTCCTTATTAAATTTGCCCTATATACCTTGGGAAGAACCAACTGTCCGTGACCAGTGGATCTAGTTCCTGTCTTCCTGTATAATAGTTTGTTCTTCATAAAGTACTCTCCCTTGCTTGGAGGTGTGTGGCATTTGGGCAATTTTTTTAAAACATGGCTTGAGTGTCCTATCCTCAGCCTGCGCCTTCCTCATCTCCTCTGGATGAGCATTTATAGGTTCACCTTCTTCCTCCTTTTTCTGTGACCTGGTCTGCACTGTCGCCATGATCACAGGTCTCTCGGGATTCCCCAAGAAGACGTACCTACACCCCAATATCAGAGGGTAGATTGGTTCATCTATCACTGCTGCTCTGATTTCTCCTTCCACATAGCGAGTTTTCACCGTTATCCTTGCGATGGGAAGTGTCATGAGTGGTATGTCCTTAGTCGCCCCTTGTATTTCCACTGTTTCTGTGGTATACTGACTTGGGTCCACTAGGCTAGACTTCACAACTGAATCATAATCCAAACCTGTATCATATAGGCACCTTATGGTGACCCCATTACAAATAACATCCTCACAAACTGGGGGGTGATAAGGTTCCTGCTGTCCATTAGGATTAACCTTTAATCTTTGAGTCCCCGACTTCATTGCAGCAATGTTTGAATGTTTCCTTTTACAAAATTCGGTGTTATGGTTGTCTTTCTTACACCATTTGCACCATCTCTTTCCTTGGTTAAACGGTTTTCTTTCATTATATTTTTGGTCATTGAACTGTGAGTTTCTGTCACGATAGTCATTTCGTGGCCTATCAAAGTTTGTCCTGCCTTTATTACCTTGTTCTCTGTTATCAAATGTACTAAATTGCTGTGGAGCTTTAAAATTTTCTATGTGCTTCTTTTTAGTGCCACTTACCTCTGCCTGGGCTGCCTGATACCTCTCAGCGACATTTAAAACCTCCCCCAACCTCTCTGCACCTTGTTCCATGAGAAATTTTCTCAAGTCTGGAGCCATGGACTCTCTTAATTGCTCTATCATGATCATCTCTTTAAGATCTTGGGTCTTCCCCAGAGCAGTCCATTTCTCCAAATAGGTTTCCAGTCTGGCAGAGAATTGGTGGTATGTCTCCCCAGACAACAATTTGGAATTTCTAAACTTCTTACGATAGAATTCACCATTTTTTCATATCTCAATAACAAAGCCTGCTTTAGCATGGCATAATTGTCTTGGTCTTCTCTATTCATTTTAGCAAAGACTTCATAAGAAGCACCTCTCAGTTCCTGTGATAACTTAAGACACTACCTCTCTCTCTCTCTAACCCATATGTAGTAGCTAATAATTCAAATCTACTGAGGTACCCCTCGATGTCATCGTCTTTCTCAACAAAATGGTCTAAATGAAACCCCATAGCTGAGGTTGAGGCTCCCTGACTAGGCGTAACATTTGAGGCAAAAGGGCTGGCACCATTTTCAGGAGCATGGCCTTGTAATTCCAGCTCCCTTAGTCGTAATTCGTGCTCCCTTTGCAACCTTCTATCTTCTGCCTCCCTTTGCTGTCGTTTTACTTCTGCCTCTAATTGGAGCCTTTTACTCTCCCTATCTGCCTCCAATGCTTTTGCCTCTTTGTCAGCCTCAATCTGCAACCTCTTAAGTTCTTTATCAGCCTCAATTTGTAACTTCTTCTCTTCAGCTAACCTCCTATCTTCCCTTTCAATATACTTGTCACATTCTGAAGTTACATACTGAATTAAAACCTGACCCTCCATATTCATCTCCTTCGCCGTTAGCACAGCAGCCGATCTAAATTTTGCTAGGTCAGCCATCACACAAAATATCAATGACCAAGGTAAATCTAATTATATAATGACTAAGGTAATTCTAATTATATATAATGGCCAAGGTAATTCTAATTAATTAATGACTAAGGTAATTCTAATTATATAAAATGGCCAAGGTAATTCTAATTAATTAATGACCAAGGTAATTCTAATTAATTAATCAACTAATTACCACTGGCTGTGAAGATTCACCAACTTTTATTTTCCCCTTTTTATTTTAAGGGACACTTTTTAAATTTATACAATCTGTCCCCACTGGTTTAATTCTCCCACCAGGAGATCCTAATATCTTTGATAAACTTAATATCCCTGGACAAGACCCCAATATTTGTAGTGGTTTTGATGGTATTGTATGGTGGTTATGTTACCTAGTGTACTGTATGAGGTCAGCTGTGAAGGCTCCTGCGATAAAAGTCTATGTGAATTACAGAAGGCCCTTCTTACTACCACTACGACCTCAAACAGATCTATTCTACTATCATGAATGTTAAATACGTTAAAAAGTCTAGGGTACTGAAATGTAATGTGTAGTAATAGAATATACAAACACACACAGGTAATTAATAAGTCTAATAATATTAATAAAATCTATAACACACTGAACTAACTCAGACTGTTTTAGTTTATATGTTAACAATTTTTTTTTTAATTTATTAGTTCTGAACCAATGTTTTATTTTGGTCAGAACATATGAAATGTTATGAAGTTATAAATGAAATGCATAAATATATAGCATAATAAAATGGAATTTGTGTACATAGGTATTTTATAAGACTGGTTAATATTAGTAATATCTATACTGTCTCTAGGGAGAACTATTACTGGATGTGCTGTTGGGGTGGTGTCATCACTCCCACTCTGTGACTACAACAAGCTTTGTCCATTGACTTATAGACTGTAGTTAAATGTTATATTTCCCAAGAATTAAGTCTATACTTGATGGGGAAATATTTGTGAATAGTTGTGAATACTGGTGAATCTTCAGCAGGCCACGTATTCACTTATCTCGTCTGGAATTCCTGTGGCCCACTCCTCTCTGTAGCTGGAATACAAGGTTAGGCTGCACCGACACAAATGTTAGGCGGCACACACATCTGCTTGTGTATTCTTGCATAAATATTTGGCACTACCTTTAGTGCCAATACAGAAACTCACAATTCTGAAACAAAATTTGTGCCATGTGTCAGTACTCTATCCACTGCGCCACTCTTACACACAACACAACACAACAACATTACACAGAATGGGTCAGATCTCTCTGACCAACACAGCACATCTTACCCAGTTGTTTTCATATAGTACCAGTTCCCCAAGACTGCATTGCATCTGAGATATGTTCAAAAGTTTCCTCTTTTATTCAATAAGATAGGTGATATGTTCCCACTGATCTCAATAATAGATCCGCCTTCCATAGTCTTAGTTAGGCGTCCATATATTTTTTGTTTGTCTCTAGACCCTGAACTGCGGCTGGGGACCTAGAGTAAGCACTTACTTGTCGTAATCATTTTCCATGATATGGCAGTATCAATCACTCAAAATATTAAAATATACAAGATAAATGCTTTCATTCTTACCAGAATTCAGAATTGAGAACACAGTTACTACTAGCAAAACTCAGCTGAGCTGCTGGCTATAGTATGGCGTCCCACTAAATTGTATGTAATATCTTCTGGGAAAACACCACTGGTAATAACTGACTGTGTTACTGGACAGACTTATATCAAATGGCAAAAATGCGCGTCTCTATCCCGCTAATATGAATACATTTGTCCAATCACAGACTTCCCCTCTAACTTTTTCAAATCTTCAAACCAAAAGTCAAATTTCAGTCAGATCTCAGTCAAGTATGTATTATTGTCTGTTGGTCCGTCTGTCTCTACTTGGTTTTTCACAAAAACACACTTGTTTCTTGGACCAACTATACGCAAAACCTACACACACCTGCCTCCTAAGTTATTTTTAGCCACAATTCTCCAACCTTCCCCCTCTCGTTCATTACAGCTTGATTTTTGCGTTTCCGTGTCTCAAGGACGACAATTTGAAACTTTAGTGAAAGTATGCACAACAATACTGTCGCTAGTCTGATAGGAACAATACGGTCTTTTGTCAATATCTTCCTTGTTATCTGTCCGTCTGTATAGTTTAAAGTATATTATTTCTCTGCTTAAGATGGGCTATCAAACTAGCTAGGTTTTATTTTCATAACATTATTATTAAGAAAAACCTACTTTTTCAAGGGTAGTTTTTTTTAAATTTTGTCTCCACGGCGTTTGCCGCTGAATTCAAATAAAACAACCAAGTACCGTAAAACGTCCAAGATATGACTGTTTCTAATAAGAGCTAAGGTCTTTTCTGTCCATTTCCTTACATTGTGTTAACTAGTGACGTGAATTTTTTTCCTTAAACTACGACTTGCGTCTTTTTGCCCTTTAGGTTCAAACACGTGTTCAGCCATATTTTTCCTTTTTTATATCTCCGTTTCCCTCCCGTCTACAAGGGTACCGTTTCGTCTGCATGTCTAACTAGTTAGTTTGAATGGCGGTAGGAAATGCGGGCATAGGCGAGCATGTATCCTAGTATCTTACACATTATTTTTATTCCTAAATGTTCTCTTTATAATTGGAGATATTTTAACGTTGTATCACGGTAAATTCATCACACATCTCCCCACTTGAGAACATGCACTACGGCAAGTTCCAAAACCAGTGATACACATAGATAAAATTAATCTCACGCCTGCCAACTACTCTAATTTTGATCACAGGGGTGCCTACTGAGGAAATCTGCACCGACATTCAATGACCCTGGGATGTATTCGATAATAAAATTATAAGGTTGCAACAATAAAGACCATCTCAACAACCTTGCATTTTCATGCTTAGCCTGAGATAAGAACACCAGGGGCTGATGATCCGTCTGGACCACAAAAGTCCTACCATACAGATAGATTTGAAACTATTTTATTGCCCAGATTAACGCTAAATCTTTTTCGCTTGTGGAATATCCTTGCTCCGCTTTATTCAATTTGCGGCTTGCATAAGCGACTGGGTTCAGTTCCCCGTCGGGTGAAGATGACCTTTGCAACAGAGCCGCCCCGAGGCCTACATTACTTGCATCTGTTCTCACCACAAAGTCCTGTGTCAAATCAGGCAATTTGAGAATAGGCTTGCTAGTGAGTTTTTCCTTTAACTCTTGGAAAGCCAATTCACATTGCGCCGTCCAAACTATTTTATCTGGATGTCCCTTGCGAGTCAGATCAGTCAGAGGAGCACATATAGAGTTAAAATTTTTGATATATTTTTGGTAAAATCCACATAACGTCACGAATGATCGCACGTCCTTTTTTGTTTGTGGTCTAGGTGCTCTCTGCAGTTTTTCCAAGTTCCTGGGGTCAGGGGTCATGTTACCCTGATATACAGTGTGTCCCAAGAATTCCAACTCTTTGCATCCAATACAACATTTTGTTGGTCTAGCAGTTAAGTTCGCCTCCCTATGCCTATCAAATAACATTTTCAGAGAGTTAATGTGTTCTTCAAATGTCTCTGTGGCGACGAGAATATCATCCATGAAATTCATGATACATGGATTATTCAGGGGATCCAACAATTTGCGCATCATCCTTGAAAATACACTCGGAGCATTTTTCAATCCGAATGGTAGCATGTTGAATTCATAATGTCCTTCCGAGGTGCTAAAAGCTAAATAAGGTCTAACTTCAGGCTTCACTGGAATCTGGTAATAGCCTTTACTAAGATCCAGCTTCGAAAAGTATTTTGCCTTGTTCAATCTGGCAAATAACTGTTTTGTGTCTGGTAATGGATCCACTTGTCCTTCTGTGACAGCATTCAGTTTCCTGTAATCTATGCACAGTCTATGTTCCCCAGACGGTTTCCTCAACAAAACTACACTGGAGCTAAAAGAAGATTCACTGTGTGAAATAATCCCCTCCTTCAACAAATAATCTATTTCTTCTTTCAATGCCTTCTCCTTCGCGAACGGAATAGAATAGGCTCTCATACAGATTGGGTTTGAGTCTACCAGCTTCATGTCATACTGTAGCAAATTTGTATGTTCTGGTTTATCTGTTAATACATCTGTATGTTCCTCCAGAACCTGTTGAACTCTCTCCCTCTGATTTTTAGTCAGGTGCTTACTGACTTTTACCTGTGCAGCTGTCTCACAGGGATGTAATGGGTATTCATGTGAGGTGAGTGGTTCCTTTTGCATTTGAGTTGCGATAGCCAAGGTCAGTAAGGGGGTGCTTTCCTGGAGTGGTCTGTCCAGATACTTCTTTAAAAGGTTTACATGATAAACTTTCTCCTTCCCCTTTTTGTCAATTTTATAATTTGTTCTAGACACCTTCTCTAGAACCGTATATGGACCTTGCCATCCAATTTGTAATTTATTCTGGCTGCCGGGTAGTAGAAGAAGCACCTTCTCTCCTACAGCTAATTCTCTGTCCTTTGCCTTCCTATTAAAATACGCTGCATGTTTCTTCCTGGCTTGTCTCAAATTATCATTTGCCAGTTTCCATCCAGCTTTCAGACGAGTGGTCAGTTCGTTCACATATTGATACGATGAGGTAACAGTCTCTTCTGCTTTCTCATCTGTCCAAGTCCTTAATAAAGTTACATATGGACTTTTAAATTTTTATCCTTATTTTTCATGGCACCCGTCGGGTCCCTTCCATTGGAAGCCTTATAATGAGGACTTTTCTTCCTAGAATCATCACTCACAAATCGACCACTACCAATTTTTTTCTTGGGTTTGTCTCCCCACTTGAGATTGCTTATGAGAGATCTTCGCTCTCTTTTAGGTTCCTCCAGTTTATATAAGGCTGACCGAGGGATTGTCAGCTTATTCTGGGGTAAATTTACTCTTTGTACTCGTCGCATAGTGGCCATGTTAATCCATTCAAGTGAAGACTGGGTGTGAAAAGGGGGCTCCCATTCCACTTTGTCTACCTGATTATAATTATTTTTCCTTCCAGGCCTAAGTTTGCCCCGTGGCGTTTCTAGGTCCTGCACATATTTTCCCTTTGTGGGTGTTCCCTCATGAAATACGCCACATGCTTCTACAAAGTTTTCAATATCGACATTTACGTCGGGCCAATAGTATTTTCGAGCAACTTTTTGGCAGATGGTACATACTTTCTCATGGTCACCATCTTTTCCAACATGTAAGCTCCTTATTAAATTTGCCCTATATACCTTGGGAAGAACCAACTGTCCGTGACCAGTGGATCTAGTTCCTGTCTTCCTGTATAATAGTTTGTTCTTCATAAAGTACTCTCCCTTGCTTGGAGGTGTGTGGCATTTGGGCAATTTTTTAAAACATGGCTTGAGTGTCCTATCCTCAGCCTGCGCCTTCCTCATCTCCTCTGGATGAGCATTTATAGGTTCACCTTCTTCCTCCTTTTTCTGTGACCTGGTCTGCACTGTCGCCATGATCACAGGTCTCTCGGGATTCCCCAAGAAGACGTACCTACACCCCAATATCAGAGGGTAGATTGGTTCATCTATCACTGCTGCTCTGATTTCTCCTTCCACATAGCGAGTTTTCACCGTTATCCTTGCGATGGGAAGTGTCATGAGTGGTATGTCCTTAGTCGCCCCTTGTATTTCCACTGTTTCTGTGGTATACTGACTTGGGTCCACTAGGCTAGACTTCACAACTGAATCATAATCCAAACCTGTATCATATAGGCACCTTATGGTGACCCCATTACAAATAACATCCTCACAAACTGGGGGGTGATAAGGTTCCTGCTGTCCATTAGGATTAACCTTTAATCTTTGAGTCCCCGACTTCATTGCAGCAATGTTTGAATGTTTCCTTTTACAAAATTCGGTGTTATGGTTGTCTTTCTTACACCATTTGCACCATCTCTTTCCTTGGTTAAACGGTTTTCTTTCATTATATTTTTGGTCATTGAACTGTGAGTTTCTGTCACGATAGTCATTTCGTGGCCTATCAAAGTTTGTCCTGCCTTTATTACCTTGTTCTCTGTTATCAAATGTACTAAATTGCTGTGGAGCTTTAAAATTTTCTATGTGCTTCTTTTTAGTGCCACTTACCTCTGCCTGGGCTGCCTGATACCTCTCAGCGACATTTAAAACCTCCCCCAACCTCTCTGCACCTTGTTCCATGAGAAATTTTCTCAAGTCTGGAGCCATGGACTCTCTTAATTGCTCTATCATGATCATCTCTTTAAGATCTTGGGTCTTCCCCAGAGCAGTCCATTTCTCCAAATAGGTTTCCAGTCTGGCAGAGAATTGGTGGTATGTCTCCCCAGACAACAGTTTGGAATTTCTAAACTTCTTACGATAGAATTCACCATTTTTTTCATATCTCAATAACAAAGCCTGCTTTAGCATGTCATAATTGTCTTGGTCTTCTCTATTCATTTTAGCAAAGACTTCATAAGAAGCACCTCTCAGTTCCTGTGATAACTTAAGACACTACCTCTCTCTCTCTCTAACCCATATGTAGTAGCTAATAATTCAAATCTACTGAGGTACCCCTCGATGTCATCGTCTTTCTCAACAAAATGGTCTAAATGAAACCCCATAGCTGAGGTTGAGGCTCCCTGACTAGGCGTAACATCTGAGGCAAAAGGGCTGGCACCATTTTCAGGAGCATGGCCTTGTAATTCCAGCTCCCTTAGTCGTAATTCGTGCTCCCTTTGCAACCTTCTATCTTCTGCCTCCCTTTGCTGTCGTTTTTCTTCTGCCTCTAATTGGAGCCTTTTACTCTCCCTATCTGCCTCCAATGCTTTTGCCTCTTTGTCAGCCTCAATCTGCAACCTCTTAAGTTCTTTATCAGCCTCAATTTGTAACTTCTTCTCTTCAGCTAACCTCCTATCTTCCCTTTCAATATACTTGTCACATTCTGAAGTTACATACTGAATTAAAACCTGACCCTCCATATTCATCTCCTTCGCCGTTAGCACAGCAGCCGATCTAAATTTTGCTAGGTCAGCCATCACACAAAATATCAATGACCAAGGTAAATCTAATTATATAATGACTAAGGTAATTCTAATTATATATAATGGCCAAGGTAATTCTAATTAATTAATGACTAAGGTAATTCTAATTATATAAAATGGCCAAGGTAATTCTAATTAATTAATGACCAAGGTAATTCTAATTAATTAATCAACTAATTACCACTGGCTGTGAAGATTCACCAACTTTTATTTTCCCCTTTTTATTTTAAGGGACACTTTTTAAATTTATACAATCTGTCCCCACTGGTTTAATTCTCCCACCAGGAGATCCTAATATCTTTGATAAACTTAATATCCCTGGACAAGACCCCAATATTTGTAGTGGTTTTGATGGTATTGTATGGTGGTTATGTTACCTAGTGTACTGTATGAGGTCAGCTGTGAAGGCTCCTGCGATAAAAGTCTATGTGAATTACAGAAGGCCCTTCTTACTACCACTACGACCTCAAACAGATCTATTCTACTATCATGAATGTTAGCTACGTTAAAAAGTCTAGGGTACTGAAATGTAATGTGTAGTAATAGAATATACAAACACACACAGGTAATTAATAAGTCTAATAATATTAATAAAATCTATAACACACTGAACTAACTCAGACTGTTTTAGTTTATATGTTAACAATTTTTTTTTTAATTTATTAGTTCTGAACCAATGTTTTATTTTGGTCAGAACATATGAAATGTTATGAAGTTATAAATGAAATGCATAAATATATAGCATAATAAAATGGAATTTGTGTACATAGGTATTTTATAAGACTGGTTAATATTAGTAATATCTATACTGTCTCTATGAGAACTATTACTGGATGTGCTGTTGGGGTGGTGTCATCACTCCCACTCTGTGACTACAACAAGCTTTGTCCATTGACTTATAGACTGTAGTTAAATGTTATATTTCCCAAGAATTAAGTCTATACTTGATGGGGAAATATTTGTGAATAGTTGTGAATACTGGTGAATCTTCAGCAGGCCACGTATTCACTTATCTCGTCTGGAATTCCTGTGGCCCACTCCTCTCTGTAGCTGGAATACAAGGTTAGGCTGCACCGACACAAATGTTAGGCGGCACACACATCTGCTTGTGTATTCTTGCATAAATATTTGGCACTACCTTTAGTGCCAATACAGAAACTCACAATTCTGAAACAAAATTTGTGCCATGTGTCAGTACTCTATCCACTGCGCCACTCTTACACACAACACAACACAACAACATTACACAGAATGGGTCAGATCTCTCTGACCAACACAGCACATCTTACCCAGTTGTTTTCATATAGTACCAGTTCCCCAAGACTGCATTGCATCTGAGATATGTTCAATAGTTTCCTCTTTTATTCAATAAGATAGGTGATATGTTCCCACTGATCTCAATAATAGATCCGCCTTCCATAGTCTTAGTTAGGCGTCCATATATTATTTGTTTGTCTCTAGACCCTGAACTGCGGCTGGGGACCTAGAGTATGCACTTACTTGTCGTAATCATTTTCCATGATATGGCAGTATCAATCACTCAAAATATTAAAATATACAAGATAAATGCTTTCATTCTTACCAGAATTCAGAATTGAGAACACAGTTACTACTAGCAAAACTCAGCTGAGCTGCTGGCTATAGTATGGCGTCCCACTAAATTGTATGTAATATCTTCTGGGAAAACACCACTGGTAATAACTGACTGTGTTACTGGACAGAATTATATAAATGGCAAAAATGCGCGTCTCTATCCCGCTAATATGAATACATTTGTCCAATCACAGACTTCCCCTCTAACTTTTTCTAATCTTCAAACCAAAAGTCAAATTTCAGTCAGATCTCAGTCAAGTATGTATTATTGTCTGTTGGTCCGTCTGTCTCTACTTGGTTTTTCACAAAAACACACTTGTTTCTTGGACCAACTGTACGCAAAACCTACACACACCTGCCTCCTAAGTTATTTTTAGCCACAATTCTCCAACCTTCCCCCTCTCGTTCATTACAGCTTGATTTTTGCGTTTCCGTGTCTCAAGGACGACAATTTGAAACTTTAGTGAAAGTATGCACAACAATACTGTCGCTAGTCTGATAGGAACAATACGGTCTTTTGTCAATATCTTCCTTGTTATCTGTCCGTCTGTATAGTTTAAAGTATATTATTTCTCTGCTTAAGATGGGCTATCAAACTAGCTAGGTTTTATTTTCATAACATTATTATTAAGAAAAACCTACTTTTTCAAGGGTAGTTTTTTTTAAATTTTGTTTTCGAACCTTCTCCACGGCGTTTGCCGCTGAATTCAAATAAAACAACCAAGTACCGTAAAACGTCCAAGATATGACTGTTTCTAATAAGAGCTAAGGTCTTTTCTGTCCATTTCCTTACATTGTGTTAACTAGTGACGTGAATTTTTTTCCTTAAACTACAACTTGCGTCTTTTTGCCTTTTAGGTTCAAACACGTGTTCAGTCATATTTTTCCTTTTTTATATCTCCGTTTCCCTCCCGTCTACAAGGGTACCGTTTCGTCTGCATGTCTAACTAGTTAGTTTGAATGGCGGTAGGAAATGCGGGCATAGGCGAGCATGTATCCTAGTATCTTACACATTATTTTTATTCCTAAATGTTCTCTTTATAATTGGAGATATTTTAACGTTGTATCACGGTAAATTCATCACACTCCTCATGGACGATGTCATCAAGGCATGTAAGGAGAGAACAAGAAAGTATTCAGTGGGGTATTGGAAGATGAGACAGGTATGTATTTCGGAGCTGGCATTTGCTGATGATGTTGCACTGATTGCTAAATCAGAGGCACATCTCCAATCCAACCTGCAAGTCTGGAAGGAAAAGCTGGAGAAGAGAGGCATGGTCATAAGCAGCTCTAAAACAAAATCCATGGTGATATCACGAGAAGAAAGAAGACACCAGATTAAGCTCGGAGAACGGGTCCTGGAGCAGGTCGACCACTTTAGATACCTTGGAGCTATTATAGACCGAAAGGGAGGCATCAAAGAAGAGTTGGCCACTCGAAAAGCAGCAGCTGGGAGACTTTTTCAGGCCATTAATCGAGGATTCCTCAGCAAGAGAGAGGTTGGTAACAAAACGAAGATGGCTGTTTACCGTTCCACCTATGTCTTTCGTAGATTTTTATGATAGGGAAATTAAGACTTGTGTTGGTCCCTTCTGTATAGACTAGAATAAGCGATAGCCACAGTGAGAGTTAGTGAAAAGGCTATAGAATTCCACAAGTGAGATGATAGAATCGTGGTATAGAGGCTGTCTCTGAGAGCGGAAAATCTTCTCTCTCTCTCACCTATCATCTACGACAGATCTAACGTAGTCAGACAGTCTAAACCACAGATATATATTACATAAATCTCTATCTACTCACGGGCACGCACATACACGTGACGACAGTTAAACACACAGACGTGGGAATCTATAACAAATGATTATATATATATATATATATATATATATATATATATATGAACGAGCTGACCAACGCACTGATTTAGTTCAAGAGAGATTTTATTATTATCATCTAAAAAAATCTTCTCACAACACCAAAGAAATACATCAAGGAAAAGCATATACAAATAGTCATAAAATTCAAGAAAATGCTACAATGATGATAGCCCGTTAGAATCTTAACTCTAGGTTTAGCCCACAGTCCCGTTAAGAGAACAGATGATGGCCCAAAGAGTTATAGATACATAGGGTTGAGTCTAAGAGGTTTCTTTCTTTCTCGTAAATGTATGAACAGAGTTGAATAATCTGATTTAGCCTAAGAAAAAAGAAAACTCTAGCAATAGCAACAAATTCTGCAGATTAAAAAGAAATTACGACAGCAAATGGGTGACAATATACACGGTAAAATAACACTCTGACCTGCGTACACTCATTCATTCAGCCATGGCCATGTGCTCACTTGTATACTTACAACTTTGCTCGCTGCCTCTGGGAACATAATAAATTCTAGGACCTTCACACAGACCCGAAAATGCAGTCATCGACCAAAAAATCCCCAGTTCCAAAAGACGTACTGAACTCTCTGTCTCAGGGAACGATTCCTTGGGTGTTCTAATTTTCCGATTGTCTGAGTAAGTCACATAAAATTTGTCCAGGCACGAAAGTTAGCAGAGCACAATGTCATTAGCTTTGATTTCTAGAATTTAAGGAATGTCAGATCGGTGTCTTCTCTCAGTATAGGATTTACTTTGGTCACACCACAGATTTGTCCACAAAATAATCTAGTCGGACAATGTTAATGTTATTTCTTGTAATATTCACGCCGCCAGGCAGAAAATTTACGTAGAGTTTATGAAAGAATTTAAGATCTGGCGCAAAGGCCCCGTATTGATCATTACAGTCTTTGAAACCCGTTAGTGGGATATAGTATTTCTGTCTAACTCTGTTGGCATATGCACTGACAGACCAGTGTTACTTGAGAAACCCACGTGGTTCAAAATAAGGACTGTCTATTTCTTCACAAATATGAAACTCTTATTAAACGCCGGTAAAGTTCGGGTCACCCCAGTATTTCACTGTATAAAAGGAAAAGCACATATAAATCATTTACATATTATGTACTCAATATAACTTACATTTTAAATAGCAAGCCGACCGCTTGACTTATAATTTAAAACTTCCCGAGAAATAAGTTATATAAAAAAAAAATCGATCATCATGAATTAGGAATATCATGCGTATTCCGTCAATACTCACTGATGTCGCGTCTAGCATTTATAAGTTTGTTATTAAAACAGTTTCGACTGAGTATTAGCCGTTAAATTAAATTCCTTATAGCTACTTGTTTAGTAAGCTAAAGATATAATTTATTTTGTATTTCCACTGTAACTCGTCGACTAGAGAATATAACAAACTATAAATTAAGCACTCTGGACACAGAACTAGTTTAGAATGAAATAGGCGATTAAACACTTTATCACTTCACAAAATACTAGAGATCTATTATATATAATATTTACCTCAGACACAGAAGTACTAAGAACTTAAACCACTTCGAACAAACTAAAGGCCATCTCTATTCACAGAGATTATTTAGAAATCGAACGAAGGCTAGTTCTGTCTTTACTGCGAAGTTACTGAGTGAAATGAAATAAAGTTTAAACTAGGGTTAATATTTTAAACCAGAAAAAGGAGGAACTATTATTTCGTAGAACGAAATGCTCTCCCCTTTCCGGCTTTAACGATACGTTTAACACCTAACATGTCGTAACTGCCACCTACTGACCAAGATTTACGTGTGTCAGTTTCAAATCCCAGACAGCCTGTGTCCAGTGCGGAGCGATTTTTTCCCGCTACGCCGGGTTTTTCTAACGAAAAACCTCATGCGTTTCTGCAAACTGTAGACAGCTGTCTCGTTCCTGCACTGTAAGGATGCCGGGTTTGACACCTTACGCTAGTGTCAGGTGAAAAATGGTAGACCAAAAGTCTGCTCTTTAGTCTGGGTATGAAACATAATCACACCTTTCGTCTACTGACATCTATGTAATAGAATCACTATTTCGATTATCCGTTTTGAGAAAAGAAACAGGTAAAGTTAAGGAATAGTATGCAAAATATGTTTCGCAAACGAATGGATGCAAAATATACAGGGAAAAGGAAATAAAGAGAGATAACAAAATTACAGAATTCGGGTGAAAGAATAGGAAGACGCTATAGGCAATTTAATGATCAAAACCTACGTGACAATGTCCCAGTCTTGACATATGGATGCGAGTCATGGGCAATGACTACAACCCACAAAAGCCAGATCCAAACCTCAGAAATGAGGTATCTGAGGAAGGTGATTGAAGTAACTAGAAGAGACATGGTACGCAACCAGACGATACGTCAAGGCCTTAAATCCCACCTCTGCAGATCCAAGTAGAACAGTCCCAACTAAGATGGTTTGGCCATGTCTGCAGAATCTGAGAAGATCGGCTACCACGACAAGCATGGGAAACAAAGAGCCGATCTAGACCCCAGGACGACCCAGAGTCCGCTGGGAGGACAACATTAGACAATCTTTGAAGGACCGAGGACTAGAATGGAACCAGGCCAGGAGGAAGACAGCCGATAGGATTGTCTGGCGCTCTCTCTTCCAAACCTCTACACCTCACGGTAGAAGGGGAACGACTAAGTAAGTACGTAAATAATTTGGAAGCCCTAACTTTTCATCCACTGTGAAACTTTGTCTATTTGATTTTGAAGTTTGTTGTAAACATGGTCCAAGTTTTTTTGTAAATCGCCAAATGGCAGTCATCTGCAAATTGTGATGCTGCATTTTTAATGTCGATTCCAAAGACCTACGAGTAATAGAAGCCATGAACCAAAAAAAAAAAAAAAAAAACTAAGATCTAATGCCAATCCAGAAAAACAAATTACCACAATACCACGTGACTTTTGGGGTTACATTTCCGTTGCCCTGAAACTGCGAAAGATTCCATACGTAAGTAATGAAACATAGCCATTATTTATAATCATATTTAAGAACATACAAGTCTTTACTTCATATACCATGCTCGCTAGTGTAAGTGATCTTGTCTCTTTACAAGTTCCTATCCCCAGCGTTGTTTATCAGTTATATTGTTTACATCTTTCCATGTCGCCATGTTAGTGTCCAGTAACTATTCGGTGTTGTTTGGCTTCCTTTTTTTTCCCCCTAGTCTTTTATACTGTCAGCATATTTTCCTGCGTTCTACTTTGAGTTGAAATGAAGAACACTGGGCCGTGTGTCCGATTTAGCCCAAATTTCTATCGACCTGGTGAAGATTTAAGTAGCTCACATTAATAAAGCCGTTAACTCTTAGTAGCCTATACATGTACTAAAACCACGTTTTTACTCGCTAGTTTCCATGATTATATTTTGAGGTAGAGGTGTCCTAAAAAATGGTATCATATTTTAATTATTTTATATGCTATAGCAATGTGGTATACATCAAAAGTTGCAGTATTGAAAGGGCTATTATATAAAAACCATTATTATTTCTAAATGTAAAACAATACACAAATAGTAGGCTATAAATAATGTTGTAAACAATTTTTTTTTAATTTGGAAAAAAAAGTTTAATCTTACCTTCATATATATAAAGTGTTGCACTGGTCTGGAACTCCTACAATTATTTTCCTTTTGTGTTGTATCCAATTATAAAGAAGACAGACAAGTTTCATTTGTTTTTGATAATAAATAAATTTTGTGTCCTTTTGAAATGTTCATGCCAAGTATTGAAAAATTATGACAAAAATACATTATTTACACAACTGATATTTACATTTACCAAAAATTATTTCGTTTCAGGATACATAGCAGAAAAGTTATTTGGATGTAGGTAGGGATTATGTGTGCATCCTTCACAATAAAAGGTTGTCCTTATCCTTACTTGAGGGGTGATGCCAACGATGCAGTTGCAATGAAATTGTGATTTTTTTTACAATATGTTTGTTCCTCCTAGTCTATTAACTGGACTGTTCACTTGACTGCCATGTCCAATCTTGGGAGGAATTTGCTGGAAATCCACAGCAGCAACAAGAGAGAGCTAATTGATAAGTTACCATTTAACTTGAAGAAGACTCTTTTTTTGGCATTTGTTCTTTACAGTACGGATAATTTAAATGCATTGAGCTAAGCTATTTCAAAAATCCAGAAGACAATTTTTTTCCACCACTTTCTTGTTCTTCTGTTGAATGTGCCATATGTTACAATGCTTTTGTCCACTCTGTCACATCCATTCATGCAGTGATTGTAATCATCAGTGGTTTATGTTTTGTTTTGCCAGAGCGATTGGTGATGTCTTTGCTTTCCACCTGTCGCGCAGCTTGACACAAGAATGCATTGTTTTTTGCCCTTAAACATTACACATAAAATTATTTTTTTTCTTGCTCCATATACCATTTCATTTCCAGATGCATTTGCTGTGTAGTTTTCAACTCTTCTGGAAAGTTCTTTCGATTAACGTTGACAGTCCCAGTAAAATAATGATTTCTATTATTCAGATATTGAATCTTTTGATTAAAGTTGACAGTCTTAGTGAAATAATGATTTGTTATTCAGATATTGAAGCAATATCACACTCATATAATATCAATCAGCATAGTTGTGATGACCTTTTCCACATGGTTGTAGCAAAGTGTCAAATACTTTGATGGCTTGTTGACTATTTACATAAATTTTTGGACTATAAGAAGTATTGGCCCCAAAGTATATGAACAAATTTACTACATACCCAGTGCTTCTGTCACAAAGACTGGATGTCTTCACGTGGTACAAAGCAGAAAGCATTCTGTGTTGAGCCAGCATCAGCTTCATTCCAGCTAATCTCCCCATTCAATGAATTTGTATTATCATCAGTACTTGTGGGTTCTGCTTCTCCACGTGGTGATCTAGATGTATCTTTTCTTCTTCATAGGAGCTTTGCCTTTTACTTTTGGTCTTTTCATTGACTTGACATTTCTAGTACAAGTACTAATGCTAGAACCAGCTAGGGGAAACACCCCCTCCTCATCGGATTCTGTGATTTGATTATAGATATCTTCACTGGACAGATGTGATCTGAATCTGAACTGTCATCATCGCTCGCTAACTGATCATACTCATCTTCATTTTCAATCCAAGAAGAAATAAGTTGTGCTGCTTGTACAGCCAATAATCTTTGCTTACAGTCATTTGAAGATGGAGCCATTTTGGTTAGAATAAAAAATTTTTATGTACAGTCAACAGCTGAACAACAAAGGTACTAAAATCAAACGTTTTCACAAGAAAAACCACACCATGATGCAAATGTAAACAGATTGAACACCAGGAACTGACTATAAATATCGGATTTGATGAAACATTAACAATTTTTCCTTATACTTTCCCGATAGAGATTTGCCGTGGGGCAACAGTTCAACTGGCGAGCCGTAAAATTGGAACTAAATGCACACCACTTGAGCTGGCGAGCTGTATTGTAAGAGTTAAATAAGACTTCAGTTATGTATTAGGTCTACCCCTTACTACTTTTTTTAAGAATTGGCCACCAGACCTATAGAAATTAGATCAAGTTGAGGTTTTCTGCATGCAGTATCCTTTTTGTCTGCATTTATCATCTTGATACACAGTTATGATTATAATGCTAGTGAGCAGGTTAATGTCTATACTTTATCTATGATACCAATATAAACTAACATTTCCTACACAGTTAACAGTTCACCCCACAATCATATAAAACATTCACAGAACAACATACACGCTTACCAATTTAACATTCACAGAACAACATACACGCTTACCAATTTAACATTCACAGAACAACATACAGACTTACCAGTTACTTCTGACTGTTTACATACATAGTTAATTGCAACCTACATATCTACAAAAAGGAAAAGAGATTAATGGTGTTCTTCTTTTAAACCTGACACAAGATTGTCTTACACTTTAGATATTCATAGCATTTCTTAATCCAACCATCGGCCAAACAGAAATCACATAGGCCTATGTACTTGGGTCACCCGTGTGTTACCGGAGCCCGAAAGGGGAGCAAAGAATAGTAACACTGTCCCCTGCCAAGCATGTCGTAGAAGGCGACTAAGGAGGGTTGGGCATGGGGCCAGTTACCCCATCCTGTAAAAAAAAATTTAAACCACAAAAAACTTCAACAAATATGGACAAGTCAAATAAAGAAAATAAAACACAGCCATCCAAGACAGGGGAAGGTCCTCTCACGGGGAGGCGTATGATGCAACACAGAGAAAGCCAAAAGGAGTCTGTGTTGCTGACTAACCTTCTTTCTTCTAGGAGAACTTCCAGATTTGGCACCTGGAATGTTCGGACATTGAACGAACAAGGGAAAGTGGCACAAGTAGCAGCAGAAATGAGGGAATACAAAATCGAGGTTCTGGGAATGTGTGAAACAAAGTGGAAGGGGGTAGACAGGAAGAAACTCATCACAGGTGAATTGGTGCTGTCCTCAGGACACGAAGACGAAAGTTCACACCACAGTGAAGGGGTAGCTCTTATGTTATCTAAAGAAGCACAGAAAGCACTCATTGAATGGGAAGCTGTGGGACCCAGAATAATAACAGCTATTTTCAAAACAGCTAAAAAGAAAATTCATGTCAATGTCATCCAATGTTATGCACCAACTAATGACAAAGAAGAGTCTGTGAAAGAAGCATTTTATACTAAACTACAGAAAATTATGGATAAAGTAAAAAGAAGAGACATCACAATTTTGATGGGTGACATGAATGCAAAGATAGGTACAGTCAATACCGGATTTGAAGAAGTCATGGGAAAACATGGGCTAGGAGTAATGAATGAAAATGGAGAACTATTCTCAAACTTCTGTGCTTCAAATCAACTGGCTATAGGAGGAAGCATGTTTCCACATAAGAGAATACACAAGGCAACATGGATATCACCAGACCATAGAACAGAAAATCAGATCGATCATATATGCATAAATAAGAAGCTTAGATCATCATTGCAGGATGTAAAGGTATATAGAGGAGCAGATGTGGCATCAAATCACCATCTTCTGATAGCCAAAGTAAAAATGAAACTCAAGAGATATGCAACAATGCAAAATTATAGACAACAGTTTAATGTAGGACAGCTAAGAAATCAAGAAACAAGAGACAAATTTGCGGTCACAGTATCCAACAAATTCCAAGTGCTCCAACAGCTGGAAGATGTAGAGAATACAGAAGACTATTGGCAGCAGGTCAAAACGGTATGGAAGGAGACATGTGAAGAAATACTGGGGAAAAGGGAAAGACAACAAAAAGCATGGATAACAACAGAAACCATCAATAAGATAAAAGACAGAAAAAACAAGAAAGATTTAAACACAAGCAAAACCAGAAGTTCCAAAGCCAAGGCTCAAGAAGTGTACACAGAAGCAAACAAAGAAGTAAAAAGAAGTATCAAAAGAGACAAGAGGAAGTATATTGAGGAGTTGGCAAGAGAGGCAGAAGATGCTGCAGCCAAAGGAAATATGAGAGAACTGTATAGCAGCACAAAGAAGCTAACAGGGAAATACAAGCAAACAAGTTGCCTCATAAAAGATAAGAATGGGAAACTGCTCAGCAATATACAAGAGCAAATGAAGAGGTGGACAGAATATTTTGGGGACCTTCTCAATAGACCAGCTCCACAAAACCCACCGGACATCCAGCCAGCAGAAGAAGAGCTACAAATTAATGGTGAAAGACCAACGAAGGAAGAAATAAAGAAAGCCATAAAGCTTCTAAGAGATGGAAAAGCGTCTGGACCTGATGACATTCCAGCAGAGGCCATCAAAGCAGATATCGACACGGCTACAGAGATGTTATATAAATTACTTGGTAAAGTCTGGGAAAAGGAAGAGATACCAGCAGAATGGAAGGAAGGATATCTGGTTAAGTTGCCTAAGAAGGGAAATCTACAAGAGTGCACAAATTATAGAGGAATAATGTTACTATCAGTGCCAGGAAAGGTATTGAACAGGATTATCCTTGAGAGATTAAAGGAGTCCATAGACAAGAAACTGAGAGATATACAAGCAGGTTTTCGACAAAACAGATCATGTACAGACCAGATAGCCACTTTGAGAATAATAGTTGAACAAAGTCTGGAATGGAATTCACCACTATACATCGGATTTGTGGACTACGAAAAGGCATTTGACAGTGTGGACAGAGAATCACTTTGGAAATTGATGAGGCATTATGGAGTTCCCCTGAAGATCATTAATTTAATAAAGAAAACCTATGAAGACATGACGTGCAGAGTTCTTCGTGAAGGACAGCTTACAGAACCATTTGGGATAAGAACAGGAGTGTGACAGGGATGCCTCTTGTCTTCATTTCTTTTCTTGCTGGCAATAGATTGGGTTATGAGATCATCGACAACACACAACAGAAATGGAATCCAGTGGACTCTGACTAAGCAGTTAGATGATCTGGATTTTGCTGATGACTTGGCTGTCCTATCCCATAACCGTAATCAGATGCAGGACAAATTGAAAACACTCGATGAGAGGTCACAGCAATTGGGTCTGAAAATACACAGGGAAAAGACAAAAATAATGCGAATAAATGCAGGTAATGAAAACAGGGTTGAACTTGAAGAAACACCAATACAAGATGTAGATTCATACACATATCTTGGCAGTAATATAGATAAAGTTGGAGGGACAGACAGCGATATCAAAATAAGAATACAAAAGGCAAGAGGAGCTTTTATTGCATTGAGAAATATATGGAGATCAAGAGAAATAGGATCCAACACGAAAATAAGAATCTTCAACTCAAATGTGAAGTCAGTCCTATTGTATGGCTCGGAGACATGGAGAACAACAAAGACAACAACCAAAAAGCTACAGACTTTCATAAATGGGTGCTTGCGTAGAATAGAGGGATTAAAATGGTATGACAAGGTTACCAACGTGGAACTGATGACAAGAACTAGACAAGTGCCAGTGGAACAAGAGATGAGAAGAAGGCGATGGATAGGACACACACTGAGGAAACCTGTTGATAGCATTACAAGGCAGTCCTTGTTCTGGAACCCCCAGGGCAAGAGAGGCAGAGGAAGACCAAGAAGTACATGGAGAAGAGAGTTTGAAACAGAGGTGAAAATGATGAGGAGAACATGGAAAGAACTTGAGATGATGGCACGTGACAGGAGGACTTGGCATGTGTTTGTTGAAGGCCTATGCTCCTTTGGGAGTGGAGGGTTATGAAATGAATGTACTTGGGTACATTGTTTCAGCCTCAGAAAAATATGGAAACTTGAAACAATCACTTTGCAAGAGAGTGTTGGGGGGAAGGGGGTATTAAAAAATAAGTATATTTAGTACAACACATGAATTCTTGTGTGAGATGTGATGAAACCATGTTCCCTGACCAACGGAATTCATGTGTTGTGCTTAATGGAATTACTTCCTCATATTTCTCACTTCCATTCCTTTCCCAGACTTGGGCTTGGGGTGACAATGTAGGGAATTTTCTTTTGTCTTATAAACTAGTAAGATACATTACCTTTTTTCCCATTTGTGTAACAACCTACCCTCATGATATCTTAAGGCAGTCTGCTTAATTTTCTTAAAGAAAAAGGATGTTTATATTCTTGTAACATTTTCATGCAATAACTAAATCAACCTTTATTTACTTCACCCATATGTGTCTGTATTTAAAAATTGTTTATGCAGAACATTATCAAATATTCAATTTTCATACACAGCATATACGTCTCAGCTGTCATTTCAGATCTTCTTCAAGTGCCATGCCTGGTGGCATAGGTAGTCATTCTCCCCACAACTTCTTGTCTCTTGTTCTATTTATCAGTTTAGCTGTTGACCTCTTTCCATGCAGTTATGTCAGACTGTCCAGCATCTTCTCCCTTTGTCCTCCTCTGTCAATTTTTCCTTCAGTCTTTCCTGTTGTCACGAAATATTCAAGCTTTTGTTTTTCATATAACATGACCAATGAAAGTATATTACTTCCCTCTAGCCTAAGGACTGATCTTCTTTTAGATATTACCTCCTTCAGAATATCTTTGTTACTCTTCTTAGCTGTCCAAGTTATTTTTAACATAGCAGAAGGATCTCACTATGGTCCCAGTGATAGGCAGAGGGAGCTGAGAAGTTGCTCTGTGCAGGATGTGACAATTTCTTTGGAGAGCTTAGAAACAGAGCACAGTATTTTAGCTCTGTATAGTTGAATCGCCCCCTTGGATGACGGGTGATGCACAGTATGCCATGCTCTTCTTCCTCCCAGCTTGGAACCAGATGTGACGATCCATTAAATGCAAGCCAAGTTGGATATACTGGAGCTCATAACTTCAACTCAGCACATTTTGGAATGGCAGAAAAGCCACAGGAAAAGCCTAGATCTACAGTGTAGATAATACCAAGGAGTCTTCAACTTGGTATTAGCTGCAAAAGAGCAAGAAGCTCAGCAGCCCTAGTTTAACAACAACAACACTGGAACATGTGCTCTCAGCTTGCAAGGTATTGTTAGGGAAAGAGTGATTTATGTGGTATCACTACAGTGTACTACATGAGCTGGCTGCTACAATGGGCCTAGTATGGTCAGGCATTTATATGCAAGCAAAACTAAATTCTAAATGTCATAAAAGGACTGCTTTCGTCTGGTATACGTGTTTTTGTACTGCAATTGTTCTGCAATCTGTGACCATGTTGTTGCCAACATTTGGAGAACAAGCACATTCAGTCTATGATAGATAACGCTGTACATTGATACAACAGGAGACAATCTGATCACCAAACATATCCCCCCCCCCCATTTCACCTACCCATCAGACAATTGTTTGAGCCCTTTATATTATTTACAATCTGAGAACAGAGACATTATGCATGTAGTGTTGGATTTCAACACCAGTATACAGAATACTGAGGTGCCAGAAGATTAGCTACAGCCACTTCCTAAACCTAGTAAAGACCCCACACTGCTTAGCTATCTTGAAAATGCACATATTATCCCTGATACCCTGAGTTAGTATAGACCAATGAAAGTAACAAGGGGTAATGCTGGAACATTTGTGTACAACATATATGAGGGTTTCCAGGGCAAACAAGAAACGCTGGCTGTGGCAATTGGCCTAGAGGATGCTTACAGCAGTGTTGACTCTGCAACCCAACAAAACCAGCTCCAAGATCAATCCCAACAAAGCCTGTGTGCTTTGGTGCACCTTGAATATCTCCATAATAAAGGCAGATTTTCCAGACATTACTCTTGGTGGACAGAAAATTGAAAGGCAAGACAAGTTGAAATAACTTTGAGCTTCCAATGTTGATCACATTATACAGAAGTCCATGAGGGATCTGATAGCCCTAAAAACAATGGCTGCAGCACACCTGGAGCAGAGACTACTATTTCTCCTGTATCATCAGCTGGTCTTGTCTGTAATTGAGTATGGCCTGGTAATACTCACGCTGTCAATATCCCAATGTGAACAACTGGAATACATTCAAAATCAAGGGATGTGCATAGTCTTGGGCTGTTCATGAGATACCCCCATTGGTAATGATGTGGCACATGCTTGGAATGCTATCAATTAGATCCAGATATGTGAGGGCCCAGACAAAAGCATATATGCAAATAACCACAGACAAAAGGCATCCTCTGCATGGGAACATAGCTGACATTAAAGGAGCAACAATAAAGAGGGAGATGTCATGTATGGCACAGGCAGAGGAGACTATTAGATAGGTGACCACAGTTGAAAATATATTCAAGAGAGAAGAGTGGAGTAAGTCAGATGAGAGGTGGATGAACTACCAGCAAGTCATCATCAGCCTTGGTAGAGAGTGCAGAACTTGGGCCAGTGGGAGAGATGAGCTGGAAATTGATCAGCTGATAAATGATAATGCTGGTGATGATGATGCCATTGTGTACACTGATGGGTCTGTAATGTGTTGTAAATAAATTAGTGAATAAATAAATAAAGGTAATTAACAGGCACTCGTTGGACATAAAGGATGACACTAGACAACAGAAAAGAAAATATAACTGATAGGTATTCCTGGAATTGAACCTTGGACCAACCAAACAGCGCCATTGCCTTGCTGTGAAAGTACATTGTGAAAGGATGCTCAGCCAGCTTTGCATCCAGAGGTATCCGACTCACAATGCATGCTTTGAAAGGTCCAAAATGGATGGCTCTGACATGAATGGAAATCCTCCATAAAAGCATAGAATCTTCAAGAACTGATATGGATCTACTGTCCTGGTCATGCAGGGGTACATCGAATGAAAGAGCTGACAGACTAGCTTCAAGAGCACCCATAGAAAGTGCATTGAACATGGATAAGAGTGAAATACTGAGGGCAATTCATGATTGCCTATTAGAGAATGACACTGCAATTGATGAATCATCAAGGCTAAGACTGCTGGAATTTGGCATCAAACGTAAGACCAGCAGGGATAGACATATGAAAAAACGCATTGGGCATGTAAACAACCAGTGTGCCAGGAACAATTAGCATTCATACCCTTTGACATTTGCTGAGGGAGACTGAGCACCTATGGGTTTGCCCAGAGTTGATTCTGTTCTACAATAACAATACAATCTGAGAGGCGTGGACCCACCTGGGTCATGACTCACAAGGTGCTGTGAAGTGAACCCACTCCACCTTGATTGCAACTTTCAACTTTTATCCATGCTGCTAACTTGAGGCAATATTAAAAATAAAATTCAGCACAAGCATCTTAACTTTTAGGTCAAACATCACAGATTTTGTTTGTCTCTGCAACAGTGTGAAGAAAAAAAGTATTGACCAAGAAAGTATAGACTTTCATAAAATGGTTAGCTGTATGTGGCAGAAGAATTAAAATATCATGGTGGGATCATCAGTGTGGAATTGGCGTAAAAACACAAGTGAAATAAAAGAAAAAATAAATAAATAAAAAGGGAAAGATGTTTACACTACAGAATGGGCACACACAGTGAAGAAGGAAGCTAAAGACATTACTAGTCAGTCCTTGTTCTAGAATCCGGATGAAAAAGGAGGAGGGCGGCCTGCATGGAGGCCGTAAGGAGGCAGCCCCTCCACCATGCAAAGGCACAGCAGGCCAATCACCTGTTTGCTTTAAACTATGATTACACAAAATATAATAGAGAAAACCGGACTGATTCTTCTTCTTCTTCCTCGTTCGTCCTGAAAAGGACGTTGATTGCGTTGTGTCTGTTTACAGCGGAGCTGCGATATCTGCGCCTTTCGGCCGGCACATCTGACTTCAGTCTGACTTGGGAACAGGAGAAAGAGGACACCTTAGTGGACAGAGGAAGTCAAAGAGAAAATAAGAGAGAAGAAAATGGCATGGAAACAATACTTAAGAGCTAAAAACACAACAGGACAAATGGAGAAATATAGAGAATATGTGACACTCAGAACAGAAACAAAGAACAAGGTGCTAGCAGCAAAACAGAAGTCCTGGGAAGAATTTGGAGAAAAGCTAGAAAAAGATGCGCAAGAAAACCAGAAATTGTTCTATGAGACCCTAAAGAACATGAGGAAGGAAAAACAATGCCCTTTCACATTTATAAAGGACAAACAAGGCAAATTGCTTACTGCCCCGAAGGAAGTAATGGAAAGATGGAAAGAATATTTCTCAGAACTCCAGCATGGTGAGCATGGTGAAGTATCAGAAATGATAACCACTAGCACAGAAGAGAAAACCAATGATAGTGACGATGACATAAAGATGAAAGAACTGGAGGTAGCACTGGTGAAAATCAAGATGGGCAAAGCAGCAGGGCATGATGGTATAACACCAGAAATGGCTAAGTACATGGGAGCATCAGGCGACCTATTACTCTTAAGGGTCCTACCGGCAGCATGGTGCAACAAGCCCACACCAAAGGATTGGGAGATTGCCATCATAACACCAATTTTCAAAAAGGGTGACAATTGACAATGTGGAAACCATAGAGGCATATCCCTTCTCAGTGTCCCTGGTAAAATCTACTCTAGAATCCTAGAGCAGAGACTCCGATGCCTAGCTGAGCCACAATTAGATGTCCAGTCCGGATTCCGAGCTATCCGAAGTACTCAAGACCTAATCTTCACACTCAGACAGCTGAGTGAAAAGTCCCTTGAGTATAAGAGTGAGATCCATATTTGGATAGGATAGTCTGGCACTCTCTCTTCCAAACCTCTACACCTCACAGTAGAAGGGGAATGACTAAATAAGTAAGTATTATTTAAGAGTTGGTAGTCTAGACAGTGATAATAGATATCCACTTTATTAAAAAATAAAGCAGCGAATCTCGACCGCTGGAATAAAGTAGGCAGACTCATCGCAAACAAACTTTTGTTTTCTAGTTATATAGGGCCTACACAGAATATTATGACATTAATTTATTGGAAATATATTGAAGGACAAGATATAACTGGAAAGATTAACACAGCGACTTAATTGCAACAAAGCAAAACAACAGCAATATTTAACCTAGCTATAAGTACTTTTTTAAACAAAATGGCATCGAAGTGTGGTGGCAATCGTGGTTGATAACAGGTAACTTTAAAAATATGTCATGTCACGCTGAAAACTGGAAGTGTTTGAGGCCGAATTCAAAGTTTTTGCTGAATTGTTGGGTAGAAAAGGATTTGATTGGTTGCTGGCAGAGACCTCAGTTTAAAAACAGACGCCAAGATTCATGGAATTTTTAAAGGCTAGAAAATATTTTCTGATTTAATATTTTTAAAAAACGTGGGTTGGAAAATATTGTTATAATTTTTTTTTAATTAATAAAATAATCAATCAATTTAAAAAAAAAATTTTTTTTTTGTGGGGGGGGGGGGGTCTGTACACTGCTAAAAGTGTAAGAAAACATACATTGTACAAAAAATTCATACAGGTTGACAGGTATAGGAGAATCTCCTCAAATTAACCACAATACTCAGAAAATGTACTCGGGTACGACTACACATATTTCACCTCTGTGAAAACTGTTGACTTTCACTCCAGAAAACTCAAGTGTTGGCTGTCATAAACTGATAACCTATACAACGTTTCTTCTTTTCTCCAAGTTTTTCCATGATCAAAACCACAAGTTCCTGTAATCCGTTCATTCAGTCACAAATCATATCATGTGACCTTTAACATATGAGATTGACTCAGTTATGCCATCCAAACATCTTAGAGCCCAGCCATATTTACTTACTTATTAAGCTATTAAACTAAACTAAACTTTACTCAGCTACTGCTCACATAATTTACAACACTACAGCCAAGCAAACTGACTTCCTACAATGCATCTATCACTGACACTTACAAAACAAACAATTTGCAGCAGTAATGTTTTGTCCATTTAACGAAGAACTGTGAATGGTGTTTCTTGTGACAGCAGTCTTTCAGCACACCATCTTACTGATTGTGTTCATAAATAACAAATGTTTTTTTTTTCCCCAGAGTGCACAAAATATGGACAAGAAGTTTATATTTCTGAATCAGAAACTAAAACAGGAAATAAATACAGATTTTGAAGTGAGTTTTCTGTTTAATTTGTGATCAAAATCTTGACACAGTAAAAATCAGCTAAACAGACAGATATCTGGTAAACTATTTAATATGTAACAATCACTTATTGCTAGGTTTCTTTGTTTGGTTTTCTTAACAAGTTAAAATATGTACAGGCATTACTGATTGCTACTAGCATCACCAGACCACCAGAAAATTGTTTTCTTCCATCTAAATATAAGAATAAAATGAATGAGATTCTGTGATTAATTTTTAAACTAACAGAATGATCTTAATACACTCAAAAGTGTGTATAACTTCTAAAATTTAAACCATATTGCTGCTGAATGTTAACTATTACTATTGTTATTCTTATGCAAAGTGTAAACTGTCATAGAAGATAGCAATGGGGCTCTGCTCAATGAAAAAACAGCTGTAATGAGAAGGTGGACAGAATATTGTAAAGAATTATATAACTGTAAACTCGACACTGATTATAGCATATTAAACAAGATTAAGTGTGAAAACAGGGAACTCGGAAATGCAGCAATATTATGGGAAGAAGTGGAAGAGGCTATATGTTCGATTAAAGGAGGGAAGTCACCGGGTGTGGATAATATCCCAGCAGAGCTCTTAAAATATGGAGGACCAGATATAGTAAAAATCATGACAACAATTTGCCAGAAGATGTGGGGTACAAAAAAAATGGCCAAAAGAGTGGACGCAGTCATTAGTAATACCGCTTCCAAAGAAAGGAAATCTAAAAATGTGCAAGAACTACAGAACCATTAGCCTTATTAGTCATCCAAGTAAGGTGATGTTGAAGATACTTTTGAACAGAATAAAACAGAAATCAGAAGAAATCTTGTCCGAGGAACAGGCTGGCTTTAGACCAAAAAGAAGTACCTCAGAACAAATCTTCAGTATTAGATTACTGATCGAAAAACATCTCCAGCATCAACACGATTTATACCATAACTTCATTGATTTCACAAAAGCCTTCGATCGAGTCTGGCATGAAGGCTTATGGCAGATAATGAGAAAATTCAATTTTGATACCAGCATCATAGATATCATTGAAGCACTATACAAGGATGCAAACAGTGCTGTTTTTGCAAGCAATGACATTGGAGAATTTTTCAAAACAACTGTAGGAGTTCGCCAGGGATGTATCCTGTCCCCAGTGCTCTTTAATATATATCTAGAACATTTTATGCAGGAGGCTCTCTACGATTATAAAACAACGATATTGATTGGAGGCCAACCTCTTTGCAACCTACGTTTTGCTGATGATATCGATCTGATAGCTGGAACAGAATCAGAACTTCAAGACCTTACCTCTAGACTAGAGAAAGTAACAAGAACATATGGGATGGAAATTAATATAGAAAAAAGCAAGATATTGGTAAATAGCCATAAGAAACATGTTCCGATCAACATTACGTTAAATGGGCAGACGTTAGAAGAAGTTAACACCTTTAAATATCTCGGGTCCACTATATGTAGTGATGGAAGATCAAGTAAAGAAATCAAGACAAGACTTGAGATAGCCTCAGCTGCCATGACAAGGCTGAATGTGATCTGGAAAAGTAACATCAGTTTTCCTGTGAAGATCAAATTATACAAATCACTTGTATTATCTATTCTCTTGTATGGGTGTGAGGGCTGGACACTCACTGCAGATACGAAGCGAAGGATTCAGGCTTTCAAGCATAAATGTTATAGAAGAATTTTGCGCATTTGCTATAAAGAGCACAAAACAAATGTCTGTTAGAGAGAAGATAAACACCAATGCAGGCCACCAAGAACCACTTTTGTCAGTGGTGAAACATTGAAAGCTTGCCTGGTTTGGGCATGTAACTCGTCATGACTCCCTTTCGAAAACGATCCTCCAGGGAAGAGTCAAAGGTAAACGGAGAAGAGGAAGGCAAAGAAAATCCTGGGCTGATAACATCAAAGAATGGGCAGGACACGGTTTTTCCACACTTGTACGCATTGCTGAGGATAGAGAGCAGTGGAGGACCCTGTCTGCTGATGCTTCCACCATGGCACCCCAACGACCCATGACGGGTTATGAATCGAGATGATGATGAAACTGTTAAGTTACACTGCCTTCACTATAAAGCAAGTGGTAATTAGTTTAAACAGAAAGCCATTCAGCTGTAAAAGGTAAAGGTAAAGGATCCCGTTATACACCCATTGAGGCATATTGGGAATATCGTGTTAGGCCCACATTTTCTTGACCATCGGCACACTAGGGGTGATGTAGTCAGCATCACGCCGGCTGCCTTAACCTTCCCAGAAGATGCTCTGGTACCCAATTGGAGCTGGGTCGACACAGGAGCCATTTGCAGTCTAAAAATATACCACATCATCTGGGGATTGAACCATAGACCACTGAGCTAGGAAGCCAGTGCACTAACCACTATGTTACCGCAGCTCATTCAGCTGTACTAAAATTAAAAACAAAATATTGAGTACTGACAATATTGTTGGTATGAAATAAAAAGATACAAGTTCTGTAGTTTTACTGTCAAGTGTCCCTATCTTGTTTGTTATAACAATAATGTCAGTATTGAGTTTTGTTATGTTTATTACCCAGACAAAAAGAACAGTTGAAGCTAACATTTCAGATGTGACTGTTAGAATACTTTTCGCAAACACAAAGAAATTCACAAATTAACATGGGAATCACCACACGGTCGGGACAGAAACCAGATAGACCACATTATGATTAACGGTAGATGGAGACATGCATTACAAGATGTGAAGGTAAGAAGAGGTGCGGATGTGGGAAGTGATCACCATTTAGTAGTAGCAAAACTGAAAGTGAAACTAAGAATGGCTGGACCAACTGTAACTGCACAGAAAAGGTTTGACATCAGCAAATTGAAGGACCACCTTAGCAGAAAAGCTTTTGTGGCTGATATAAAGAAGCGATATCAATTGGTCAAAAGTCAGGAACAGATATTGACTGATGATATAGACTAGAAATTCAACACCATTGCAACAATATATAAGGAAAGCAGCAAATCATGCTTGGGATTCCAGGAAAGGAAGAAGCAAGACTGGATAACACCAGAAACATTAAACACCATAACGATGAGAAAGGAAATGAAAAGACAGAAAACAGAAGTGAAGTCCCCCAGGTTAAGCAACTATATAGCGAACAGTACAGTCAGCTGGACAAGGAAGTTAAATGCCAAACCTGAGCCAACAAAAGGAATTTCATAGATAATCTTGCAAGAAAGGCAGATGAGGCAGCACTGAGAAATGAACAAAGCACAGTATACAAAATAACTAAAATCATCAGCGGAAAACGAGGTGCAAACAATATTACATTAGTAAGAGATAAGCAAGAAAATCTCATCACGACAGCAGAGGGAGAGGAAACAAGATGGGCAGAGCATTTCAGAGAATCTCTGAGCAAGGAACCACCAGAGACACAATGGAATGTTCCTGAGGCTGAAAATGATCTAGAAGTTAATACAGGCATTCCACGAAACGAAGAAATCATCACAGCAATCAAAGGGTTAAAGAATGGAAATGGTGCTGGCCATGATAACTTAAATGTGGAGCTATTTAAGACAGACCCTGAGCTAGCAGCAGAACTATTAGAACCACTATTTGCACAGGTCTGGAAAACAGGGACAACACCAATGGAGTGGAACAAAGGAATAATTGTCAAATTGCCCAAGAAGGGAGATCTTGCAGACTGCAATAATTGGAGAGGAATAACTCTTCTTTAAGTTACCAGCAAAATACTAGGCAGGGTAATTATACAGAGAATTTCAAAAGCAGTAGACCACAAACTGAGGAAAGAACAAGCAGGATTTAGAAAGAACAGAAGATGTGTAGATCATATATTTACCCTCAGGAACATAATAGAGCAGTGCTCAGAATGGCAGAGACAGCTGTACATTAATTTCATTGATTTTGAAAAGGCTTTTGACAGTATACATAGGGACAGTTTATGAAAAATATTGAGGGCTTATGGAATTCCAAGCTGCATAGTGTCAATCATAAAAAGCCTCTATGCCAACTTTATGTGTAGCGTTGGGCAGAGCAACCTAACCTTTGAGGTGAAGACAGGAGTATGACAGGGAAGCCCCTTATCAACCACTCTATTTTTAATGGTCATAAACTGGGTGATGCGCCAGACAACAGATGGCAGTCCAAGAGGAATAAGATGGACTACATTTTCTACATTGGAAGATCTGGAATATGCAGATGACATTGCACTACTAGCACATTCACATCAACACATCCGAGAAAAAACGGATAGACTTAAGTATAGCCAGCAGATGGACTTGAACATCAATCTAAAGAAGACAGAGGTTATGACACTCAGTGTGAGCAGCCCTGAACCCATATCATTAAGAAATCGGCAACTGGAACAGACAGACACCTTCACATACCTAGGATGCATAGTAACACCAGATGGCGGAGCAAGCAAAGACATCAACAACAGAATTAACAAAGGAAGAGCAGCCTTTTTTAGTCTAAACAACATCTGGAAGTCCTCTCAGTACAGCACAAGCACAAAATAAAGATTATATCAGAGCTGTGTGCTTTCTGTGCTTCTCTGTGGTGTGGAAAACTGGAGAGTTACAGAGAAGGAAATGTCGAAATTGTCCTCTTTTCACACAACATGCCTAAGAAAAATTCACTGAATCTTTTGGCCGAATACCATCACCAACCAAGATCTGCTTACTCGGAGCAAGCAAGAGGACATGCACACCATCATAGCTGGCAGACGCTGGAGCTGGGTTGGCCATGTCCTCAGAAGAGACCCCGATGCCATCACATCAGCTATGCTATGGACCGTGAAGGAAAACGAAAGAGAGACCGGCCAAAAACAACTTGGCAGAGGACTATGGAGGCTGAGATGCAAAGTATTAACCAGAGTTGGGACACTGTACGAAGGATGGCCACCAACCGAGCAAAGTGGAATCAATTTGTTGTTGCCCTACAAGATGCCACCAGGCGTGATGGCCACTGACTGCTATGTCGGTCGGCGGCTAATGATCAAAGAAGAAGGAGAGTCCCTATCTTGTTTGTTATAAGAATGATGTCAGTATTGAGTTTCGTTATGTTTATTACCCAGACAACAAGAACAGTTGAAGCCAACATTTCAGATGTGACTGTTGGAATAAAACAGGAAGTGCACTGTGAGGTGAGAGTGTAGCTCAGACATGATTCTTGTACTTTTGTTTTATAGAAGACAATGTCTTCAGCAGTGGTTCTCAACCTATGGGTAATGACTCAATTTTGTATCATTGGGAAGCAGTGGAACTCCATAATGCCTCGTCAATTTCCAAAGTGATTCTCTGTCTACACTGTCAAATGCCCTTTCATAGTCCACAGGTCTGATATATAGTGGTGAATTCCATTCCAGACTTTGTTCAACTATTATTCTCAAAGTGGCTATCTGGTCTGTACAGATATCCTTCTTTCCATTCTGCTGGTATCTCTTCCTTTTCCCAGACTTTACCAAGTAATTTATATAACATCTCTGTAGCAGTGTCGATATCTACTTTGATGGCTTCTGCTGGAATGCCATCAGGTCCAGGCACTTTTCCATCTCTTAGAAGCTTTATGGCTTTCTTTATTTCTTCCTTCGTTGGTCTTTCACCGCTAATTTGTAGCTCTTCTTCTGCTGGCTGGATGTCAGGGGGGTTTTGTGTTTGCTTGTATTTCCCTGTCAGCTTCTTTGTGCTGTTATACAGTTCTCTCATATTTCCTTTGGCTGCAGCATCTTCTGCCTCTCTTGCCAACTCCTCAATATACTTCCTCTTTTGATACTTCTTTTAACTTCTTTGTTTTCTTCTGTGTACACTTCTTGAGCCTTGGCTTTGGAACTTCTGGTTTTACTTGTGTTTAAATCTGCTTTCTTGTTTTTTTCTGTCTTTTATCTTATTGATGGTTTCTATTGTTATCCATGCTTTTTGTTGTCATTCCCTTTTCCCCAGTATTTCTTCACATGTCTCATTCCATACCATTTTGATTTGCTGCCAGTAGTCTTCTGTGTTCTCTATATCTTCCAGCTGTTGGAGCACTTGTAATTTGTTGGATATTGTGTCAGCAAATTTGTCTCTTGTTTCTTGGTTTCTTTACATTAAATTGTTGTCTATAATTTTGCATTGTTGCATATCTCTTGAGTTTCATTTTAACTTTTGCTATCAGAAGGTGGTGATCTGATGCCACATCTGCTCCTCTATATACCTTTACATCCTGCAATGATGATCTAAACTTCTTATTTAAGCATATATGATCAATCTGATTTTCTGTTCTATGGTCTGGTGATATCCATGTTGCCTTGTGTATTCACTTATGTGAAAACATGCATCCTCCTATAGCCAGTTGATTTGAAGCACAGAAGTTTGAGAATAGTTCCCCATTTTCATTCATTATTCCTAGCCCATGTTTTCCAATGACTTCTTCAAAGCCAGTGTTGACTGTACCTATCTTTGCATTCATGTCACCCATCAAAATTGTGATGTCTCTTCTTTTTACTTTATCCATAATTTCCTGTAGTTTAGTATAAAATGCTTCTTTCACAGACTCTTCTTTGTCATTAGTTGGTGCATGTCACAGGATAGACATTCACTAAATTTTGAGTTGGTCACGCTGTAAAGTGGCTACGCTGCGGTTCACCTTTAAAACCCGTCCAGCCGGTTTTGGTTAGAGCGGAAGGATCATTCTGGCGCAAAATTATTCTTGCGATGTCTGCCAGCCTTTGATGTCGCTGATGGCTTTTGTCAGCAGTTTTGCTGGGGAATTCTTGAATGCCATGGTTTTTCAGTGCTCGCAGATTTTCATATATTCAGGAATATTTGATGGGTGCTAGATTGTGTTTGTAGATTCTAGTGATTTTCCCTCCTGATTATTATTTGTGATACGTTTGTCACAATTATGTATTGCGTCGACTTAGTATAAGATGTCGCCTGTTGAGCGATAGTCATTGTATTCACTGATGAGATCATGTCGATGACCATTTTGGTTCTGATATTGAGCTATAGTGAATGGCGAGTTATATGGCAGTTTTTTCATTGCATTGTGCATTGCTTTTCATTCGTATTGTTAGCCGCGTGCAGCTCCTCTGTGTGTTATACCTATTAAAGGGTCAATACCTGTTCTAAGTGTTCTAGTCGGTTTATATGATTTAATGTCAGCTAGTTTCAGTGTGGTCATACTTCTAGCAGATGAGCCTTGCTACTGTTGTTTTGATATGCCTATGATGATAGTGATAAATCCACTCTATACTAGTCCCTGACAGTGCATAACATTGGATGACATTTACATTTATTTTCTTTTTAGCTGTTTTAAAAATAGCTGTTATTATTCTGGGTCCAACAGCTTCCCATTCAATGAGTGCTTTCTGTGCTTCTTTAGTTAACATTAAGAGCTACCCCTTCACTGTGGTTTGAACTTTCGTCTTCATGTCCCGAGGACAGCACCAATTCATCTGTGATGAGTTTCTTCTTGTCTACCCCCTTCCACTTTGTTTCACACAGTCCCAGAATCTCGATTTTATATTCCCTCATTTCTGCTGCTACTTGTGTCACTTTTCCTTGTTCGTTTAATGTCCGAACATTGCAGGTGCCAAATCTGGAAGTTCTCCTAGAAGAAAGAAGGTTAGACAGTAACACAGACTCCTTTCGGCTTTCTCTGTGTTGCATCATACGCCTCCCTGCGAGAGGACCTTCCCCTGTCTTGGATGGCTATGTTTTATTTTCCTTAATTGACTTTTCCATGTTTGTTGAAGTTTTTTGTGTTTTAAATTTTCTGCAGGATGGGGTAACCAGCCCCATGTCCAACCCTCCTGAGTCGTTTTCTACGACATGCTTGGCAGAGAACAGTGTTACTATTCTTTGCTCCCCTTTCGGGCCTCGGTAACACACGTGTGGCATTCTGAAATGTTCAGGGTAAAAGAGGTTTTGGGAGACTCAGAAACACACAAAGTAGAGAACTGGATACAAAAGTCAAAGATATGAGTCAGTCATGGAGACACCTTGAGTTGATAGTATACAACATGAAGAGTTGGCATACATTTGTTTAAGACCTAGGCTGTTTAGGGAGCTAGAAGTGATAATGATGATGTGTCATAAATGTCTGGATTGATCAAAATTTGTTTCAGGCTGATTGTGACATCAGCTGTACTAAAACTGAGAGACAGTATACTGACTTCTTGGACATGCCAGAAAGTCAACAGCAGTTATGCTTATTTGGAAATGAGAAAGGTATATATAATAGCAATGTTATTATTTTAAATTCATATTTTGGCTACATAAGTTTACATGATTTAAATATCTGCACAGTATAACGTTTAATACTAAGCAGTGAATTCTTATTAAATCTATTTACAAACTTTAATTAAACTTGCTTAATTTATACATAATGGAGATAGAGGCTGTTACTGCAGGAACCAGGGTAGTTATTGTGTCACTCTCAGTCCATTCTTTTAAAGGTTTAAAATGGAAGTCTATTGCATGAATAGAAACATTTATAGAGGCCTTGAATGTTCAGAAGCTGGTGTGAATCTACTGTACAAGTCATTGAAGTGCATGGCATGGCAATAAGAGTGCTGAAAGACTAGCTCCACACACACTCAATGCAGGCACACTGGTTCTGCACAAGGGAGAGATACTGAGAACAGTTAATGATCATCTGTTAGAAAACAACACTGCAATAGATGAATCAACAAGGCTAAGATAGCTGGAATGTGGCACCAAACATAAGAGTAGCAGGTATGACGTATGAGAGGATGCATCCTACATGTATACAGTCAGGATAATACAGTACAGCAAGCATTTAAACACATTAACATTTGAGAGGAAGACTTAGCACCAATGGGTTTGCCTGGATTGTAATGATGTTTATCCTGAATAACAATCACATAATTATCAGGAAATTGTGCTTATGTGTTTGTTTACTACATTTTGCTCACACATTTTAACTTAACATATAAGACATGCAATTCATTATTTGTCTTTGCTCATTTTTATTATTACAGGGGTTTATTCTTGTCACCTGTGCAACACTCATTTCTTCCAACATGATGTCCTGGATAAGCATATGACAACAGTACACAGAGATGGGCGCTGGGAGTTTGATAATAAATGCAGTGATCTTCAGAATATGTTACCACAGGACAGTCTAAATAACATGAATGAAGCAGTGAATATGATTGGAGATGCCACTTTTACTGATGTAGCAAGAGAAGATAGCATCAACCTGAGACTCACTTGTAATGAAGCGTCATTGAACCTAATCAACAGTCATGAAAGGACTGCTAAAACTTTTGACAACCTACACAGTAATACATCAGTTTGTATAAATCAAGTCTGTAACATAAACTGTAGTAAACCATTTTCTGCCAGTGAGATAAATGTTCAGCTTTGTGTGACTGACAGAGCTGTTGCTGCTTGCAGTGATTTAAGCACTCAGTCTCACAAGAATATAGAGAAAGACAAGTCCTACACGTGTGACATTAATGGTGCATCATTTTCTTTAAAACATAACCTACAGCAACATAAAAGAATACATACAGGAGAGAAGCCTTACAAGTGTGATGTTTGTGGAGCTGCATTTATTGAGAATGGTCATCTACAAAAGCATAAAAGAATACATACAGGAGAGAAGTCTTACAAGTGTGATGTTTGTGGAGCAGCATTTACCAAGAGTGGTAGTCTACAAAATCATAAAAGAATACATACAGGAGAGAAGCCTTACAAGTGTGATGTTTGTGGTGCAGCATTTACTCTGAGCAGTAGTCTACAAAGTCATAAAAGAATACATACAGGAGAGAAGCCTTACAAGTGTGATGTTTGTGGAGCAGCATTTACTCAGACAGGTCACCTACAAAGTCATAAAAGAATACATACCGGAAATAAACCTTACAAGTGTGATGTCTGTGATGCAGCATTTACTCTGAACAGTAGTCTACAAAAACATAAAAGAATACATACAGGAGAGAAGCCTTACAAGTGTGATGTTTGTGGAGCTGCATTTATTGAGAGTGGTAATCTACAAAAGCATAAAAGAATACATACAGGAGAGAAGCCTTACAAGTGTGATGTTTGTGGAGCAGCAGAGAGAAGCCTTACAAGTGTGATGTTTGTGGTGCAGCATTTGCTCTGAGCAGTAGTCTACAAAAGCATAAAAGAATACATACAGGAGAGAAGCCTTACAAGTGTGATGTTTGTGGAGCAGCATTTACTGAGAGTGGTAGTCTACAAAATCATAAAAGAATACATACAGGAGAGAAGCCTTATAAGTGTGATGTTTGTGGAGCAGGATTTACTCTGAGCAGTAGTCTACAAAATCATAAAAGAATACACACAGGAGAGAAGCCTTACAAGTGTGATGTTTGTGGAGCAGAATTTACTCGGACAGGTAACCTACAAAAGCATAAAAGAATACATACAGGAGAGAAGCCTTACAAGTGTGATGTTTGTGGAGCAGCATTTACTGAGAGTGGTCATCTACTAAAGCATAAAAGAATACATACAGGAGAGAAGTCTTACAAGTGTGATGTTTGTGGAGCAAGATTTACCAAGAGTGGTTGTCTACAAAATCATAAAAGAATACATACAGGAGAGAAGCCTTACAAGTGTGATGTTTGTGGAGCAGCATTTACTGATCATGGTAATCTACAAAAGCATAAAAGAATACATACAGGAGAGAAGCCTTACAAGTGTGATGTCTGTGGAGCAGCATTTACTCAGGCAGGTAACCTACACAGTCATAAAAGAATACATACAGGAAATAAACCTTACAGGTGTGATGTCTGTGATGCAGCATTTACTCTGAGCAGTAGTCTACAAAGACATAAAAGAATACATACAGGAGAGAAGCCAAACAAGTGATGTTTGTGGAGCAGCATGTACTGAAATAGGTCACCTAGAAAGACATAAAAGAATACGTACATGAAATAAGCTGTACAAGTGTGATTTTTGTGGTGCAGCATTTATTCAGAGCAGTGATGTACAAAATCATCATAGAATACATTCAGGAGAGAAGCCTTACAAGTGTGGTGTTTGTGGTGCATCATTTACTCACAGCAGTAATGTACATAATCATAAAAGAATACATTCAGGAGAAAAGCCTTACAAGTGTGATGTTTGTGATGCAGCATTAACAAGGATAGGTCACCTACAAAGACATAAAAGAATGCATATAGAAAATAAACCATACAAGTGTGATGTTTGTAGTGCAGCATTTACTCTGAGTAGTAGTCTACAAAGACATAAAAGTATACATACAGGAAATAAATCGTACAAGTGTGATGTTTGTAGTGCAGCATTTACTCTGAGTAGTAGTCTACAAAAGCATAAAAGAATACATACAAGGGGCTTGACATAAGTTTTGGGCCTGACCATGAAGGAGTCACAGGAGGAACATGAAACTTGGCACATTTAAAGTTCATCATATTTGTACTGAATGTGTAAAGTACGCATTTGTTTCTTCAATGGGTTTTCCCGCTACGGTGCACGGCGCAATGTACCCTATTGACCAGATCTGCAGCTCCAAAGATTTGACAAAACAATGGAAAAGAAGGAGGCCAGAGCAGTGATAAAATTTCTGATGTTTCAGGGAAAAACACCTACAGAAATACACAGGGAGATGGAACCAGTGTTTCGTGATTCTTGTCCTTCATATACTTCGGTAGAAAACTGGTGTCAACAGTTTAAGTGCAGCCGCTCAAATGTTGCTGATCTGCCAAGATCTGGTAGACCAGCCTCAGAGTGCAACGATGAAAATGCAACAAGAGTGAAGAATTCATTGACCAGGATCGAAAAATGACAATTGTTGAGATAGCTAGTAGAGTAAAACTAAATGAAATAACAGTTTATAGAATTTTATACAACAGACTGAACATGAGAAAAGTGTGTGCACGCTGAGTTCCGCGACTGTTGACACATGAACAGAAGCACACGAGGGTAAATTGCTGTCAACAGTTGCTCAAGAAGTGTCAGTCAAAAACATTTTTGGAGACCATGGTGACAGTAGATGAGATTTGGGTACACCATTATGACCCCGAATCCAAAATTGCCAGCATGCAATGGAAAACCCCGGGCTCCCCAACACCTGTCAAGCCGAGGGCGCAGAAATCTGCAGGAAAAGTGATGCTGACTGTTTTTTGGGATGGCAAAGGTGTCCTTTTGAAAGATTATCTGCCTCGTGGCAACACAGTTAATGGACAGTACTATGCAGATCTTCTCACAAAACTAAGAAAGGTTGTGACCAGGAAACGAGGGATAACGCGCACTCAAAATCTTCCTTTGCTTCAAGACAACGCGCCCTCTCACAAAGCACGGCTTCTGCAGCTAGCAGCCAACGATTTGAATATTGAAATTCTTCCACACCCACCATATTCTCCAGATTTGGCTCCATCAGACTTTTTTCTATTCCCAAATCTTAAAAAACAGCTAAAAGAAAATCATTTTGACAGCGATGAAGAGGTTATACTGGCATGTGATGACTGGTTTAGTTTGAAAAATAGGGTGTTCTACTCCCAAGGTCTTTTCAAGGTCAAGCAGAGATGGCAGAAGTGTGTCAATTCAGGCAGTGGCTATATTGAAAAGGAATAAACACTATCCAAAATTTCAGCTCTCTGTGACATGTCCTTCATGGTCAGGCCCAAGACTTATGTCAATCCCCTTGTATAGGAAATAAACCGTACAAGTGTGATGTTTGTAGTGCAGCATTTACTGAGAGTGGTAGTCTACAAAGACATAAAAGTATACATAGCTTAGTGTGAGTGATAGTGCTGCTGCTGCTGCTGCTTGCAGTGATTTAATCATTCAGCCTCACAAGATAATAGAGTAAGACAAATCCTACAAATGTGATATTTATGGTGCATCATATATTGAGAAAGATAATCTACAACAACATAAAAGAATACATACAGGAGAGAATCCTTATTGGCATGATGTTTGTGATGCAGAATGTCACAGAATTGCCTCCCCTGCTTTGCAGTAGTGGTCTGACAGTGGCCAAAACCTCAAGAGTTTTTAATATGGGTATTGAAATGTGTCTACATTTGCACAAGATTACTCTTGGCAGAGTTGTAGATAGAAGGATAATGATGCTTCTATCTCAAGGAGTTTGCATAAGATATTTTCAAAAGTCAACAACAATGCTACGTTGGGCAGGTGTTAAGGAAGATTTATCATGTATATTACATGTTGACCATGATTAGTTTTATCCACCGCCTTAATTATGCGCTAACAATTCTGTTATGGCCACATGATGTATTTTGCACCTATGTAATTACAATTGCCCCAATGTTCCTGATTTCACTTCAGATGAGGATGTAGAGTTGGTGCTTCTAATTTATCGTTCTTTCTTACAAGATTTTGTCCTAGGAAGACGTTGAAGTTGTTGCTCCTAAGAAGTCAAAGATTATCTAGTCTACGTGGCCATTTTCAGGTCGCCCATATATTCAGAGAATGCCGTACATAAGTATTGGAGTTCGATGATGTTATTTACAGAGAAGTATTGCAGGAGCAATTTTTAATATATAAGTCATACTTTTTTCGATACTTCGGTGGCCATGCAACCGCTAGTACAATGCCCCAGATATGTGACGTTCATGAAGGACTGTAGGAGCTTGCAAATTATCCATGTATTCCATGCTTCCAATGAACATGATAGTTTGTCGATCAAATGATGTCGTCTTGTGGACCCAATTATCTCTTTGGAAGTCAATTGTATCCCTTCAAAGAAAAGATCCTTGCATCATTGCTGTTTTGTGATAACATCTATCACTAAAATACTCAAAAACTGTCCACCATAAACCATAATAATACAGAAATGAACTACAACAGCAGCAATTGTTAACTTGTATCTGATCCCGCCTTTTATGAAAATGTATGCAATGATTCTTCAGCTCGTTCAAGCCTCCACCCTGATTGACTCAGTGGAATTCTTATTATGGTATAGCTCTATTTTATGAAATTGGCTGAGACAATCAGGTGTACTACATTCAAAGTAATTAAATCAGCTTTAAATTTGTATATAAACAAGTAACAAATTTAATAATAAATTATGTTTTAACAGATTGTAATGAATAATTATTTAACAAAACAAATTACTGTTCATCGTGTGATGGCAGGGCGTTTTATATAAGAATTCACTTGGCAGCTTTTATTTGCACTTAACTGCCAATGAGGTTTCTGCTCCTGCTGGTGTTTTGGTTCTTTGCAGATAGCTGACTGGATTTCTCACATCCCTGATCAATGTTGTGGGGTGCAGCACATTCACAGAAGTGTCAGGGAGTGTCCAAGAATTTGGTCCAGCATCTCTATGACCCATCTGATGATCTTCAGGCCACTTGTACCGTCACTTGTTCCAGAGATAGTACCCTCAACTGGTACCACCACCTAATTGGCACAAGAAGAGAAACAAATACCCTCCTGAGTATTGAGTTTCCTGACACATACATATGTGCCCCCCTCTTCTTCCTATTCCACCATCTCATCTACCTCAGAACATTTAACCTCGATGAAAATTAATTTCAATCCCAAGGAGTGAAAAAACATTCATTACATGCAGATTGATGCCATCAATGGTACCTATACCTTGTAGTGGTGTTGCTGCTTGTGAACCCTGATAACCCCCAGAGCTATGCCATATTTTACTCCTGGTAGGTTCAACCAAACTGGACTGGTCTGCATGGGTAGGGTCAGACAAAAGCTGGTACCCTGGTCCTCCAGGTTGGGGGTTTTAGCGCAGGGCTGACACCCCTGTCTATGGAAAAAATCGTTCATGTTACAGAAATGGCAACAAATGGAAAAACTTTGAAGCGGGTCAGACATCCAGAGTCTCAGGGTCATATACTGTCAGTGGTAAAAGCTGAAAGGAAGCCATTGGCATGAAAATGGATGCCCCGATCTCTAAACATGAAACTAGACCGGATTTAGGAATGTCAGAACTATGAATGAGGCAGGAAAGCTGCGGCAGATCACAGCAGAGATGAGGAACTACAAATTGCATATCCTGGGAATAAGTGAGAGCAGATAGACCGGGACAGGGAGAATAAAAACAGCTACAGGGGAAACAGTACTTTACTCTGGTAGAGAGGATGGTCAGCACAACAAAGGTATAGCCATTATCCTGAAGAAAGGAATGGAAAGGTCCTTACTGGAATGGACACCCATCAACACCAGACTGATAAGAACAAGACTGAGGGGGAGATTCACCAATACCACAATTATACAATGCTATGCACCAACAAACGACAGCGATGAAGAAGTCAAGGACAAGTTCTACCAACAGCTACAAAAGGAAATGGAAACTGCACCCAGGTACGATCTTATTATAGTAATGGGAGACCTCAATGTGAAAGTTGGAACACACAATACTTATAATGAAAGAGTAATGTGGCAGTGGAACAGTAAATGAGAATGGGGACAAATTAATCAGCTTCTGCAGGATTAACAACCTGGTCATTGGAGGAACACTTTTTCCACACAAAGAAGTGCACCAGGGGGAATCACCAAATGGATGGGACAGAAACCAGATAGATCACATAATGATCAATGGCAGATGGAGACATGCAATACAAGACATGAAAGTAAGAAAAGGCACAGATATGGGAAGTGATCATCACCTAGTAGTAGCAAGACTGAAAGTGAAACTCAGAGCTGCTGGACCAGTTGCAGTCAAACAGAAAAGATATAACATCACAAAACTTAAAGACTCCCTCACCAGAAAAGCTTTTGTGATTGATGTAAAGAGATGTTATCAGACTGTCAAAAGCCAGGAAAGAAAAGGACAGATGATGTCGACCAGAAATTCAAAACCATCTCAACAATATACAAGGAAAGCAGCGAGTCATGCTTGGGATTCCAGGAAAGAAAGAAACAAGATTGGATGACACCAGAAACATTAAACACCATAGCGAAGAGGAAAGAAATGAAAAGAAAGAAAACAGAAGCAAAGTCTCCCAGGTTAGAGGAAATATGTAGTGAACAGTACAGTCAGCTGGACACAGAAGTAAAACGTCAAACCTGTTCCAACAAAAAGACATTTCTGGATGACCTTGTAAGACAGGCAGAAGAGGCAGCACTGAGAAAAGAACAAAGCACAGTTTACAAAATAACTACAAATATCAGTGGAAAATGAAGTGCAAACATTATAACGTTAGTAAGAAATAAGCAAGGAAATCTCATCACCACAGCATAGGAGCAGGAATCAAGATGGGCAGAGCATTTCAGAGAAACTCTGAACAAGGAACCGCTAGAGGCACAGTTGAATGTTCCTGAGGCAGTACATGATCTTGATACAGACATTCCACGAAAGGAAGAAATCGTCATGGCAATCAAAGGGTTAAAGAATGGAAAAGCTCCTGGCCACGATAACTTAAATGCTGAATTATTCAATGCAGACACTGAACTAGCAGCAGAACTATTAGAACCACTATTTGCACACTGAGACAACACCAACAGAGTGGAGTAAAGGAATAATTGTCAAATTGCCTAAGAAGGGTGACCTTGCAGACTGCAACAACTGGAGAGGAATTACTCTCCTCTCAGTTCCTAGTAAAATACTAGGCAGAATAATCATCCAGAGAATTTCAAAAGCAGTTGACCATAAACTGAGGAAAGAACAAGCGGGTTTTAGAAAGAGCAGAAGATGTGTAGATCAAATATTCACCCTCAGGAACATCATAGAGCAGTGCTCAGAATGGCAGCATCAGCTATACATTAACTTTGTTGATTTTGAAAAGGCTTTTGACAGCAAAGAAGGGACAGCCTATGGAAAATACTGAGTGTTTATAGAATTCCCAGCTGCAATGTTTCCATTATAAAAAGCCTCTATTCTAACTTTACATGCCGTGTTGGATGGAGTAATTAAACTTTTGAAGTGAAAACAGGAGTACAACAGGGATGCCCTTATCAACAACATTATTTTTGACAGCTATAGATTGGGTGATGCGCCAGACAACAGAGGGCAGTCCAAGAGGAATTAGATGGACAACGTTTTTTTACACTGGAAGACCTGAATATACAGATGACATTGCACTACTTGCGCATTCACATCAACACTTCCAAGAAAAAACTGATAGACTGAATAAATATAACCAGCAGGTCAGTCTGAACATCAATCTGAAGACAGAGGTCATGACACTCAATGTGGGCAATCCTGAGCCAATAACAATAAGGAACCAGAAGTTAGAACAGACAGACACATTTACTTACCTAGGATACATTCTACACCAAATAGCAGAACAAGCAAGGACATTAACAACAGAGTGAATATAGAAAGAACAGCCTTTGCTGCTCTCAGCAACATTTGGAGGTCTTTCCAGTACAGCACAAACACCAAATTAAGACTGTATGAGAGTTGTGTACTTTCTGTGCTACTCTATGATGTGGAGAGTAACAGAGAAGGAAATATCAAAATTCTTCGAATCTTTTGTCCCAAATACCATTATCAACCAAGAACTACTTATTCGGAGTAACCAGGAGGACATGCACACCATCATAGCTGGCAGACACTGGAGTTGGGTTGGCCATGTCCTCAGAAGGGACCCTGATACCATTACAAGAACAGCTATACTATGGACCCTCGAAGGAAAGCGAAAGAGAGGCTGACCAAAAACAATCTGGTGCAAATAATGAACCAGAGTTGGGGCACTGTACGAAGGATGGCTGCCGACCGAACAAAGTGGAATGAATTTGTTGCTGCCCTTCAAGACACCACCAGATGTGATGGCCACTCACTGCTTTGACGGTCAGCGTCTATGGATCAAAGAAGACATGTGGATTGAATAGATTTACATGTACCTTTTAAAAAGGTTGGAAACTTTCATTACATTTAGATAGAATACTTTTACATTTATCTTTACATCTACAAGGTTTGAATATGTTCACAATATAGATTGAATATGTTTTCATAATCATCTACACTGGTTAAAAAGCTTGAAAACTTTCATTATTTTTTTAAAATGAATATAGTTACATAGACATTTACACTAGTTTGAAAAAGTAAATCTCGTACTATAATTAGAATGAATATAATTTCTTTCATCTTTCCCTCCCTGCTCCATATGTAACTTGGCACTACCTCTGCTGTTAGTTCTCCATAAGAAACTAGCAATAAAGCAGTCACCAGCCCTTGCAGTGGTGGTTCATGAAATCATCATTCTATATTCTGAGGTTGCCAGCCTCAAATGACTTGGACATCCACTAGCAATTTTCATATATTAATATTCACATGGAAATATATACATATTAGTTCACCTGTTAATAATGTAAATTATAGAATTTACAATGCACAACTTAACGCCAATCTTGGGCTCACAGACTGTTTGCTCAGAGAAATAAAAGCACTTGAATATGCCCCTTTCATGTGTTCTGGGGGTCATTACTTTAACAATAAGTTCCCACTATGACTGTTTTAGATTCCTCAGAGTGCGGTTTTCCTTATTAAAATGGTAGAGTTTTTTCTGGGCTCTTGTCCTCAATAATGCTCAAACAATGGTCCGGTCCGATATATGAATATTGATTCTAGGCTTAACTCTTGCAGTCTAGTTGTCATCTTGGTGCGAGGTAGGTTTTATGAATCAATCAATCAATACCCTTTAGCTCCCCGGGGAGCATAGGCCTTCAACAAACACATGCCAAGCCTTCCTGTCCCGTGCCATCCTCTCACGTTCTTTCCATGTTTTCTTCATTTTCTTCTCTGTATCTAGCTGTCTTCTCCATTTGTTTTTTTGATCTACCTCTGCCTCTCTTTCCCTGTTTATTCCAGAACAAGGACTGCCTTGTAATGCTATCAACAGGTTTCCTTGTGATAAATGAGCGCCAATGTCATATCACTCTACCTTTTCCTACATCTTTCTTATTTTATTTTCTCAAACATTGTGCACTTTCATCCCACATTTGCTATTTCATCATTTTGATTACTCGCGATCGGTATCTAGAGAACCGCATTTGTTCTTTCATCTGTGGTAAAATAAATTCTTTTGGTTGAGTCCCCATACCTGGCGTTATCTTTTGAAGTCCACATTGCCTCGTGATAAATCTGGTGAAACACATCTGGTTTCATCAAAATCAGACATCTGGGCATGGTACAATTTCTGTGGACTATTGTTAACTTTGAAGCAAGAGTGGCTGACACAAAAGCTTAGTCTCTTTATTCCTCTGCCACTGTCCATACAAGTGACGGATCACCACATTAGGACAATGGCACGGGGAGATGCCCAGCTTTGCCAGGTGAAGAAGTCTTCTCATGCTGTTTAAACAACCTCCATGTAAAACAATAGGCAGCACCACAAAGGGACTTGTTAGCGTGCTGGCGATAATGGACCGAGGTAACAAAGACTGCCACCAATACACGGGGCGATGGACAAACAGAGTTATGACAGTTAGAAGGCGGGGGACACCTTTGCATTGGCCAGCCAATTATCTCAACACCTGTTTGTCATGCAAGCCTGGCAATGAAAGTTGGTCGTGAATTGCCCCACCCACTTTTGGAATGACAGGGGACTGAGAGATCCTGGGAATGAGTGACCAGAGGGTCTCTTAACTATTGGTTGTATGGGCGGAGTTGTACGTCACAGGTACAGGGACCCACATTTGACTTTTAGAGATGAAATATACCGCGCAGCTCGCTAAAGAGAGGAGTCCAGTTTTTTTAACATTGTGGTGAATCGAATAAATCAATTCATATCTGTGGTGTATTGTGCTTTTAAAGGATTTTGCAAAGGGAAAAGAAGGTTAGGAGATCTTATACAGATTATTAATACTTTTTTTTATTATTCTTTATTCATCTTAACCTCACAGCTAAATGTGCGAAAGATTGTTTTTCAATTAATTCTCCTAATAAATGATTAATAAAATCAGAAGATTTTCCTGTAAGATGATAGGCTGATAGGAAGTAATTAATAGTTAATACTTCACCTTCATCTAGCGTGTTGAATCATCATCGTAGTCTTCCATACACACACACACTCTCATGCACAATATATTTAACATCATTAGAATTGATCGCATAGAGATCAAGAGTGAGATGTAGAATAAATGAAAGTCAACCAGTATATATTGAATGTGAAAATTTATGAAGAATTTTGTGTGTCTTCAGTCCATCAGAAGTCTGAATCTACATCATATGTGTCTGATGTCTAAGACATAAGTTATCAAAAAACGGACATTTGACTAGCAGAATTCGCCATTGGACATTCTTTGTTCCTCACTTAAAAATCAATATTTCTCACCCATTTTCAAGAAGATGGACGCAGCATTTTTTGTTCCGAGCGCACACGTTCAATAAGCAGTTATAACAAATTCAAATCACTCGAAAGCTTACTACAGGAGTCAAGCTAAAGCTCACAGTTGTTATTCATATCAAGTTCAGCTCCATTGGAAGCGTACTATCTGAAGTCAAGCTAAAGAGCTCAAAATTTGAATCTCATATTTATACCAAGTGCAACACACTCTGAAGCGCATTCTATGAAGTAGACTAAAGTATATTTTATGAATCACGATTACATACGCAAGATAATGAGTATACATATCACTAACATTTCATGAATATATCCAGTCTGGCCAGTACCTCGGGAGATTAGACAACGGACATTTTCATATGAAAACTGTTAACTGTTGATCAACGCTACCTACAGAGATATACTATATATATATATATATATATATATATATATATATATATATATATATATATATATATATATATATATATATATATATATATATATATATTGTCAATGTTCTCAGTACGACAACAGTTTTCATCAGAACGTCCTCGGCTTAGAGATACCCCACTTGACATAACATATAACAACTTGGGACATTCTATGCATACATGTAAATCATCCTATCCGGGTGAAGCATTTAGCGACACATGGACTGTGTAGATTACTCACCATTTTTGTAACATATCATTTCACATCATCATCATTTCGCTTCACGCAATCTCATTCTTAATTAACTACAATATTAATACCTCATCTGTGTGTTTTGTGTGAATTGTCTTTTACCATCATCACATTCTAACCATACTAACCCTATATGTGTAGATATTTAGTTAATAAACCCAAAAATCGTGTGATCATTATCTAGTTTGTTAATGTATCACTCGTGCTGTTTGTGTTAAATATTTACATAAAATGAAATTTCTACACTCAAATGAGGTTGGGGCTTTTTCTGTTACGGGATCTAAGGGCACATGCTAAGGTCGTGGGGAAACAGAACTCTTTCCATAATTAACTAGAAAACACTGTCCAGTGGAAAGCATTCACATTCCCTTCTTGTCCCTATCTCGAATAGGTCTTTATTCTTTCTTAATGAGCCAATTTCTATAGACCTACCTAATATCTCATTGGCTATTCCTGGCAAAAACTATCACTGTAGTTGCTCCAATACTCACCACACGACATTCCTCAATGTGTGTCCTATCCATCGCCAGTGTCTTCTTCTCGGTTCTTGTTCCACTGGTTCTTGTCATCAATTCCACATTTGTGACTTTGTCATACCATTTCAATCCTTCTATTCTACGCAAGCAGCCATTTATAAAAGTCTGTAGCTTTTTAGTTGTTGTTTTTGTTGCTCTCCATGTCTCGGAGCCATACAATAGGACTGACTTGACATTTGAGTTGAAGATTCTTATTTTCGCGTTGGACTTGATCTCCATGTTTCCCAATGCAATGAAAGCGCCTCTTGCTTTTTGTATTCTTATTTTGATATCATTGTCTGTCCCTCCAACTTTGTCTATATTACTACCAAGATATGTGTATGAATCTACATCCTTTAGTGGTGCTTCTTCAAGTTCAATCTTGTTATCATTTCTTGCATTTATTCTCATAATCTTTGCCTTTTGCCTGTGTGTTCTCAGCCCACTTGTTGTGACCTCTTATCGAGAATTTTCATTTTCACTTGCATCTAATTATGGCTATGGGACAGAAGAGCCACGTCATCTGCTAAATCCAGATCATCAAGCTGTTTAGTCAGATTCCATAGGATTACATTTATGTTGTGTGATGTCGATATTTTCCCAACCCAATCTATTGCTAGTAAGAAAATAAATGGAGACAAGAGGCATCCTTGTCTCACTCTCATTCGTATCCTAAACGGTTCTGTAAGTTGTCCTTCATGAAGAACTCTGCATGTTATGTCTTCATAGGTCTTCCTTATTAAGTTAATGATCTTCATGGGAACTCCATAATGCCTCATCAGTTTCCAAAGTGATTCTCTGTCTACACTGTCAAATGCCTTTTCATAGTCCACGAATCCGGTTTTCTCAATGTCTTAAAACTGCAAAATTGTCAATTTATATTGCACTTCACCTCCCCTGCAGTACTTTGTAACGAATTTAGGGGAGGAACCTAGCAGAATGCGATTCTTCCTGTATTTTGAATCCCCACCAATTGTTTAAAAAGCTGCATGTTTAGGTGGGGTAATTCAAATTATTCCACCTGGAAAATTATGTGCGTTAATGCAGAGGTCAGGTCTCCCAAATATGGAAGTGTGATTTCTGTACTAGGTTCAAATATCACTCCTTACTTTCACCTATAGTAATGACTTTGCAACAAAGTGTGCAGGAACCATTTATGTCATTTGTTTCCACTGAGTTCATGTATGCGTCCGTCTGCGGGCAAGTAATGTTATTGCCTGGCACGGCTTGGGTAAACATCAACTATGCTAAAATTGACCAGATGGTTTTTCCTGCATCTAATCTTAGCAAAGTTGTGAAACGGCAAGCAAACATGATGAATTATCACCGAAAGGAATGTAGGTTGATGATAAATTAGCAGATACCTAACTGCTTGATAGCAGATACAAAAAAATGCTGACCACAGAATTTTCAAGTAATCAGTACTTGAGCTGGGTTGGCCATGTCCTCAGAAGAGACCCTAATGCCATCACAAGAACAGCTATGCTATGGACCCCTGAAGGAAAACGAAAGAGCGGCCGACCAAAAACAACTTGGCGGAGGACTGAGGCTGAGATGCAAAGAATGAACCAGAGTTGGGGCACTGTACGAAGGATGGCCGCCGACCGAGCAAAGTGGAATGAATTTGTTGTTGCCCTACAGGACACCACCAGGCATAATGGCCACTGACTGCTGTGACGGTCGGCAGCTAAGGATCAAAGAAAAGAACAGTACTCACAAGTGTACCCCATTGTTGCATGATGTAAAGGTATGTAGAGGAGCAGATGTGGGATCAGACCACCGTTTTCTGTTATCTGTAATAAAATCTAAGCTCAACAGATGTGAAAAAGTATATAGGTCCAGACAACAGATGTATGTAGGTCATCTATGAAATCATGAAACAAGGTGTCACAGGTTGACTTCCCCTTGCTCTGCAGGAGTGTCCAAAAATGGCACAAACCAAGTGTCATGATTCACCCGTGTGTTACCGGGGCCAGAAAGGGGAGCAAAGTATAGTAACACTGTTCCCTGCCAAGCATGTAGTAGAAAGCCACTAAGGAGGGTTGGGCATGGGGCCGGTTACCCCATCCTGTAAACAATTTAAACCACAAAAAACTTCAACAAACATGGACAATTCAATTAAGTAAAAATAAAACACAGCCATCCAAGACAGGGGAAGGTCCTCTCTCAGGGAGGCGTATGATGCAACACAGAAAAAGTCGAAAGGAGTCTGTGTTACTGACTAACCTTCTTTCTTCTAGAACTTCCAGATTTGGCACCTGGAATGTTCGGACATTAAACGAACAAGGGAAAGTGGCACAAGTAGCAGCAGAAATGAGGGAATATAAAATCGAGGTTCTGGGACTGTGTGAAACAAAGTGGAAGGGGGTAGACAAGAAGAAACTCATCACAGGTGAATTGGTGCTGTCCTCAGGACATTAAGACGAAAGTTCATACCACAGTGAAGGGGTAGCTCTCATGTTATCTAAAGAAGCACAGACAGCACTCATTGAATGGGACACCGTTTACAATTATATTTACACTATTAAAGTGTCACAGGAATAATAGTTACTCTGTAAACTGAACTGTGATATTAGAATGTCTCTTCTTCTGAATTCTCGCTTCCAAATTGTTACAAACGTTCATGTGGTTGTGACTTAACTTTTCTTCTCCTGTGCTACGGGACAACGATGTCTCAGACCAGAGTTCTGTAGTCGTCGATATGGTGACACACAATGTTGAAACTCTTTACTGATGTTCACATGCAGTAAGGATAACAGCAACTGCGAGTTGTCCCGCTGAAGTGTTCCTCGACAATTTGCAGGATAACACTTTGAGTTTCCACTGCTGAGTTCCTCTATGTTGATCGAATTAGACCAAATCGTATCGAACTGACATGAACAATCTAGCCGTCAGAAAATTACACAATTGAACAATTGACTTGGTCAGGGTAGGTTGCCACAGTACACAAATAGTGAATGAATTCGTGATAAGAGCTTTCCTCTGTCCGTCATGCTCAAATTGAGTTCGTCTGTGTCCATTTTCAAATTTAGAGCGGCTTATATAGCCTAGCATCCGGCGTATGGTAGAACCGTGACGTCACTAGAACTTGGCGTGAAATATTTCTTGGCTGAGTTGGCGCATTTTGGCAAATTGTGTTTTCATTCCACACAGTCCTCCGTCGTTCTCAGCCTCTACACCAGCTGTCGTTTCCATCCTTATCTCTTTTTATCACATTCGGCACACCGCGTCACGTGCTGCAGGCCTTGGAGAGTGGTGAATAAAATGCCAGGGGCGTCGCTCCAAAATTGAGGGATGGTGGAGATTAACGAACGTTCTGGGACGTGTTTATATGATAAGGGCCTTTATTACCCGGCCTTAATCTCAGAATGCTTAGTTCCGCTTACCAGTGGACCAGTAAGGGAGCGGATATGTGTCGAATTTTGCCTAGCGATGCTTTTTCACATCAAGGTGTTGCATGGGTTCAAGTCCAATCTCCGTTCATACGTGGGGCCATACGTGCCGCAATAGTACCCGATCGGTATTATGATCTTGTCCTGGGGAGTCGTTTTGTAGTCCCAGGAGAGCCAAAAGCTCCTATCATGACGGACGCCAGGCAAAATTTAACAGAGACGAGAAGCAATGGGTTGGAGTCCGTACGTCACATTTCTACAGTCGCAAAGGCAACCATCTTGTCAAGCAATGGGTTAAATTCCCTACTTAACGCTCTTTCTTCCGTTCCAGCAGACAACTTGCTGTGTCCTGGGTTCGATTCTCAGCAAACCAATGAACCCCAATGTGCAGAGGCGTGCTCACCCCACTCAACGATTGGAGGGTGGAGGCGCCCCTCTCAGAGCCATCAGTTGCCAACGGACGCCATCAACTCCCTCAGGGGAGGGCGCTAGTATAAATATGAGGGACACCAGGGCCCCAACATTTGGAGTGGGACCCTTTGGCAACCTCCTTGATACTCACTTGAAAGGAAAGGAAATTTACAGCCTGATGTCTATCACCCATTTCACATACGTCGTGAAACAGTGTGGGAGGAAAATGTTCAGCCTGACTTCTAACATCCATTTCAAATGCGCAGTGAAACAGCAAGGGAAGACGAAATACCGCCGGATACTTCCTACCTTCGGTCAAATGTAGAAGCTACGGATGTCGGGAGTGATTCAGTAGAAAATCACAGTGCGGTAGGAGACGTAATTGAACTCTCCCACCGACGCTTCAGTATATCTGAGATACCCTATTGTCTAGACTACAGACTTGCACTTCAAATCAGTTATGACTCTTCTGTTGCCCCCGCCACAAGCGTTTGTGATGAGGTTGGAGAAGTTTTAGATCCGCTTTGGGACGTCACTGGTCTGAATACGAGATCTCGCGTACGCACCCGACTCTGATGTTTCTGGCGGGCCCCTCTCTTCTGCTTCTGTATCGGTCATTTTTGTGGGCCGCGATGGCTCGGGCGCCGGGAAAGTGTGAGAGAGAGAGACCCCACTGTTTTTTTTTTTTTTTGTGCTAGCTGAAAAGAGTGATCAGATATCGGTTTCAAAATTGGGCATCGTAGAATTACATTAGAACAAAACCAGATGCGACCAGTTAATTCGCCAGGCAAGCGAGCGGTTACACTGTTGTCACCAGTTGAGTACCGTGACCGCCCTGCTGACCGAGGTGTCGTAAATTTTTTTTGAGAGAAAGAGTCTTAGAAATAGTGGTCCGGTTTAGAGTGGAAAATGATGATGGAAAGCTCAGTGATAGAAAATGTAGAGATTAAATAGTTGCTTCACAGCGTGCTGGAGGAGAGTAAAGACAGACTTATTTACGACAAATCGTTCCTCTCAATCTTCTCTTCCACTCTCCCGGTCAAACAATTATTTGCCAGTTTTCCAGACACACCTCTGCGCGCACACCGATTTGGTGTTTTCAAACACACAGACGACGTAGATACAAACTATATTAAACGAATAGGGGAGATGTTGGGCTTTGGGTATCTCCAACACAGTACTAAATGAGTTTATGTGATTTTATTAACCTTAAACATCAATCACTAACAAATATCAGGTATTACATAAATTATCATAAGTACACAAATGCAAATAACAAGTTTGGGAGGGGTGAAGAAGATTGGTATCGACTAAGCCCTTCCCGCTTTTTAGACAAAGATAAACCCAGTCCAGAGATAGATAATATCAGGAACATGGGTACGTTAACCTAACAGTGAAGTTAATTGCTCTGAAAGAGGTGTTACAAAGTTAGGTATAGGTGATAGAAAAAAACCTGTTCTTCCCAGCTGTTCTTCCCTTTACTAAGCAAATGGAAAGGAGGGGGGTTTAAAACAGAGTTAACCAATTATCACCTCCCCCTTAAAGGAACAGTGCAGGGAGTACAGAAAAATTATATTACCAGGCACGAAAGTTAACAAAAGGGTTACAAGAGAAAAAAAGATTAAATTTCCTGTCATTCATGCACACGCGTGAGGATCCACACTCATATATTCACACACTTACCGAATGCAGCCTCATACGATCCATAAAAAGTATATAAAACAGCAAGTATTCTCTTGACATGTGAAACTGTCTAGCACTTCGATGTCCCGCCCCAGATGTTTGCGAGGTTTTGCTGGTAACAAATATTCTCACTTATCGCAAGACTTGAAGACTAAGAGTTCTTGTGTTTTTATTATATAAAAAAAGGAGTCTATGGGATGGCACTGACACAGTTCGGCACAGGGGTGAAAATGAAGTGGTCTCTTTTAATCTTCCGCTATGGTAAAATTCCTTCAATGCGTGATGATAGTAACTGACCGGAAAGTTTTATTAAATCCAATTGAGGAAAAACTAGGCTCAGTCACAGTCAGGAAAATATGTACTCTCTCACAGTAAACAGTAAATGTATTATCGCTACTGGCGATGATTACCTTCCAGTTTGTCTTACTGATTTGTAATGGTAATTTGACGATTGTTCTTTTAAATGTTCTTGGGTGGGCTTTATTTCATTTAATTATGACAGCTAGGTCGCAAAGGACCGCCACAAAGATTATATTTAAAAGAAATGTTTCTTCAATATGACTGGAAGTTTATAGGATGATTTCTTTTTTTCTTTCTTTATTTAGCTGGGACCGCAGGTTACGATCACTCTGTATGAAAGAAAAAAGACATGTAACATACCGAAAAATCAAGCGCGATAAATTTCCCGTTAAGCCTATAATACACTCGAGTATTTAATTATGTATTTAATAAACACTGCGCGAATTCTAGTGGTTAAAACACACATCTATGAAACTAGGACTTAACTGAATTTATTAATTATAAATTCCTTCGCGACTTTAAAAGTTAATTTAAGCATCTATTATCTTTTGAAATAATATAATAGATAGATCATTATATTTACAACTGGAACTATTGAGATGGTTTAATTTAATAGATTTAAATTAACACAAAATCCATTGAAATAGAATGACTGAACTAGACCACTGATCACTTTACACAATATATATTACCGCTTTGCACAGAATAGAAATCACTGCAATATATATATATCCAGGGGAAAATCTATAACAAGATTTCAATAAAGCTAGTGCTTCTGTAAAGGTCTGGCCAGCGAGTGATAAAGTGTCTATTCTTCATGGTCTATTTATCTAAAATGGAATGTAAGTTGAGTGGGACATGAGAAACTTGACAGCTTTTTTCATCCCAGGAACTTTGGGGGATCTGACCGCCAAATCAAGGAGAGAAGCCGCCCCCTGGTTTCCGTATCTCCGCTCGCTGCTGCCCGTTTCGGCTTTCCCCGTTCGCTTTCCCTGCGATCGGTTCTGCGGTTGACACCGAGGCGCGAAAATAGCGGCAAGAAACTGCGTCTCGTATCAGGGACCACTACTGTCTTTGATAGCGCCGATAGTCTCCCCTGAAATCCCTCAGTCTGTCTCTTTGATCGTGGTCGCATTATCTGTTTGATTCTGGCAACGCCCCCCCCCCCCACCCCCCCCACTGGCCAAGTTAGTTAAAATACCTGCCTATGATTGTTCAAGAGATGTTAGTGGGCGTGATTTAATCTCTCCTTAAATCAATGCGATGACCAGAATGAACGATAGGTAAACTGTCCGCATATCAATCAGCAAACGTGTTTGCCCTCTGTGTGGAACAGTTGCATAGCTAATGAATCCACGTGAAAAGAAGTCCCGTATGACAAGAATTACAACAAATATCGGGGGCCACTGATGCTATACGAAGGGGTCGTTACAAAGGGTCGTACTCTTTCATCCAACAAAATTCAGGGTCAATCCGGGTCAGCTGAGTTCGTCCATCACAATCGTCCCCTCTTTTGAGACGTGAAAACGTGTTTTCATGTTTGATTTATGACGACGAAGCTGCCCTGATCGGTAACTTTTGGATGATTGGTATCTTCACCTTCCTCCTCTTCCTCTGTAGTCCAGTTTCTACTCAGGAAATCAGCCCCGACGTTCTGTCTTCCCGGAATATATTCCACTTTGAAAGAATAAACGCTTAAAAGGAGGGCCCAACGCATGATCCTAGCGTTAAATTCTTTATTGGCACCAAGAAATGCTAACGGAGCGTGGTCTGTTTGCACCGTGAAAGATGTACCATAGAGGAACTCATGATGGCGTCTGATACCGTCAATCAGAGCAAGACATTCCCTTTCAACTACGCTGTAGTTCCGCTCAGCTTTATTTAATTTCCGACTGCCATAGGCAACTGGAAATAGCATGTTCAGGTCACTGTCATCGGCTTGAAGCAGTGTTGACCCGATGCCCTGACCTGACGCGTCGACTCTCAGTACAAAAGGTTTCTTGAGGTCAGGCAACCTCAAAATGGGGTATGCAGACAACTGTCCTTTCAAAGTGCTATACGCGTGTTCGCACTTTTGATCCCATATGACCTTATCAGGACAACCTTTCTTTGTGAGGTCAGTCAGAGGTGCCGTCAGTCCGTTGAAGTTCTGGATGTACTTCTGATAGTATGCACATAGCGATATGAAGGAACGTACGTCTTTCTTCGTTCGGGGTCTTTTTGCTGCCATTATTTTCTCCACGTTCTTCTTAATAGGCCAACTGCATCCGTGAGAAATAGTGTGCCCCAGGAAGTCTAACTGTTCAAACCCGATGAGACATTTGCTAGGTCTGGCTGTGAGACCCGTTTCCTGTAGTCTCCTGAGGAGCATAGCAACCGTAGCAATATGTTCTTCATAGGTTTCCGATGCAATTAAGATGTCATCCATGAAATTATGGATATGGGGACTTTGCAAAGGTTCTAGAAGCTTCCTCATCATCCTGGTGAACACTCCTGGTGCGTTATGCAAACCGAACGGCATCACATTAAATGTGTAATGTCCTTCGCTAGTGCTGAAAGCTAACAAAGGTTTAATTTCCTCCTTGACTGGTATTTGATAATAACCTTTACTGAGGTCTATCTTGGAGAAGATCTTTGCTTTGCTGAGCTTGGTGAACAACTCAGAAACAGTTTGGAGAGGTTCGGGCTGGAATTCCGTTACAGCGTTTAGCAACCTGTAATCAATGCACAGCCGAACTTCCTTATTGGGCTTCTGCAACAGCACTACACTCGAGCTGTAAGGAGATGTAGACTCACTGATAATTCCTGCCTGACGCAGCTTGTCTATTTCTCCGCGAAGTGCATCAGCTTTAGCGTACGGGATGGGGTAAACTCTGGTTTGAACAGGGGTCTCGTTTGTTAATTTCATATCAAATTCAATGAGATTTGTTCGACCAGGTACATCCGTTAAGACTGCACTGTACTGTTTTAGTAGAGCCCTGGTTTCTGTTTGTTGTTCTGGTGAGAGATTGTCGCCGAACTTGACATCTTTAAAGGATTCTGTGGGTTGCAGTGGATACTCCATGCAACCATCATCATCTTCCTCGTCTTCCGTTGCTATGGCGACAGCCAGGAGATGCTCGGAGGATGGCACTGGTCTTTCCAAATATTTCTTAAGTAGATTTATGTGGAAGACCTTCTCCTTTCCTTTGATGGAGATCTTGTAGTTGGTACGTGAGATCTTTTTAAGGACGGTAAACGGTCCTTGCCATCCGATGCGAAGTTTATTGCTTCCGGTTGGAAGTAGCAATAGGACTTTCTCCCCTGGTTGTAGTTCTCTCTCTTTTGCAGCTTTGTTGTATCTTTTAGTAATTTTAGCGCGGGCTTTCTTAAGGTTGGTAGTAGCTAGATCCCATCCTAGCTTTAGCCTTTCCTTAAGTTCAGATACATACTTGCTTGCAGAGACGACTGTCTCATCAGCCTTCTGGTCTGTCAGGGACCGAAGTAAGGCTTCTAGTGGCCCCTTAATAGGTCTGCCAAATAAAAGTGTAGCTGGCGCAAAACCCGTAGACGCTTGGGGTACCTCTCGGTAGGCGAATAAGGCAGCCGATATATATTGGTCCCAGTCTTCCGGTTTCTCCTGACCCAGCTTACGTAACATCATGGTGAGGGTACCGTTAAAACGTTCCACGAGCCCATTTCCGGCCGGATGGTAGGGACTTGTGTGGATATGTTTGGCCCTCAAGATCTTAAAGATCTCCTCCATTAACAGGCTACGGAATTGGGATCCATTGTCCGTCAGAACTTGTTGAGGGAATCCCAACCGTGTAAAAATTTGCACAAGGGCTTCTGCGACATGCTTGGAATTAGTGCATGGTAGCGGTACGGCTTCGGCCCACATAGTGCAAGTGTCGACTAAGGTCAGGATGAACCTGTTCCTTCTTTTGGTCTTTTCCAGGGGACCAATAATGTCGACAGCAACCCGTTCAAATGGAGTCCCTACTATTGGCATTTGCCCCATAGGTACTGGGGGTGTCAAGTGCTTGGGTGCTACCCGTTGGCACTGGGCGCAGGATTTCACATACCTGACAATGTCAGAGTTCATTCCTGGCCACCAATAGTGGTTTTTTTTATTCGCTGAATAGTGGCGTTTTGTCCCATATGTCCGCTAAAGGGAAGAGAGTGCCCCATTTCTAAGATCTGGTTTCTGTACTGCGTCGGTACTAGGAGCTGGTTATTCCCCGTGTCCGGGTTGCCCGTTCTACGATACAATACGCCATCCTTAGAAAAGATGTCTCCGTTGTGTCTGGGGTCCTTAGCCATGGGCAGTTTTTTAAAGCAGGGCGCCAGAGTAGGGTCCTTTTGTTGCGCCTCCTTCAGTTCATTCGGCAACAAATTTGGCGCAGGCTCCCTCTCCTTCTTGGCTTGCCCTCTTGTGGTTACCGCTGCCACAATCGGCTCCTTAGGTCTCCCAATGAACACATATCTACATCCCAAGATAACTGGGTAGATAGGATCATCCATAATGGCCGCTTTAATAACACCTCTGACAAAGTCAGAGTGTATTTCTACCAGTGCGATAGGAAGCGTCCTGGGTGCATCACTCCTGAAAACTCCACTAAGTTTGACGGTTTCCTCTGTCTCCTGACCGGGTTTGACTAGGTGCCTAGCGACAATACAATCAAAACTTAATCCAGTGTCAAAAAGACAAGTAGTAGAGGTACCGTTCAAAATTACAGTTCCTCGAGTTGAGGGTCGGTCCCCCTCAGGTTGAGAATCACTGACATTGACTCTACCTTTCGAGGCTGTATGCAAACATCCAATGCGGTTTGCACCGGTTTGTTTGCCCTGATCAGACGTTCCTGGTGTAGGGGTCTTCCCTTTTCCTTGACCTTGGTGGCCGCGCTGCCACGTAGGCTTGTTGGGTTGATCAGAATTGTTGTTGGGGGGGTATCGGGTTTTGTAGAATTTCGATTTTTCCTGGGGGGGTTTCTGGGTATTGTTATCTCGTTGGTTATGATGTTGAGAGGAATTGGACGAAAAGGATGACTGCTCTAGATTCTGTTTTCGAGATGGCTCATCTGTGGGTTTACGTTTTGTGCTGGGAAGTTCGGCCATTGCATTGCTATAGCGTTCGGCTTTATTGAGTATGTCTTCAAGCCTGACTGCCCCCTGTTCAGCCAAAAATCTACGAGTTTCATTCGACAAAGTGGATTTTATCTGCTCCACAAGAACAAGTTCGAGGAGTCCCTCATATGAAAGAGGTAGGTCAGATAATTCAATGCACTTTGTCAGATAACCCGTGAGACGTGAAGAGAACTGGGGAAATGTTTCCGTGCTCTCTTTTCGGCTGTTTCTGAACAACTGCAGAAACTTTCGGGCAGTCATCTCAAACTGCTGTAGTAAGGCCTTCTTCAACAGGTCATAATCATGTTGATTCGGTCCCAGCTTTGTGTACACGTCATAAGCATTGCCTTTCAGTGACATTGAGAGTTTAAGCGCCCAGCGGGTACTCTCTAATCCATAAAGATTCGCCAGTCTCTCGAATTTTTCTAGGAAGCTGTCAATTTTTTCGTTAGGACTAGGAAAAGATTCTAAAGAAAAGGACATTGCAGTTAATTGGGCAGATTGAGTACTGGAGAGGTCCATTGATTGAGACTGGGGCGAAGACGGCTCTCCGTTAGTCGAAGTAGAGGCGCCCCGACTCTCTAGAGCCTTAAGCGCCAGTTGATGCTGTCTTTCCTTGTCTCTCTCTCTCTCTCCCTGCGAGTTTCCATCTCTGCTTCAATTTTCTTCTGTTCCAAAAGACGTTCTTCCGCTTCTTTCTTATCTGCCCTCTCCTGGGCTTCTCTCCTCTCTGTTCTTTCTTTCTCTTCCTTCCTTCCTCTCAGCTCCGGCTCTCTGTTGCTCCGCCTTCCTCTCAGCTTCGGCTCTCTGTTGCTCCGCGTCATATATTTCCAATTCCTAATTAATAAACGCGTTTGCAGCTTCTGCATCTAATCCTGCCTCTTTCGCTTCCAGCCTCAAGATGGACCTCATCTTTATCCTCTCTGCCATTGTTAAAGAATAAGATGAAGTATGCCTAGAGAACTAGTAAGAAGCAACGCGAAAGGGAGGAACTCTGAACCGCTACGAGAAAAAACACAAGTATAAATTTACCTGTGTTACCTCCTACCTGTACTGTGCAAACTTATCGCTGCTATTATCTGGCAATTAAGGCTCTAAACGCAAGCGACTATGCCACTAAATGGTAAGTTACACTGGAAAAAATTTTACTATTACTAAAAGTCGAGAAAATTTATAGTAAACAATTTAAGAGGAAAAAAAAATTTTTCCCTAAATTTTAAATCTCTGACAACAAACTCCGTCCCTAAAGTCAATTATTGAGATGAGACGTTGTTAACTTAATTTTTTTTTAAAATCAGAACAATCCGTCTTTAGCTAAGCTCAACTCTTTTTAACTTCAAAAACCTTTAGTGACTGTAAAACAATCACGCAATCCCAGCAACTCTTATAAAGAAAGAAATTGAATTATCTCCGCCAGAGGATAATTAAAATAGCAAATATTTTTTTTAATCTGTACTTTCTACTGCTGTGGAGAGAAAACAACCTGATAATATGCTGTGTGGACAACCCAAATACTTAAAGAACGTTTGTCTAGGGGTGTAATTATTTATTTATTCCCACTCTACCTAGTTAGACCCAGACTAAATCAGACTCAAAATATCTTTATCCCGGCTATGCGATTGCCTCAAATGTAGCTCAAGATCCCAGGACCAGCCCACAAATATGTGTGCATCAAATGTATCTCAAAATTATCCCGGCGAGCCAGCCAAATATTGTCGTAAATTTATTTTGAGAGAAAGAGTCTTAGAAATAGTGGTCCGGTTTAGAGTGGAAAATGATGATGGAAAGCTCAGTGATAGAAAATGTAGAGATTAAATAGTTGCTTCACAGCGTGCTGGAGGAGAGTAAAGACAGACTTATTTACGACAAATCGTTTCTCTCAATCTTCTCTTCCACTCTCCCGGTCAAACAATTATTTGCCAGTTTTCCAGACACACCTCTGCGCGCACACCGATTTGGTGTTTTCAAACACACAGACGACGTAGATACAAACTATATTAAACGAATAGGGGAAATGTTGGGCTTTGGGTATCTCCAACACAGTACTAAATGAGTTTATGTGATTTTATTAACCTTAAACATCAATCACTAACAAATATCAGGTATTACATAAATTATCATAAGTACACAAATGCAAATAACAAGTTTGGGAGGGGTGAAGAAGATTGGTATCGACTAAGCCCTTCCCGCTTATTAGACAAAGATAAACCCAGTCCAGAGATAGATAATATCAGGAACATGGGTACGTTAACCTAACAGTGAAGTTAATTGCTCTGAAAGAGGTGTTACAAAGTTAGGTATAGGTGATAGAAAAAAACCTGTTCTTCCCAGCTGTTCTTCCCTTTACTAAGCAAATGGAAAGGAGGGGGGTTTAAAACAGAGTTAACCAATTATCACCTCCCCCTTAAAGGAACAGTGCAGGGAGTACAGAAAAATTATATTACCAGGCACGAAAGTTAACAAAAGGGTTACAAGAGAAAAAAAGATTAAATGTCCTGTCATTCATGCACACACGTGAGGATCCACACTCATACATTCACACACTTACCGAATGCAGCCTCATACGATCCATAAAAAGTATATAAAACAGCAAGTATTCTCTTGACATGTGAAACTGTCTAGCACTTCGATGTCCCGCCCCAGATGTTTGCGAGGTTTTGCTGGTAACAAATATTCTCACTTATCGCAAAACTTGAAGACTAAGAGTTCTTGTGTTTTTATTATATAAAAAAAGGAGTCTATGGGATGGCACTGACACAGTTCGGCACAGGGGTGAAAATGAAGTGGTCTCTTTTACTCTTCCGCTATGGTAAAATTCCTTCAATGCGTGATGATAGTAACTGACCGGAAAGTTTTTTTAAATCCAATTGAGGAAAACTAGGCTCAGTCACAGTCAGGAAAATATGTACTCTCTCACAGTAAACAGTAAATGTATTATCGCTACTGGCGATGATTACCTTCCAGTTTGTCTTACTGATTTGTAATGGTAATTTGACGATTGTTCTTTTAAATGTTCTTGGGTGGGCTTTATTTCATTTAATTATGACAGCTAGGTCGCAAAGGACCGCCACAAAGATTATATTTAAAAGAAATGTTTCTTCAATATGACTGGAAGTTTATAGGATGATTTCTTTATTTCTTTCTTTATTTAGCTGGGACCGCAGGTTACGATCACTCTGTATGAAAGAAAAAAGACATGTAACATACCGAAAAATCAAGCGCGATAAATTTCCCGTTAAGCCTATAATACACTCGAGTATTTAATTATGTATTTAATAAACACTGCGCGAATTCTAGTGGTTAAAACACACATCTATGAAACTAGGACTTAACTGAATTTATTAATTATAAATTCCTTCGCGACTTTAAAAGTTAATTTAAGCATCTATTATCTTTTGAAATAATATAATAGATAGATCATTATATTTACAACTGGAACTATTGAGATGGTTTAATTTAATAGATTTAAATTAACACAAAATCCATTGAAATAGAATGACTGAACTAGACCACTGATCACTTTACACAATATATATTACCGCTTTGCACAGAATAGAAATCACTGCAATATATATATATATCCAGGGGAAAATCTATAACAAGATTTCAATAAAGCTAGTGCTTCTGTAAAGGTCTGGCCAGCGAGTGATAAAGTGTCTATTCTTCATGGTCTATTTATCTAAAATGGAATGTAAGTTGAGTGGGACATGAGAAACTTGACAGCTTTTTTCATCCCAGGAACTTTGGGAAATCTGACCGCCAAATCAAGGAGAGAAGCCGCCCCTGGTTTCCGTATCTCCGCTCGCTGCTGCCCGTTTCGGCTTTCCCCGTTCGCTTTCCCCGCGATCGGTTCTGCGGTTGGCACCGATGCGCAAAAATAGCGGCAAGAAACTGCGTCTCGTATCAGGGACCACTACTGTCTTTGATAGCACCGATAGTCTCCTCTGAAATCCCTCAGTCTGTCTCTTTGATCGTGGTCGCATTATCTGTTTGATTCTGGCAACGCCCCCCCTCCCACTGGCCAAGTTAGTTAAAATACCTGCCTATGATTGTTCAAGAGATGTTAGTGGGCGTGATTTAATCTCTCCTTAAATCAATGCGATGACCAGAATGAACGATAGGTAAACTGTCCGCATATCAATCAGCAAACGTGTTTGACCTCTGTGTGGAACAGTTGCATAGCTAATGAATCCACGTGAAAAGAAGTCCCGTATGACAAGAATTACAACAAATATCGGGGCCACTGATGCTATACGAAGGGGTCGTTACAAAGGGTCGTACTCTTTCATCCAACAAAATTCAGGGTCAATCCGGGTCAGCTGAGTTCGTCCAGCACAATCGTCCCCTCTTTTGAGACGTGAAAACGTGTTTTCATGTTTGATTTATGACGGCGAAGCTGCCCTGATCGGTAACTTTTGGATGATTGGTATCTTCACCTTCCTCCTCTTCCTCTGTAGTCCAGTTTCTACTCAGGAAATCAACCCCGACGTTCTGTCTTCCCGGAATATATTCCACTTTGAAAGAATAAACGCTTAAAAGGAGGGCCCAATGCATGATCCTAGCGTTAAATTCTTTATTGGCACCAAGAAATGCTAACGGAGCGTGGTCTGTTTGCACCGTGAAAGATGTACCATAGAGGAACTCATGATGGCGTCTGATACCGTCAATCAGAGCAAGACATTCCCTTTCAACTACGCTGTAGTTTCGCTCAGCTTTATTTAATTTCCGACTGCCATAGGCAACTGGAAATAGCATGTTCAGGTCACTGTCATCGGCTTGAAGTAGTGTTGACCCGATGCCCTGACCTGACGCGTCGACTCTCAGTACAAAAGGTTTCTTGAGGTCAGGCAACCTCAAAATGGGGTATGCAGACAACTGTCCTTTCAAAGTGCTATACGCGTGTTCGCACTTTTGATCCCATATGACCTTATCATGACAACCTTTCTTTGTGAGGTCAGTCAGAGGTGCCGTCAGTCCGTTGAAGTTCTGGATGTACTTCTGATAGTATGCACATAGCGATTTGAAGGAACGTACGTCTTTCTTCGTTCAGGGTCTTTTTGCTGCCATTATTTTCTCCACGTTCTTCTTAATAGGCCAACTGCATCCGTGAGAAATAGTGTGCCCCAGGAAGTCTAACTGTTCAAACCCGATGAGACATTTGCTAGGTCTGGCTGTGAGACCCGTTTCCTGTAGTCTCATGAGGAGCATAGCAACCGTAGCAATATGTTCTTCATAGGTTTCCGATGCAATTAAGATGTCATCCATGAAATTATGGATATGGGGACTTTGCAAAGGTCCTAGAAGCTTCCTCATCATCCTGGTGAACACTCCTGGTGCGTTATGCAAACCGAACGGCATCACATTAAATGTGTAATGTCCTTCGCTAGTGCTGAAAGCTAACAAAGGTTTAATTTCCTCCTTGACTGGTATTTGATAATAACCTTTACTGAGGTCTATCTTGGAGAAGATCTCTGCTTTGCTGAGCTTGGTGAACAACTCAGAAACAGTTTGGAGAGGTTCGGGCTGGAATTCCGTTACAGCGTTTAGCAACCTGTAATCAATGCACAACCGAACTTCCTTATTGGGCTTTTGCAACGGCACTACACTCGAGCTGTAAGGAGATGTAGACTCACTGATAATTCCTGCCTGACGCAGCTTGTCTATTTCTCCGCGAAGTGCATCAGCTTTAGCGTACGAGATGGGGTAAACTCTGGTTTGAACAGGGGTCTCGTTTGTTAATTTCATATCAAATTCAATGAGATTTGTTCGACCAGGTACATCCGTTAAGACTGCACTGTACTGTTTTAGTAGAGCCCTGGTTTCTGTTTGTTGTTCTGGTGAGAGATTGTCGCCGAACTTGACAGCTTTAAAGGATTCTGTGGGTTGCAGTGGATACTCCATGCAACCATCATCATCTTCCTCGTCTTCCGTTGCTATGGCGACAGCCAGGAGATGCTCGGAGGATGGCACTGGTCTTTCCAAATATTTCTTAAGTAGATTTATGTGGAAGACCTTCTCCTTTCCTTTTGATGGAGATCTTGTAGTTGGTACGTGAGATCTTTTTAAGGACGGTAAACGGTCCTTGCCATCCGATCCGAAGTTTATTGCTTCCGGTTGGAAGTAGCAATAGGACTTTCTCCCCTGGTTGTAGTTCTCTCTCTTTTGCAGCTTTGTTGTATCTTTTAGTAATTTTAGCGCGCGCTTTCTTAAGGTTGGTAGTAGCTAGATCCCATCCTAGCTTTAGCCTTTCCTTAAGTTCAGATACATACTTGCTTGCAGAGACGACTGTCTCATCAGCATTCTGGTCTGTCAGGGACCGAAGTAAGGCTTCTAGTGGCCCCTTAATAGGTCTGCCAAATAAAAGTGTAGCTGGTGCAAAACCCGTAGACGCTTGGGGTACCTCTCGGTAGGCGAATAAGGCAGCCGATATATATTGGTCCCAGTCTTCCGGTTTCTCCTGACCCAGCTTACGTAACATCATGGTGAGGGTACCGTTAAAACGTTCCACGAGCCCATTTCCGGCCGGATGGTAGGGACTTGTGTGGATATGTTTGGCCCTCAAGATCTTAAAGATCTCCTCCATTAACAGGCTATGGAATTGGGATCCATTGTCCGTCAGAACTTGTTGAGGGAATCCCAGCCGTGTAAAAATTTGCACAAGGGCTTCTGCGACATGCTTGGAATTAGTGCATGGTAGCGGTACGGCTTCGGCCCACATAGTGCAAGTGTCGACTAAGGTCAGGATGAACCTGTTCCTTCTTTTGGTCTTTTCCAGGGGACCAATAATGTCCACAGCAACCCGTTCAAATGGAGTCCCTACTATTGGCATTTGCCCCATAGGTACTGGGGGTGTCAAGTGCTTGGGTGCTACCCGTTGGCACTGGGCGCAGGATTTCACATACCTGACAATGTCAGAGTTCATTCCTGGCCACCAATAGTTGTTTTTTATTCGCTGAATAGTGGCGTTTTGTCCCATATGTCCGCTAAAGGGAAGAGAGTGCCCCATTTCTAAGATCTGGTTTCTGTACTGCGTCGGTACTAGGAGCTGGTTATTCCCCGTGTCCGGGTTGCCCGTTCTACGATACAATACGCCATCCTTAGAAAAGATGTCTCCGTTGTGTCTGGGGTCCTTAGCCATGGGCAGTTTTTTAAAGCAGGGCGATAGAGTAGGGTCCTTTTGTTGCGCCTCCTTCAGTTCATTCGGCAACAAATTTGGCGCAGGCTCCCTCTCCTTCTTGGCTTGCCCTCTTGTGGTTACCGCTGCCACAATGGGCTCCTTAGGTCTCCCAATGAACACATATCTACATCCCAAGGTAACTGGGTAGATAGGATCATCCATAATGGCCGCTTTAATAACACCTCTGACAAAGTCAGAGTGTATTTCTACCAGTGCGATAGGAAGCGTCCTGGGTGCATCACTCCTGAAAACTCCACTAAGTTTGACGGTTTCCTCTGTCTCCTGACCGGGTTTGACTAGGTGCCTAGCGACAATACAATCAAAACTTAATCCAGTGTCAAAAAGACAAGTAGTAGAGGTACCGTTCAAAATTACAGTTCCTCGAGTTGAGGGTCGGTCCCCCTCAGGTTGAGAATCACTGACATTGACTCTACCTTTCGAGGCTGTATGCAAACATCCAATGCGGTTTGCACCGGTTTGTTTGCCCTGATCAGACGTTCCTGGTGTAGGGGTCTTCCCTTTTCCTTGACCTTGGTGGCCGCTCTGCCACGTAGGCTTGTTGGGTTGATCAGAATTGTTGTTGGGGGGGTATCGGGTTTTGTAGAATTTCGATTTTTCCTGGGGGGGTTTCTGGGTATTGTTATCTCGTTGGTTATGATGTTGAGAGGAATTGGACGAAAAGGATGACTGCTCTAGATTCTGTTTTCGAGATGGCTCATCTGTGGGTTTACGTTTTGTGCTGGGAAGTTCGGCCATTGCATTGCTATAGCGTTCGGCTTTATTGAGTATGTCTTCAAGCCTGACTGCCCCCTGTTCAGCCAAAAATCTACGAGTTTCATTCGACAAAGTGGATTTTATCTGCTCCACAAGAACAAGTTCGAGGAGTCCCTCATATGAAAGAGGTAGGTCAGATAATTCAATGCACTTTGTCAGATAACCCGTGAGACGTGAAGAGAACTGGGGAAATGTTTCCGTGCTCTCTTTTCGGCTGTTTCTGAACAACTGCAGAAACTTTTGGGCAGTCATCTCAAACTGCTGTAGTAAGGCCTTCTTCAACAGGTCATAATCATGTTGATTCGGTCCCAGCTTTGTGTACACGTCTTAAGCATTGCCTTTTAGTGACATTGAGAGTTTAAGCGCCCAGCGGGTACTCTCTAATCCATAAAGATTCGACAGTCTCTCGAATTTTTCTAGGAAGCTGTCAATTTTTTCGTTAGGACTAGGAAAAGATTCTAAAGAAAAGGACATTGCAGTTAATTGGGCAGATTGAGTACTGGAGAGGTCCATTGATTGAGACTGGGGCGAAGACGGCTCTCCGTTAGTCGAAGTAGAGGCGCCCCGACTCTCTAGAGCCTTAAGCGCCAGTTGATGCTGTCTTTCCTTGTCTCTCTCTCTCTCTCCCTGCGAGTTTCCATCTCTGCTTCAATTTTCTTCTGTTCCAAAAGACGTTCTTCCGCTTCCTTCTTATCTGCCCTCTCCTGGGCTTCTCTCCTCTCTGTTCTTTCTTTCTCTTCCTTCCTCTCAGCTTCTGCTCTCTGTTGCTCCGCCTTCATCTCAGCTTCGGCTCTCTGTTGCTCCGCGTCATATATTTCCAATTCCTAATTAATAAATGCGTTTGCAGCTTCTGCATCTAATCCTGCCTCTTTCGCTTCCAGCCTCAAGATGGACCTCATCTTTATCCTCTCTGCCATTGTTAAAGAATAATATGAAGTATGCCTAGAGAACTAGTAAGAAGCAACGCGAAAGGGAGGAACTCTGAACCGCTACGAGAAAAAACACAAGTATAAATTTACCTGTGTTACCTCCTACCTGTACTGTGCAAACTTATCGCTGCTATTATCTGGCAATTAAGGCTCTAAACGCAAGGGACTATGCCACTAAATGGTAAGTTACACTGGAAAAAATTTTACTATTACTAAAAGTCGAGAAAATTTATAGTAAACAATTTAAGAGGAAAAAAAAAATTTCATTAAATTTTAAATCTCTGACAACAAACTCCGTCCCTAAAGTCAATTATTGAGATGAGACGTTGTTAACTTAATTTTTTTAAAATCAGAACAATCCGTCTTTAGCTAAGCTCAACTCTTTTTAACTTCAAAAACCTTTAGTGACTGTAAAACAATCACGCAATCCCAGCCACTCTTATAAAGAAAGAAATTGAATTATCTCCGCCAGAGGATAATTAAAATAGCAAATATTTTTGTTTATCTGTACTTTCTACTGCTGTGGAGAGAAAACAACCTGATAATATGCTGTGTGGACAACCCAAATACTTAAAGAACGTTTGTCTAGGGGTGTAATTATTTATTTATTTCCCTAATTCACATAGACAGATCATTCACACTCTACCTAGTTAGACCCAGACTAAATCAGACTCAAAATATCTTTATCCCAGCTATGCGATTGCCTCAAATGTATCTCAAGATCCCAGGACCAGCCCACAAATATTTGTGCATCAAATGTATCTCAAAATTATTCCGGCGAGCCAGCCAAATATTGTCGTAAATTTATTTTGAGAGAAAGAGTCTTAGAAATAGTGGTCCGGTTTAGAGTGGAAAATGATGATGGAAAGCTCAGTGATAGAAAATGTAGAGATTAAATAGTTGCTTCACAGCGTGCTGGAGGAGAGTAAAGACAGACTTATTTACGACAAATCGTTCCTCTCAATCTTCTCTTCCACTCTCCCGGTCAAACAATTATTTGCCAGTTTTCCAGACACACCTCTGCGCGCACACCGATTTGGTGTTCTCAAACACACAGACGACGTAGATACAAACTATATTAAACGAATAGGGGAGATGTTGGGCTTTGGGTATCTCCAACACAGTACTAAATGAGTTTATGTGATTTTATTAACCTTAAACATCAATCACTAACAAATATCAGGTATTACATAAATTATCATAAGTACACAAATGCAAATAACAAGTTTGGGAGGGGTGAAGAAGATTGGTATCGACTAAGCCCTTCCCGCTTATTAGACAAAGATAAACCCAGTCCAGAGATGGATAATATCAGGAACATGGGTACGTTAACCTAACAGTGAAGTTAATTGCTCTGAAAGAGGTGTTTCAAAGTTAGGTATAGGTGATAGAAAAAACCTGTTCTTCCCAGCAGTTCTTCCCTTTACTAAGCAAATGGAAAGGAGGGGGGTTTAAAACAGAGTTAACCAATTATCACCTCCCCCTTAAAGGAACAGTGCAGGGAGTACAGAAAAATTATATTACCAGGCACGAAAGTTAACAAAAGGGTTACAAGAGAAAAAAAGATTAAATGTCCTGTCATTCATGCACACACGTGAGGATCCACACTCATACATTCACACACTTACCGAATGCAGCCTCATACGATCCATAAAAAGTATATAAAACAGCAAGTATTCTCTTGACATGTGAAACTGTCTAGCACTTCGATGTCCCGCCCCAGATGTTTGCGAGGTTTTGCTGGTAACAAATATTCTCACTTATCGCAAGACTTGAAGACTAAGAGTTCTTGTGTTTTTATTATTTAAAAAAGGAGTCTATGGGATAGCACTGACACAGTTCGGCACAGGGGTGAAAATGAAGTGGTCTCTTTTAATCTTCCGCTAGGGTAAAATTCCTTCAATGCGTGATGATAGTTTTATTAAATCCAATTGAGGAAAAACTAGGCTCAGTCACAGTCAGGAAAATATGTACTCTCTCACAGTAAACAGTAAATATAATATCGCTACTGGCGATGATTACCTTCCAGTTTGTCTTACTGATTTGTAATGGTAATTTGACGATTGTTCTTTTAAATGTTCTTGGGTGGGCTTTGATTCATTTAATTATGACAGCTAGGTCGCAAAGGACCGCCACAAAGATTATATTTAAAAGAAATGTTTCTTCAATATGACTGGAAGTTTATAGGATGATTTCTTTATTTCTTTCTTTATTTAGCTGGGACCGCAGGTTACGATCACTCTGTATGAAAGAAAAAAGACATGTAACATACCGAAAAATCAAGCGCGATAAATTTCCCGTTAAGCCTATAATACACTCGAGTATTTAATTATGTATTTAATAAACACTGCGCAAATTCTAGTGGTTAAAACACACATCTATGAAACTAGGACTTAACTGAATTTATTAATTATAAATTCCTTCGCGACTTTAAAAGTTAATTTAAGCATCTATTATTTTTTGAAATAATATAATAGATAGATCATTATATTTACAACTGGAACTATTGAGATGGTTTAATTTAATAGATTTAAATTAACACAAAATCCATTGAAATAGAATGACTGAACTAGACCACTGATCACTTTACACAATATATATATTACCGCTTTGCACAGAATAGAAATCACTGCAAATATATATAAAATCCAGGGGAAAATCTATAACAAGATTTCAATAAAGCTAGTGCTTCTTTAAAGGTCTGGCCAGCTAGTGATAAAGTGTCTATTCTTCATGGTCTATTTATCTAAAATGGAATGTAAGTTGAGTGGGACATGAGAAACTTGACAGCTTTTTTCATCCCAGGAACTTTGGGGGATCTGACCGCCAAATCAAGGAGAGAAGCCGCCCCCTGGTTTCCGTATCTCCGCTCGCTGCTGCCCGTTTCGGCTTCCCCGTTCGCTTTCCCCGAGATTGGTTCTGCGGTTGGCACTGAGGCGCAAAAATAGCGGCAAGAAACTGCGTCTCGTATCAAGGACCACTACTGTCTTTGATAGCGCCGATAGTCTCATCTGAAATCCCTCAGTCTGTCTCTTTGATCGTGGTCGCATTATCTGTTTGATTCTAGCAACGCCCCCCCCCCCCACTGGCCAAGTTAGTTAAAATACCTGCCTATGGTTGTTCAAGAGATGTTAGTGGGCGTGATTTAATCTCTCCTTAAATCAATGCGATGACCAGAATGAACGATAGGTAAACTGTCCGCATATCAATCAGCAAACGTGTTTGCCCTCTGTGTGGAACAGTTGCATAGCTAATGAATCCACGTGAAAAGAAGTCCCGTATGACAAGAATTACAACAAATATCGGGGCCACTGATGCTATACGAAGGGGTCGTTACAAAGGGTCGTACTCTTTCATCCAACAAAATTCAGGGTCAATCCGGATCAGCTGAGTTCGTCCATCACACGAGGTCAAAACGCATACACCACAGCTCCTGGCCTTTCGCCCTTATGGGTGGGGGACAATGGGTAAATAGATAATGTTAGCACGAAACTTTTAGGCGCTATAGTCAATCTAAAGAGAACGTACGGGCTGATTTCATGAGTATTTGTCAGCCGAAGAGGAACACAGGCCAGAGAACTCTTAGTAGTACTAGAGATTAAGCGGTCGGATCAATTCCAAAAAAGTAGTTTAAATGTAATTCAATTCTTAGTGGGGACGTCCTGTCACGCTTTGTTTGGAATTGTCTGCCCTTTAGTCTGATTTACCTGTTTTCTTTCTATTTATCGACACCGTCCACATTTTCTGTCGTTTTTGCTCTAACCGCTCGAATTCTGCATTTGGTACCTGTCAATCTCGTCAGAACGAAGCTATTCCCACGCTTTCGCACGTGCGAAGCGGCGTTTCTGCTCTATTGTGTATTGCGTAAGCATTCTTGGGGAAAACTGCTAAAACCCGATCCCTTTGATATATATATATATATATATATATATATATATATATATATATATATATATATATATATATATATATATATATATATATATATGAAAGATGGGGCTAAAATAAAGCCCATAATTATTTGTGTTTTACACTCGTGTTTTCTCTTCTTCAAGAGCAACTATCGCATATGTTACTTTCGTGACTAAATTACTACGTGCACGCACTACGCCGTGCGTGATTTGGTCAAGCCGCCTATATAAAGAGAGCACGGGCCAGCGAAAAGATCCTCTTCGCAAGAGCAGCCTAGAGAGAACAAGCGACGAGATACGCGCGGCCGGTAGAAGACAGATGGACAAAGAAACCAGAGCACGTGAGCTATAATTGTTAGCATATTTTGTAGAGATAATCATTAGTGTTCTGTAGTTTTTTTATTAGTATTCAGCGTGGCTAAGTTCTAGTGCTATATGTGTTTCCTAAGGATATATCTTTTCGGACATTATAATTAGTTTTAAAGTTATACTTACTAACTTGGTTGTTCCCCTTCTACCGTGATGTGCAGAGTTTGGAAAAGAGAGCGCCAGACTATCCAATCGGCTGTCTTCCTAAGTGGCATGGTTCCATTTGTAATGTTATGATGTATGTATATAAGTGTTACTACGTCCTCTTCACAGGCACACACAGTTTCACAATGCACACAGTAAAGCGTTATCAGTTTGCAGCCATCTTTATTTACAGAATATATCGTACATGTGTAGTTTCGTATTTTAATGTATTATATTACAATGTGTAGTTTCGCATTTTAATGTATTATATTACATCCCCCTTTTTTGAAAAAAAAAAAAAAGTTTTGAAAAACTATTACACGAAATGTTTCATGTGAGAAAGGATAAGTATGTGTAATGTTCAGTGTGAACATATATGTCACTGTCTGTATCGGCTGGGAGGTGTCACTGTACGGCCAAAACGAGTGGTGTAAAGGGCTGGTGGTTCTATGGAAGTCCCTGGTTTAGCTTGAATTGGTTGTGATTTCGTCCTTGGTGGTTGTTGGTTTTGTGGGCTACCAAGGTCTGGAGTTACTGCATTGCCTGTTGAAAGCATGGGAATTCTCTTCTCTGTTGTATTCTGTTGGATTTCTCTGATGTCCACTCTGTTTCGCCCCAGGAGGTTGTTGCTGCTGTCTGGCCTTAAGGTATAGCTCCTGGGTTCAAGGTTTCTTGAAATGATTGTTGCTTTTGACCATGTATCATTGTTGTGGTTGTAGGTAGTCACATGCTGACCAGGATATAATGGTGGTAAGTCTTTAGCACATTTGTCATAGTTGGACTTCTGAATCTGCTGACGATGCTGAAGTTGATCATATGTGTTGTCTTTATGTTGTGGACGGAAGTGGACCTTAGATGGTAGAAGGTCTTTAATTCTTCTATCAAACATGAGTTCTGCTGGACTGTCAATCTTACTGTCTATTGGTGTTGTTCTCCATCTCAAGAGTGCTAGGTGTACATCCTCTGTTCTTGTTTTCTTCATGACTGACTTGATAGTTTGTATTTATCTCTCAATGAAACCATTAGATTTAGGGTATCTAGGCAATGATGTTGTGTGTTTGATCTTCCAGTCCTTAGTGAAATTTCTGTATGCTTGACCTGAGAAATGTGGACCGTTGTCAGATCTAATTTCATCTGGGATGCCAAATATGCTGCAATACTTCTTTGTAATGTCTGCAATAACAGCTGATAGTGTTGTGGACGTTTCTCAATGATGGGAAATTAGCTGTAATAATCAGCAATGATAAGGTAGTCATTACTGTCGATGGAGAAAATGTCAGTCCCTATGATGCTCCAAGGGCTCAATGGTATGTCTGACGGTATGAGAGGTTCTCTGCACTGCCTATTGGCATGTTCTTGGCAAATTGAACAGTTTTTACATAGTGTTTCAATGTCATTGTTTATCTGTGGCCAGTAAAATCTTTCTTTGCTCTCAGTTGTGTCTTCACAATACCAAGGTGACTATTATGGAGCTGTTTAAGAATGATACAGCGTTGTGTTTCTGGTATAATAATGCGATCTCCTTTAAGGATCAGACCATCTTCGATGCTTAACTCGTCCCTCATAGAGTAGTATGGACGGATGTGTGTTGGAACTTCCCTGATAGAGCTTGGCCATACATGGTATATCAGTTCTTTGAGAGAGTTAAAAATAGGATCTCTCGTTGTGTCTTCTCTGATGTGTTCAAGCCGATTATCGCTAAACTTGACAAAATCAACTTTAATGTTTGGGGTAAGATCTGCTGTCTTGTTGGGGTTTGGTAGTCTGCTGAGAGCATCTGCAAGACCTATATCCTCTCCTGGGATATACTGAATATTAAAATCATAACCTTGTGTTTCCAATAATAGAGCTTGTAGTCGTGGTGGTGCTGAAGCTATTGGTTTTTTATGAATCATTTCAAGTGGCTTGTGATCTGAGAGAATTGTAAATGGGCGGTTGAAAAGAAATGCGTGGAAGCGTTTGACTCCAAAACGTACAGCTAGCATTTCTCTTTCAATGTTTGCAAGTTTCTTTTCGCCAGAACTTAATGATTTGCTTGTGTAAGCTACAGGACGAAGTTCTTTGGCATAGTGTCCTTCGGGATTTTTGTCTGGTTGCAAAAGTGCTGCTCCTAGGCCTTTCAGACTGGAATCAACCATGAGAAAAGTGGGTGCTTGCATATCATAGTATTTCAAGCATGCATCAGATGATATGAGGGTCTTCAAATGCTTGAATATGTGTTGGTAGTCTTCTGACCATTCATACGGAGTTTCATTCTGTAGTAGAGATCGTAAAGGTTCTGCAGCAGCTGACAAATTTGGTATGAATTGTGCTAAGAAGTTGACAGCACCTAAGAATTGTTGCAGTTCCTTCTTTGTAGCTGGTGTTGGCATGTCATGAATATCTTCAACCTTTTTAGGGTCTGGTTTTACACCATTCTGGGTGTACAGCAATCCAAAAAATTGTTTCTCCGTTGCCTTAATTGTACACTTTTTGCTGTTGAATGTTAGCCCATGGGCCTGTGCTACATGCATCAAGTTAATCAAGTTACGGTCATGTTCTTGTTCTCACCTGCCGCATACTACAATGTCGTCCGCAATAGCCACTGTGCCAGAACATTGCTCAACAATGTTGTCAATCTTTTGTTGAAAGATGTCTTGTGATACATTCAAACCAAATGGGAGTCTCTTGAAATAATATCTGCCGAATGGTGTTCGAAAAGTTGTAAGGAGTTGACTTTAATCTGCTATCTCAACACTCCAGTATCCGTGTACAGCATCTAGTTTAGAAAAATATCTGGCATTGTGGAATCTGTGAGTTATCTCTTCCACCGTATTCATTTTGTGTGCACAGCGCTTTAGACTGTTGTTTAAATGTTTTGGGTCAAGGCAAACCCGAAGAGAACCATCCTGCTTCAGAACGGTTGTGATACTACTACACCAATCATAATGCTCTTCAACCTTTCTAATGACGTCATTCTGCTCCATCTTTTCTAGTTCTGTGGCAAGTTTCTGTTTAACATGTATAGGATACTTTCTAGGTGGGTCTATCTTTGGTTCAGCGTTGTCTTTAAAAAAAAAATCTTGCCTTTCCCGGAAGTTTGCCTATTCTGTCAAACTGTTCTGGGAATCGCTGTTTAAGGTCATCTACTCCAGTGATGCGTAGAGTAAGATGTTCTTTTTTGTCAGCTTTAATGTTATTAATAGTTACCACACTCAGCTCTTCGCACATTGATAAACCCAAGATTGCGGGTCCTTCAACATCTACCAAGTAAAATGTTGACGATGTTCATTCAAGTGTTACTGCTCCGAAACAGTCTATGTTTGTTCCATTGTAAGCTCTTAGCTTTGTCTTGCCACTCCTACTTTTTACATCCCTTGTGGGAAATCCTTGCTCATCCACCTTGTCAGGCATGATCTGCCTGAATATTCTTAAAGGAAAAGTGTTTCCTTGGGCACCTGTGTCTATCTTGAAAGGAATATATCTTTCTTTGTGCATTTTAATCCCTGGTATTCTGAATAGTACCTTGCAGAAAGCCTGCTTTCTCTTTGATTCGTTACTGAAAGTTAGTACCTTCACAATATCAAAAGTGGAAGGATCACTTTCTTCACTGGAGTCAAAGTCCTCAGTCATCATAGAATGTGTTTGTTTTGATGACTCTCTGCTGTGAATTTTGTGTTGAGCGCCGTCTTGTTTCCTCTTGAAACACAATTTTGTCTAGTGGCCCCTCTTTCTGCAGTAATGACATGTAGAATATTTAGCTGGACAGTGGTTTTGTATATGGTTTAGGCCACAACATTTACACATAGCACCTCTGCTTGTGTTGTGTTTTCCTTGTTGCTTAATACCAGTTGCTTTGTTGTGTTTAGGTTTTTAGCTTTTTACTGCATCCACCTGGGCTGCTACTGTACCTTGCTGAATTTGTTTAATGTTTAGTGTTTGTGCCTCGTGTTTCCTGCCTTCATCCAGAAGTTGTTGTAAAGTTAGTGTATCACTCTGGCTCAGTAGCCATTTCTGGAACTCTGGTATTGGTGTGCTAAGAAGGATCTCTTCAATAATTCGCTCTTTTTCCTCTTCTTTGCTAAATTTACATACACTTGTTTTCTCCTTAATGCGAGTAAAGAAATCATCTAGACTTTCATCAGGTTTCTGTCGCAGGTGGTGAAGTTCTAATCTTGCTGCTCTAAAGTTTGTGTGCTTTATAATCAGACGTTTTTTAAATTCGTCCAATATGGCTACGGGGTCGGTTGCCGACTCAACGGGCATGGCGGTAGCAAAACTATTGTAAATTTTCAAACCTTCATCGTCCAATGCTTCTAGAATATATGGAGTTAATGCTTGACCTTCCAGACCAGTGGTCTTGGAATTGAGATCTATGCGTTGGCGCCATAATAGGAAAGCTTCATTCTTATTATCTCGACCGGCAAATCGCATTTGGGGTGCGCTGCGGTAGTGTTTAGCCGCCATGCATGACCTCAACGACGAAAACTAGCCGAACAAACTGTATTAACGTGTTATCGTGTAGCTTCTTGCGTCGGTCCGGTATCGGCCGCTGCCACCATGTAATGTTATGATGTATGTATATAAGCGTTACTACGTCCTCTTCACAGGCACACACAGTTTCACAATGCACACAGTAAAGCGTGATCAGTTTGCAGCAATCTTTATTTACAGAATATATCGTACATGTGTAGTTTCGTATTTTAATGTATTACATTACAATGTGTAGTTTCGCATTTTAATGTATTATATTACACCATTCTAGTCCTCGGTCCTTCAAAGATTGTCTAATGTTGTCCTTCCAGCGGACTCTGTGTCGTACTGGAGGTTTTAACTTTATAGATTAGCGACACCTCTACACCTCACGGTAGAAGGGGAACGACTAAGTAAGTAAGTAAGATTAGCGACAATAATGTGTGGATAGGTTTTATTAGTCGTGTTAAGTCCAGATTACGACTGTAAGGATATAGTAGGAACCTATTTCATTCATGAGACCGGACAGAAAAGCGAATAATGTAGGAACATATTTCGTACATGGAGCTGGACAAAAATGATATCAGAGACTGAAATTGAGATAGTACGACTTAACTGTTTGGGAAGATGGCAGCCAGCAGCCACATTTGATGTACATAAAGATGACGCCTGTGAGTAGGCAATTACATTTTTAGTCACCACGTGTTATGTTTAAAAGGGGGTTTAACCTGTTTATTGGATGAAAATTGGTTTATTATAAGATGTACTATTTTAGTGGTACAAGATTAATATAATTTTCTCCATGCAGGCAAAGATATTTTATTGTAGTGGAACGCGAATCAGTTAACGTATATCTTTATAGTGATTAGGTTAGTTACATCTGCTGTTTAGATAGTTGTAGTGTTAAATGCCTTTTGAGAGGATGCATCTAGCTTTAGTTATTTAGATTTATGGTGAGCGTAATGCCACTCATTTGTGCGTAAGGTGCTTTAAGACAAAAGCGTTTCTCTGTTTGCTCCTTGCGGAGCATGGAAACACATTGGTGTCCATCACAAGCCTATGAGAAGCATTTATTTGCTATTGCAGTGGTCATATACGACACGCTTGTTGCCAGGTGCAAAGGTCGTCACATACGACGTGCTTCACAATCTAGGAACGTAAATTGATGTGAATCGGTTAGAGGTGGTAGCTAATTCTTATTACTTACTTACTTACTTAGTCGTTCCCCTTCTACCGTGAGGTGTAGAGGTTTGGAAGAGAGAGCGCCAGGCTATCCTATTGGCTGTCTTCCTCCTGGCCTGGTTCCATTCTAGTCCTCGGTCCTTCAAAGATTGTCTAATATTGTCCTCCCAGCGGACTCTCGGTCGTCCTGGGGGTCTGGATCCCTGGCTCTTTGTTTCCCATGCTTGTCGTGGTAGCCGATCTTCTGCAGACATGGCCAAACCATCTTAGTTGGGACTGTTCTACTTGGGTCTGCAGGGGGTGGCATTTTAGGCCTTGACGTATCGTCTGGTTGCGGACCATGTATTTTCTTGTTACTTTAACCACCTTCCTCAGATACCTCATTTCTGATGTTTGGATCTGGCTTTTGTGGGTTGTAGTCATTGCCCATGACTCGCATCCATATGTCAAGACTGGGACATAGGTGGAGCGGTATACAGCCATCTTCGTTTTCTTACCAACCTCTCTCTTGCTGAGGAATCCTCGATTTATGGCCTGAAAAAGTCTCCCAGCTGCTGCTTTTCGAGTGGCCAACTCTTCTTTGATGCCTCCCTTTAGGTCTATAATAGCTCCGAGATATTTAAAGTGGTCGACCTGCTCCAGGACCTGTTCTCCCAGCTTAATCTGATGTCTTCTTTCTTCTCGTGATATCACCATGGATTTTGTTTTAGAGCTACTTATGACCATTCCCTCTCTTCTCCAGCTCTTCCTTCCAGACTTGCAGGTTGGATTGGAGATGTGCCTCTGATTTAGCAATCAGGGCAACATCATCAGCAAATGCCAGCTCTGAAATACATACCTGTCTCATCTTCCAGTACCCCACTGAATACTTTCTTGTTCTCTCCTTACATGACTTGATAACATCGTCCATGAGGAGTATGAAAAGATAAGGTGACAGGATATCACCTTGTCTTACACCAGTGGTGGTCCTGAACTCTTCTGACTTATGGTTTGCTGTCCTCACATAATCCCTGCAAGACTTGTAGAAACTCTGTATAGCATGAATCAGAGGTGCTGGAATGTTCTTCCTTGCCAAACAGTCCCAAAGTTTGCTCCAGGGGACCCTGTCAAACGCTTTTTCCAGATCTATGAAACAAAGATGGAGCTCACTCTTATACTCAAGGGCCTTTTCACTCAGCTGTCTGAGTGTGAAGATTAGGTCTTGAGTACTTCGGTTTGCTCGGAATCCGCACTGGACCTCATTCAATTGTGGCGCAGCTGCTAATTCTTATTAAGGAGAGTAATTCTTGTACATATCGTTTAATATTACTATTTGCCCATTTTATTATTATTTAATTATTGTTATATGAAGTGTAGTTTATTATAGCACGTGTGTTCACACAGAATAAATTATGTATCTTTTCGCTCCTTATGGAGCCAGGGATCACCAATGTGGCTGACCTCCGCATGAAGCCCCGCACAAAGCATTCATATACTATTTTAGTTGTGGTTTCGGTAGCAATCTGTGTTACATGGTGATATTGCCAGCCTCATGTACAACATCACGCTAGTCTCACTTGACGACATTGTTTTCCTGTGTGTGTGTGTTTGTGATAGTTGATTGTTTCAGGTGGCATGAAATAACGGGTTGTTTGACAGGTGAGAGCATGGTATTTCTCATTATTTAACTATTATGATTTTAACTAGTCGGTGCCTTGGTTGCGTTTCAGATTAGCAACTGAACACTGGCTGGGTGTTTGTTTGATTATTTGTTTAATGTGTGTTCATTAGTTGGCTTTGAGGGTTTGGGTCACTAAAAGGGTTGTATTAATAATTACAGCCCCTGTCCTAGAATTAAGAGTTTTATTGTTGTACGGGTCTAGTGTGTGTGCAAGAAAATGATCACATATCACAACACCAGCATTTCTCGCCCATCCTATCACACACACATATGTATATAGTGTATATATATATATATATATATATATATATATATATATATATATATATATATATATATATATATATATATATATATATATATTGTCACATCATATCTTTTGATGCGCACATGGGCTTTGATGGAATAAACATATCTTTTGGTGCGCACATCAGCTTCAAAAGAAAATGGTGCAAAAGGGTGCAATGATGAGGAGTGGTTAGGAAGCTTGACAGAGAAGTCACTGCAGCACGACAACAAATCCATTGCAAAATGTCCTCATAAAAAAAACCAATTGCACATATAATGTGATTCAACTCAATCGCCAACAAAAGCCTCAAGAACTGTAAACTTGCTGTGAGAGAGACTGTAATAAGATCGATAATACAAATATCCAGATACCACAAGGCACTAACAACGTGCAACCGGTTGGTGTATGTGTTGAGGGACACAGGATGCACTACAATAGGAATATTCCGATCATGTATTGACAAATCGTTCCTTATTGATAAGACTGTCGGATGCGTGACATTTGGGGGAATGTTGAATATTACCCCCTAGCCATTATAGAAGTAGATACACCCTTTATTTCTGGTCGGGTGCAGGCGTGTGTTCTTGGGGCTCCAGTAGTCGATTTAATTATAGGGAACGTGCTTGGTGTTCATGACTGTACCCCGGCCGACATCACAAAATGGCAGGTCAAACAGTCAGTTGTGGCCAATGTGGTGGTCACAAGGGCGCAGACCAGAGCAGACAATTATTCATTGGCGATACAGCGAGAACTACCAACATCATACGCAGTCCAAAGTATTGCCTGCATGGGTCCCGATGTACCAGCATCGGACTTTGTCTAGCAGCAGCGAGCTGATAGGACATTGCAGAAATGTTACACTTTGGCCCATAATGGTGATGTAAAGTGCACGAAGTCGGCACGTTACCTGTTTGAGTTGAAAAATGATGTTCTTACCAGATGCTTTTCCAGCCAATTCGAATTCAAGCTCCAAGTGGTTGTGCCTGTCGCCTTTAGATCAAAGGTGTTGCAGATGGCACACGATTCACCGTTTGCTGGACATATTTGGGTTGCAAGAACTTGCCATACAGTTCTGTCACAATTCTATTGGCAGACATATAACAAAGACATTAAGATGTACTGAAGGTCTTGCAGGGTATGCCAGCCAGTGACACATAGGGGTAAATTACCGAAGGCTCCGTTGCAGGTTGTTGATTTGTTTATTCGCCCCTTCCAGAAAGTTGCAATCGATATCGTTATTCCGCTTTCTGTTGCATCAGAGAGAGGTTTTCGTTTTATTCTGACAATGGTGGATCTGTGCACAAGATAGCCTGAGCCTGTGCCAATGAGGACTATAACCTCTCAGGCTGTGGCGGATGCGTTGCAGATGTTGTTCAGTAGGTTTCAGATTTCCGAGGTGATATTGTCAGATAGGGAACGTCAATTCATTTCCAAGAAAATGGCCGAGATCACTAAATTGTTGGGCATTTCCCAATCTTTCACCAGTCCTTATTATCCCCAGTCAAACTGTGTCTGTGAACGATTTAATGTCGCATTGAAAGATATGTTGGCCAAGGTCACTGCTAAATTTCTCCAAGAATGGAATAAATTCCTTCCAGCAGTATTATTTGCCTATAGAAAGGCGCCTCAGGATAGCACCGGGTTCTTCCCATTTGAACTTTTGTACGGGGTGAATCAGAGGGGCCCAATGCACATTCCGTTTAAGGTGATTAAGAAGGTAACAGATGTTGATTGTTTAATCCAGGTTCGGAACAAGGAGAAAGTATTCCACATTAATATGTTAAAACCTTACATAGAACGGCCAGAGGCTCTAAAAGGGGTGGACACTAGGTTGTCTGTGGAGACCCCGAAGATGGCATGTTCTGTGGTCATTAATGAATTGGGTGACATAGGAGATGATATTAATTTCCACCTGTCTCTCGTTCCCCTTGCTCCTTCTGTGTCTTGGGAGAATGAGCAGATATGTAACGGCCTAACGATAACCCAGAAATCTGAGTCACGATCGGTTATTGGAGAGTTTAAGGATGTTCTCACTGATCTTCCATGACGTACCGATTTGATCTGCCACAGTATCATCCTGACGGACGACCAACCGATCAGGGTGAAGCCGTATCCGCAGCCATTACATTTCAATTCGGCGATTGAAAAAGAACTAGGTGACATGTTACGGTTGGGGATCATTTCTCAATCGGAGTCTGCTTACTTATTCCCTATGGTCGTGGTACGAAAGAAAAATGGATCCTTGCGTGTCTGCATCGACTTCCGTAAATTAAATAGTGTCACTGTGATTGACGCTGGGCACATACCGAAGCAAGAGAACCTCCTTACTCAACTTTCCCATGCCAGGTTTTTTTAGTAAACTGGATTTATCTCGGGTATATTGACAGTTTCCTCTTGTTGAGTCGGCTAAACCTTTGATGGCATTTTCCACCACATGGATTTATTTCAGCTTAATTATATGTGTTTCGGGCTAGTTAATGCGCCCACAACTTTCGCCAGAATTTATTTTGTTATTTTACAGACGACCATCCTTCTTTTGCCTGATTTGAGCAAACCCTTTATACTGCAGACCGACGCGTCATATGTGTTAATTGGCGCATGTCTTATGCAAGACCACGATGGTCACGATGGTATCCTATATTCTGTGATGTATGTTAGGCAGAAACTGTTACCGGCGGAAACCAGGTACTCAACGATCGAAAGGAAATGCCTGGCTATAGTATGGGCAGTGTCAAAACTGTCCCGATACTTGATAGCGTCCCAGTTTATACTTCAGACAGATCATCGACCTCTACTGTTTTTGAAATCTTCGAAGTCGACAAGCTCACGGTTGACTCGTTGGGCCTTATTGCTACAACAGTTCCAGTTTACAATTATCCCATTAGAGGGTAGACTTAATGTCGTAGCAGATGCTCTGTCAAGATTGTAATTTTTGGGACATGAGTTATATGTGTTCGTAGGCATGACGTCTACGTACACCAGTGTAATTTTCTTTTGAACTTGTCTAATATTTTGTTGTATGCTGGGAGATCTACTGCTCTCAGGGAGAAGAAAAATCCGTTTTCTTTTCTGAAAAGGGGGTAGATGTCAAGTAATATCTTTTGTTGCGCACATGGGCTTTGATGGAATAAACTATCTTTTAGGGCGCACAAGAGCTTTAAAAGAAAATGGTGCAAAAGTGTGGAATGATGAGGAGTGGACAGGAAGCCTGACAGAGAAAGATGTCAGTTGGCCTGCTTTAGAAGCCGTATTGCATTAATCATGCTCTTTTTATGGTCGCTGGGTTTTGTACAGGATTGTTGTTATTCCAATGGTAATAGGACTTGCTGAGCCAGCCATATGGTTATTGCTGACAATTTATTGCTATTGTTATTGAATTCGTACGTGTAGCATTGTTATTATTAAAAAGGGAGATTGTCAGCACGCCTTCGTGTTACGCTTTGTGAATGGCATTTACAAGTATTTTGATTGTGTGACCTCTCGCAGTTTGATACGAGCTTAGAGGATAATGTCATGAAGGTGTAGTTATTATACTATGACATATATATATATATATATATATATATATATATATATATATATATATGTGTGTGTGTGTGCGTGCGTGCGTGCGTCCGTGCGTGAGTGTGTGCGTGCGTGCATGCAGGGAAGCATGCATGCTGTGTATGCGTTTATGCGTGTCTGTGTGTGTATGTGTGTATGTTAGACAGAGATGTATAGCCTTCAAATAACGTCCTATTCACAGAACTTTTCGTGGACGTTAACCGGCGCATGACTATATATATATATATATATATATATATATATATATATATATATATATATATATATATATATATATATATATATATATATCACACCCTAGACCCGTCACATATTCCCCGCCTGATTGTGTTGTCGTCCCGACAACTGCACTAAGCTAGGCGCTTCAGTCGTATCTACCAAATCTGGAGAATAATCTTGTCCTTCACTTCGTCTCAGTGACTCTAATGCTCGGGCTCGCTCTATCCGTTCGTTGGATGATATATGGACCCCCTGTCATTGTGGGAGCACGAACTACAACGCACTCGTCTTCTGACCACATATCACGAATCTTGGATCTCTCAGCGTTGTGCATTCTCTTCTTCACCAATTCTCCGACCTGTAGTGGAGTAGAACACGACACCTTGTCACATCTCTCTTTCCAGACTTCTGCAAAACTCTGCAACGGTGGCTCTGCTCTTACGTGCGCCCCTTGCAGCCTGGAAACGTGTCCTTCAACGAGTTTTAGATGAGTCTCCTCCTCTAAATGTCGACCACTTTTCCTGGCTCCCATAGGGTGACAGTTGCCACGGCCATCTCCTGGCTTGCACTGTGACGGTAATCGAGATGTGTTGGTACGTCTAGTTAGAGCACTCTTTGATGGACAAACCGATATCAAATGGCTTGGGGACTTACAATGAAAACATCGCTTCGGAAGTGGGCCCTGAGGACACTCGGCTGCCATGTGGTCCGAAAAGTCCCCACAGTTGAAGCATCTTATTTTCCTAGGCTTCATCGGTGCCCTGGGTCGCCTCCTGCTACCCGTACGTCCCTGGCCGCCTTTGACTTTCTTCCCTGCAATAAGCACCTCACACTCCGGTCGACCACCAACCATCTTTATCTTTGAGTCATTCTGTTCCCCTTCTGTAACCTGATTCCCAGCCGCAGAGGGGTCTAGTTTATTGCCTGTGGACATCGATTCTGTACGTGGCCTAGTTCTCTGCATCTAAAACTACGAACTGTCCTGGTACGTCTCCCCTGCTCCTGAGTCATCGCATCAATTTTAGCCTCTAATTGAGCCACCTGTGCTCTCAGCCGCTCTACTTCTGCGTTTAATGCATGCGTATCTGACACAGTCTCTGTTCTTGCCACTTCAACACTGGCAACACCAGCCCCCAAAGCTGCTTCGACACTGGCAACACCAGCCCCGAAGTGGGTTCAGTCTCTAAAAACCGTAGGGCATAGTCCCTCACCGACGTGAACGACGCTGTAGGCTCTTTGATAATCATTTCCTTCGCAAGCTTTCTTAGTAGATCATCTCTCAGGCAAGCAGCAAACTGGTCACGAAGAAAGGATGGCTCCAAAGAAGTGACGTTATCCTGCTTTTGTGCCCTTACTACACTTTCGAACACCTCGTGGATGCGATGGGAGAATTCCCAAAGAGACTCCCTTGAACCTTGCCTGGTTGAGTAAAACGTGGCCATTAGCCCTGGAATGCTTCGACGTTACCCATACACCCTAAGAATGGAATATAGCATCGATTCTGGGTCATCGTCATCAGCCTGAATCCTCAGCTCCCTGCGGACACTTGGGGTTACACTGTCAAGAATAACATCTACCTGGTCCTCTTTACTCATCATCCCTACTCTCCAGGCAGCTCTCACCTCTCTGACATATTCCTCGGCCGTAGGACCCGTGCGCTCCCCAAAGCACCGCACTCTATTGTGAGTTGGTACCACGATGTACTGTACTCGTTCTGGTTGACGATCCAGCCCCACTACAGGGTCATCCACCTCAGCCACATCTTCGTTATCCAATCTACTAGCAGCACGTGTGTTGCGTGCCGCCATCTTGTTGCTAGTAGAGTTGACTTGAAATGCTGACAAGCTGGATGATCCCGTCCCTCGCCTTGCACTGAACTGGGTGTTCTACTGTTTCGGCTGTTGCTACTCTGATTGCTGAAGAGTTGCTTCACTGCGTGCTGTCTGTCAATCCTGCCGACGACGCCACTTGTGACAGGGGCGCTAGGTGTACCTCACACCCTAGACCCGTGCACCAAGAAAATTTATAAAGGATCGTTTGACAGGGATTGCAATTATTGGTTGCTTGCAACCCTCTCAGCAGCAGACTTGGCAATTCAAGCAACAACGAAGCCTTATTCAGATCAACATTTAATCATACCGAACATAACCAAACACCAAACAAACAAAACACCCAGCTAGTGCCCGATTGCTAGTGTGCTCAAGGCATTTACAGCTTGGCTCTGTCTAAGCTCGTCTGTTCTCTTCTGGGCGGCTCTCTCAAAAATAGGCCAGTTTCGCCGCTTACTATCCCTTTTATAAGCCCTTGGCCTAATCACTCACTTACTGCACGCTACGCGTATCAATCTGCGCCACGCAAAGAACACACGCGATTATTGCTCTAGAAGGCATGAAAACACAGATATACACAACTACTTCTAGAGCAAAAACACAACTACTTTGTAGGCGTTATTATGGCCTGGCAATAAATCTTCTTCTCGAAGATAATGTGGTGAAAAGGCACTAAACCACAGAGGCAATATGAGTGACGAGATGGCGCGGTCACAGGACGTTGTGCTAACAACATACTTTATACTTGGCAAAGTTATATGGGATACTGTAGTGTACCTGTATTAACTAAATAGCCAAGATACTGTACACATACGGTAATGTATTTTTGAAAGTTTACATTAAAATAACGATAGTAAGTACAGTACAGTACATACATAGGCCAGTAACATAGGCGTTTATTATGACTATCAAGACATATGTACTGTATTATAGGTTATATAAGTCCTGTTCCTTTATACGCCTGGCATCGCAATCGCTTTGTACTGAAGACAAGAGACGTGAGATACATGTGTTGCGTGCTGGAAGCTGTTGCTTTCGCTACATCTGGTTACTTCCGCTTCGTCCTGTTCTCCAATCGGGATTTCTGAACTCTATTATAACTTTATGGGACAACGGACGTATATGCGGTCGGACGTTGTCCGAACGGACGTTATGCGGCGCATGACATTATGTATATCCTGTGGTCAGGATCTCTCTCTTAGAACTGTCACTTGAAGTTGTGCTGTTGTTCTTACTGCATTATAAGTATAATAATTAGTTCAGAGAGAAGCAGGAGGCTGAAGAAGTAACCAATGCTCTTCAGAAGTCAGATCTCTCATCAAAATTTCATTAGTGACTCTGTCTCCTCTACTTTCACATTACACATTCATACTCTGTCTAACTCAAACATACTCTGTTTATTCCTCACTGCGACAAGGAGAAAACGTATGTGTGGACACATTTGAAAGTGTAATGCTTGCTGTATTTTTCGGAGATAATAGCTGGGAAGTGTGTCAAGTTGTTAGCCAAATAAGGTTAAGGTTCACTTTCGCAAAGCATAGCAAATCGAGGGCTGAACAGAGTTGGGAAAACTATATATGGAAAGAAAGCAACACTTTAGCTAGATAAAAAGAGATAAGGATGGAAACGACAGCTGGTGTAGAGGCTGAGAACGAAGAAGAACTGTGTGGAATGGAAACATAAATTGCCAAAATGAGCCAGCTCAGCCAAGAAATATTTCACGCCAAGTTCTGGTTGTCGTCACGGTTCTACCATACACCGGATGCTAGACTATACAAGGTATAAGCCGCGCTAAATTTGAAAATGGACACAGACGAACTTAGCTTGAGTATGACGGACAGAGAAAAGCGCTGATCACGAATTCATTCACTATTTGTGTACTGTGGCAGCCTGCCTTGACCAAGTCATTTGTTCAGTTGTGTAATTTTCGGAAGGCTAGATTGTTCATGTCTGTTCGATACGATTTGACCTAATTCGATCAACAAAGAGGAACTCAGCAGTGGAAACTCAAAGTGTTATCCTGCAAATTGTCGAAGAGCACTTCAGCGTGAGCACTCGTAGTTGCTGTTATCCCTACTGCATGTGAACACCAGCAAAGAGTTTCAACATTGTGTGTCACCATATCGACGACTACAGAACTCTGGTCTGAGACATCGTTGTCCCGTAACACAGGAGAAGAAAAGTTAAGTCACAACCACGTGAACGTTTGTAACAATTTAGAAGAGATAATTCAGGTGAAGAGACATTCTAATATCACAGTTCAGTTTACAGAGTAACTACTATTCCAGTGACACTTTAATAGTGGGAATATAATTGTAAACTGTGAATCATTATGTAACGTATAACTTCATATAAACTTCTTTCTTATTTATTCTGAAGACAAGACATTTCTATGATAAGCCCAAACTCCCTCTCAGCCTCATGTTGTCTTATGTAGAAAATGAACCCATTCCACCTTAGTAGCAGCTTTAAAAACATAAATTTTCTGGATCAGGACTATCACTTCAATAGAAATTTGTGTTTTTACATTTATTAAAATAAATAAAGTTGACAATTTGTCCATATAAAGTACTTCTAATTTTAATAAGGTGTGTGTATTTTCACTGTCTACTTGAAACACTGATTGATAGATGGAGGGTTGGTGTTTATCATCATCCCCTCTTTATTTCTTTTTTATTCAGTGGAATGAAAATTATTTTGGATGTGCTATCAAGTGCCAGATAAGCTAGACTTAGCTTAAATACTGCTGACAAAGATGACTTCAGGATTCTCCACTCAAACACAGTCTTTCACTCTTCCTGGAAGTAGACGTGGGTGGTAGCTGACAATGGTATGAATCGCTTTCACCTCGCACACATAGATCTGCTTCTTCAGGATTATATGGTACTAAGTTGATGTACCAATTATGAAACCCTGAAAGAGAAGGTTAGGACCCTTCTTTATATTATGTTTATACTTCATTCCACAATTTAAACATGATGTAGCGAAAGGTTTTACTAGTATGATAATAGTGATAGAGGAGAAGTAGAATCTCTCTCCAGAAAGGGTGAAGTTCCAGTGCCCGGGAAGTACACTGGTATCACAAGTGAGTTACAGCTGTGAATACTCTGAGCTGGACAATAGATTTAGGCTTCAGAAGTATAGGTTGCTACTTTCGCTATAGTAACCTTATGTGATAATATAATTAAATTTGAAAAGATAACTCAAAATTTAACAGTTAAAAATTTAACAATTCAAATGAGTACAATTTCAATATTTAATATGTACATCTATATATTCTTATAATGAGAAATGGGTGTTAAAATAGGATAAAATGTATGATTATTTACAGTTACAAATCAAAATAAACAAGCGAACAAGGCTTGGATTTATATTCCACTGAAGTTATAAAAACAGTTTGTCACATTATCTATTGCCATCTAGTTGTCATCATTAGATAGTCGCTTTAGAAACTGCTCACAGAGTTTATTGGATTGTATACAGAAAACTTATCTATTCTGTGTTGTTTCGAAGTTCCTGATGACACACGTGAATTTGGAAGACTTCCCTTCAGCCCGCCCTATAACTACGGGGGACTAAGGTGTTGAAGATTGGTTGACCTCTAGGCTTCAGTAGCAGGATCACTGTCTTCAAGTCTTTTGGGTAAATTCGCTCAGGAATTATCACAAAACTCGATCATCAATGATCATAGAAACTGATCATAAAACCTGGAACAAAAGGTAATAGGTAGCCAGGTTGTTCCAACAATCTCACCACCAACTGCTGTTCATGATGCGACCATGTCTTCAGTGTTTGTATATAAATGAATGAATCATGGTAGTATGTTACAGAGATAGCATGATAAGATAATGTCTACTGTGCAGAATTAACAAAATACATGAATAAATCACATGTTATGATACATGGGTACGATAACCTTTGCCTTCCACTTATGGATGTCAAGTCCCTTATGTACTTGCTGGTATGTCGAAAGCTTCCAGGCAAGAACTAGCCATGATATATTTGGCTAACCAATTAATGGTTATGCTTCCTGACAATGCCGATGAAGGTTATCTCTGGTTAGCGTCATTCCCTTTTTATTATATCTGATACAATAACATCGTAAATAAAATCTGATATAAAATGATATTAGTCATACATCTATCTTTAATAAACTTACATACCCTCTTAGGATTTATAAGCTCACGGTGAGACTTTATTGGTTCAGGTTAATCTGCCCTGCATGCAGCGTGAAAAAAATAACTTTTCTTGCAGATACTGTCTTCCAGTTTCTCACTCAGGCTTCTGGATTTGGTGTGTGTGATTTTCAACGCGCCGCTCTGTCCTTATATATGTGTATCTCTCACGTACGAGAAAGCACCTCCTAAATTTCCAAAAGATTTCCGTTTCATCTCTGGGTTTTGAGGCAATTTGAGGCAATCTGTGCTTTTCCTAAACTTATTTTCTCTTCTGTTCATTACACACTTATATCCATCCTTCCTTCCTAGGTATCCTTTTATTTTCCCTATATGAGTCTTTCATTCTCTCCTAGTTTTATCAAAATCCGTTTAGGCATGTATTTATAATAAATTTTTAAAGATTATTAGCTAATTTTTAGCGGATGTGATGATGATGAAAAATGTTAATTATCTTCAAAACTATTTATATTTGAATAATATCCTTTTGGATGCGAGTCATGGGCAATGACTACAACCCACAAAAGCCAGATCCAAACCTCAGAAATGAGGTATTTGAGGAAGGTGGTTGAAGTAACAAGAAGATACATAGTCCGCAACCAGACTATACGTCAAGGCCTAAAATGCCACCCGCTGCAGACCCAAGTAGAACAGTCCCAACTAAGATGGTTTGGCCATGTCTGCAGAATGGGAGAAGATCGGCTACCACGACAAGCATGGGAAACAAAGAGCCAGGGATCCAGACCCCCAGGACGACCGAGAGTCCGCTGGGAGGACAACATTAGACAATCTTTGAAGGACCGAGGACTGGATCCAGACCAGGAAGAAGACAGCTGATAGAATAGTCTGGCGCTCTCTCTTCCAAACCTCTACACCTCACGGTAGAAGGGGAACGACTAAGTAAGTAAGTAAGTAAGTATAATTCATAGTCCATCTCCTTTAGTGAACTATTATTAGTTAATTGCATTCCAACCAGGCATTTTCTGGTAGTTAATAATTTAATATCCAGTAAATGCAAACTTTCAATGTTCGCCATGCATTCCTATATAGCCATTTCATCATTCTTCAGTAATATTGTCTGGCTTGACCGTAATTGACATTTCCGCTGTCTTTAACTTCAAAGAAATACCGCCGCGTTGTCCTGGCTCTTTGTGTGTGTGTGTGTGTGTATATCGCGCTTACAACCAAGCAAGTGTTACTAAATCTCGCTACACATGATACATTCAAAATAAAGAGAGTCAGCTCTTTACGACCACCCATTGCTTCCACCTTAGTTTGTATTACAGTTTTACCAGTGTTTTTAATCTTCTCTCCATCTGGCTATACCGCCACTGTCATTTCAAACAATGATTTGCTTCCCTATAATCAGGTGGGGTATACACTCTCTTTCTATTTTCTTCCCAATGATCTGTAAACTCTGGTAGGATGACTTTATTTTTAATCTCCAAATTGTTTTTGGAACACTATGGCCCGTAGAAAGCCGCCAGTATCTTTCTGGTCTTATAATCAAAATATTTAGTTATACATGGCAATATTCAAACACAATTTATTGTTATCTGCTTCACAAGTCTGCTTAGGCATGTATGAGCTTCCTTCGGCTGTCATAAGCTTCCACAATAGCAAATGTCGCTCAACACAAATTTTGTGTGGGCGCCTTATCTGGGTTAGCCTCTACACATATATAAGAATATTAATAAATCATTTTTCTTACCGCAATCATTGAAATAATTTACACAATACACAAGATGACTGACAGATTAATATGGCACAAATTTCAATCTGCTGTTCTCCAGAGGGCAAAACAATTCATAAAAGCTCTCCCCCTGCTCTCATCTTGGCACTGTAATAATTTATTTAGGAATGGCACTCTACCCTTGTATTCTATTGCTAATATTAAACCTGCTGGCCAATGGGACCCCGCGTCCAAAATTTTGACTTTTGAAAACCCCAAACATTTTTGGTTGTTTATCAATGCGTTTGCTAGTCTGATCCCAATATTACTGTCCAAAAATATGGTACACGTTGGCCAGCAAATCTTCAGTTCCTACCTCTCCCTTCCTTACTAGTAGTACCTAACCAAATGAGGCAAGCCGTTTTGCCTTCTCTTTCAAAACCCGCATCGAGAAATGTTACTTGTAAACCGAGCGGGGATCTCAGTATGTCTGTCTCACTGTCCAAAATTTTTCTTATTTCTTACAATATCTTTGTTAATTATTATGCGTTTTTACATCTGAAAAGTGATTATGAATCAGACGACTGTTTTCTATACTTCTAAATAAGTTTTATCTACTTCTTTGTCATCGTTCTCATCTTTATACTTTTCCTCTAATTTATAGTTTTATTTTATATCATTAAAATATTTATGTAACCAATTTTCTAAGGTCATACAAGTTATTATATGATGTTATTTTTAAATAATATTGCTCTGCTGCCAAAGCATCTCTTTTATTTTGGGTACTCTTCTTCATTTTTATGAAGAAATAAATATTCTAAGTTTTCCTTTCCTACTCCTTTTCTCTCCCTGCACAAATTTGGTCTTTTAGTTTCAATATCGCTAGGCTAGATTTTTTCCTTTCAAATCCCCCCCCCCCCCCTTTTTGTCCCTTCTCTACTGTTCTCAGGACGAGGTAAAATGTTTGGGTCGTCGCCAACTGTCTAGCGTCGTTTTATAAAAAAAAAATAGTACTGGTAGAGAAAAAGTGGGTGTCTGAGGGTGGGGCTTGCCCGCTTGCTAACTAAAGATTCAAATGCTTTATTTTAAACCTTGGCGGTAGAAAAAAAATGTGTCCCAACAACCGTTGTCAAGGCTATTTCTATTAATAGATTTTTTACTTGTTTATTTCCAAATCTAGTAGTATTGGCTTTCAAACCAAGAATTTAGTTGCAGGAGGAAATATTCAAATATTGTCCAATTTTCTCGACGTTCGTTCATAAACACTAAGAAGAGGGGTAGGGTACGGATAGTGGCTGGGTGGTAAATTTTACTTGGCGTAGTGACAAAATTTCAATTCGTTAGTTAAATATTTTTGCACTTGATTTGTTGAATGGGGGAAAAAATATGAGAGCGGGGAGTGACATGGAATATTTTATCACACAGTCGTTCCGCGGTACACTAGGTCTAGGAACAGACACTGACACACCTCGCTAAGCCGACAAGGCAATTATGCGCCCGATACCTCATATAATACAGCGCGTGCACGCCACAATCCTTTCACCAATACAATGAAAAGCTCCGTGTATTGCGGACTTCCTAATGTTGTCTGCACCGCAGGTGGTTCCAGAGTTTACTGACCCAAGTCCCATCGCCCATTGCGGTTGTTCCATAGCCAGCACGATGCCTTTTCCACAGTTTCACTAAGCTTCTTCAGTGCCTTTGTTCTCGACTGTCCCCTCAGCCCCAACAGTTTCTGTAAATCATACACTGATGCAGCTACGAGACCGCTTGCGCCCACCTCAACAGCCATGACCCTTGCAGTAAACCCATCGTGTCTCAGATCCGCGGCCAGATCACTATACTTTGCCGCTTTGAACGAATGCTGCTCGTTCAATCTGGATTCAAATGGCACGGTCAGTTCAATCAATATAATTGATTGGATATCGGATAATACACAGTTTATTTTATTTGACCTCTCAAACTGGCCTTTTTTTTTTTTTTTTTTTTTTTTTTTTTTTTTTTTTTTGCGTACGCCCGCTAATACTCGAGGCGAAATCTCAGGTTATTATTTATGTCTAACCTGACATTGATTTTACGTGAGTATCCCTTTATTTCTTGTACAGAGACAGGTGTCCCTCGCCATTCAGGCAAATACTCGCCGATTTCGGAGGTACCCATTGCAGCTGGGTCGGCTCAGGAGCCGCCAGTCCCTGGTCGACGACACTCCTTCAAATGTACTCGCCAGGTCTCGAGTCAATCCAGTCCAAATCCCGGTCGACGAAAAATCCTCAAATGCCGTCACCCGGGTTTGATCCTGTATCACCCGGTCGCCAGAGCGGTGTTGTAACCACTACGCCAGCGCGGCTCCCATACTGGCCATTTGAATAGGCACATTTAAATAATTATCTGAAAGTTCTTGACAGTCCTTGATTCTGATAGTGTTAATATTTCGTAGCAACATAAGTTGTAGGTCTTTTACTGTGCCACCAACCACTGATGGAGCTTTGCACTCGAAGATAAATTACAAAGTATGGTGCTCCTTAATTGTTCAAGAATGGCACTTAGGTTCTAGACCTTCTGCTATGGTATGACACAAATACCTGAAGCAATATGTGACATGTGGCTAGCCTTTGCTTTTAGGTCCCACAAGCATATGTGTCCGTGGGTGAGAGTGTTCAGTGTGTTACGAGTTTATGACTGGCACATGTTTCTGTTCTTGTCAGTTTGACAAAGTAATATTGGTGTCCGTGCTTAATTTAAAATATCTTTACGTGGATTTGATCGAATACACTATATACATAGAAATCATAATGCTTCAAATTCCTTTCACCAGTCAGATTGCCAAGTCAATTATACAAGTGTGGTAACATTGTTAGAACAATCTTGAATATACATTCTTACTTACTTACTTACTTAGTCATTCCCCTTCTACCGTGAGGTGTAGAGGTTTGGAAGAGAGAGCGCCAGACTATCCTATCGGCTGTCTTCCTCCTGGCCTGGTTCCGTTCTAGTCCTCGGTCCCTCAAAGATTGTCTAATGTTGTCCTCCCAGCGGACTCTGGGTCGTCCTGGGGGTCTGGATCCCTGGCTCTTTGTTTCCCATGCTTGTCGTGGTAGCCGATCTTCTCCCATTCTGCAGACATGGCCAAACCATCTTAGTTGGGACTCTTCTACTTGGGTCTGCAGGTGGTGGGATTTAAAGCCTTGACGTATCGTCTGGTTGCGTACCATGTCTCTTCTTGTTACTTCAACCACTTTCCTCAGATACCTCATTTCTGAGGTTTGGATCTGGCTTTTGTGGGTTGTAGTCATTGCCCATGACTCGCATCCATATGTCAAGACTGAATATACATTCCTGTTTAACAAGGGCATCGAGTTCCTTTCCAGAGTTCACAAAATAACTTTAAAATCAGTCCTCTGGTCTGATCCTGGTAAAACATTACCAATAGTAATATCCTGCAATAAAATGAATTATTTATACATAAATTTACATACTCTCTTAGAATTGCTCAGAACTACAAAACCAGACTCAGTTTTGGTATAGGTAGAGCTGCCCTGGCATGCAGATGGGGAAGATGTATAGCCTTTGGCAAGCGACTCTCCTTCCTTCCGTCTCATCTGTCTCCTGCTGTTTCTTGTGTGTGAAAATTTGGGTTTTTTTTGGTTCGATTTGTGTCTTCTTCTGGCGAGGCGCGTTCCTTTCAACCTATATGGTTATTTCAGAGCGCATTTACTGTCCAAAAAAAGTCAACTCTGTTGACACCTAACCCGATCACCGTTGATAGATACTAAGTCCTGAAAAGGACTCACATTATATATCTGCTAGCATAAAGCACTAAAAAGGACTCGCCAGCTACGCCCACGCCCGAGCTTGTGGTAGTTAGTTATTGTATCTGCGTATGTTTGAAAAACCTGCTGGCCTTATATGCTGGGTAAGGGAACATATCAGAAAACTTATGACGTCACAACTTTGCAGTCTGCAAAAATGTTGCTTTTGTTGGCAGAATGGAGCGAAGTGGGCTAAGCTTGTTCCAGAAATCCTCCATGTTCTTTTCAATTCTGTTATCTTTGACTTTCATCGATATATCCTTTTACTTTCGAGAACCTCTGCTTTATTTGGATATACAGTTTTCCTAAATTGGTTCTGAATTCCATTTATTTTGAATTTATGAAGACGATCAACACAGTAATTTTTACCATGCTATCCCTCTTACATGCATATATCTCCGAAAGTAAATAACACATCAATTATTCCTTGTGTCTTACTATAACTGGATTTATCCTTCAAAAAAAAAAAAGGAATTACTGTCACTACCTTCTGTCGATCCATTTTCTTGCAATACTTGTGAATCCATGGTACCTTTTCCACGAAATGTCCTTCTGCTAAACGCCATTATTGGAGCGGCTTGTGACACACAGGAGAGAGGCGCGGATTTTGATTGGTCACTATTTCCCTGCTTCTGAGCATGATAAGGCATTTATTACGTCATGCGACAGGTGATGCTTGGAGTTTAACTAAATGTTTATATATTGCTTTTGTTTTCTGTTTAATTACGTTTCCGTGTCCCTGAATGGCTTGTAAGCATGTCTTATAAAATGAGGGCATAGGGCTGAAGTGATAGGGGATTGCATTGTTCAGTGGTCTCAGCTTGGAATGTCTGAGTCCCATGTAATAATAAGCGAGTGTGTGTCGTTCTGGGTGTTTGATGATGTTGCTTATGTGCTTAATTCTGAGTGCCTGAATCTTTGTTTCTATGTCTTGGAGGGCAATTCCTCCGTGTTTCTTTTCTTTTCATTAGCGACTCTATTTTCTCTACTTTCCCATTACTTATTCAGATTATGTCTATACATTCTCTGTTTTCCATACTCGCGACAGTCTTGTAACACTTCCCAATTTGCATTGGCTAGATTGTTAGTTGTTATGCTTATGTATATTGCAGAATAAGCCCCGTTAGCTTGTGGATTGATTTCAGTTGCTGTACCATCAATTAGTATTAGCAGGTCGTTGTTTTCTATAAAGTCAAGTAGGCGCTTTCCCGTGTTGTCCGCATGGTGTCCACCCCAAGCATAATGATGAGAATTAAAATCGCCTACTATGACCGTTTATTTTTACTGGGTAAATAATAATATGAATGTCAATGGGTGCCTGCATAGAATGGAAGGGTTGAAATGGTATGACAATGTCAAAAATGTAGAATTGATGACAAGAACCAGACAAGTGCCATTGGAACAAAAGCTGAGAAGAACAGTCTGGCGATGGATAGGACACACATTGAGAAAATCTGTTGATAGCATTACTATTCGGTCCTTGTTCTGGAATCTTCATGAAAAGAGAGGCAGGGGTAGACAACAAAACATGGGGAAGAGAACTTGAGACTGAAGTAAAATTGATGATGAAAACATGGACAAAATTGGAGTTGTTGGCACGTGACCAGAGAACTTGGCATGTGTTTGTTGAAGGCCTTTGATCCTAGGGGAGCTGAAGCGTATTCATTAAATCCGAATGTCTTTAAATGTATAATCTTAATCCGTCTGTTTTTGGATAAACTTAACACGTCGACTTGGCTGCAAAAAACGTCAAGTGATCAGGTAAAACCAGGATGGTTGATAAAACAGGACAAGATAACTTTGGTCGCCCAGAGCATGAAGGAATATTCGAGTACCCATGTGGATTTTCGTGAGGCCATCGATGAGCATTACGTGTATTGTTGATTCCGTTACGGGTGAAAGTAGCTTCTTCAGTGAATAGTATTAATGAAAATAATTAACGATTATTATGAAATTAATGACAAAATTGTAGTCTCATAACTATGTGCCCTCGGTGGAGATTTTGCACATTCTGAAAGTGAATTGGATATAAGACGTTTCTGTTTAATGTTCGCCATACTCTTGTTCGTGAAGCACCGAGACATGAAGATTTCTTCATATGCTAGTAGTATACACTTGACCAATGGATCTTTCTACATACCTCAAACCAATAATGCCACAATCTCTATCAGTCGCCACGTACACAACACCATCTTACAACTGTTCACCAGTAAGTTTTTACCCTCCAGCGTATCTCTTCTTAGGATTCACGAAAGTGATTTAAGTACGCCTGTATTCTACATGCTTGCCGAAACATAACTCTGACAACCCTGGCAGGCTCATTGACTCCGCTTGTGTTTTGCCCACTGAACACATCTCTGACTTCCTACATAGAATTATCCAGTTTTGATCCTCATGAAAAATTTCATTTTAATCTGACACCTCCTTTTCATCTACTAACCTAAAAACATTGAACACTTTGAACATGTTTTTTCTCAAAACAAGTACGGTACGTGAATGGCACAAACAAACAATCCTGAAACGTCCTTCGTTTTATACAATGCACTTGCATTAACTTACACATCAGTTTTCGATAATTATGATTAGAAGCTAGACGAATATGTTTTTAAAACCGTTTACTTCTGCTTTTCATGAAACTCAAGGCAGTAAATCACGCATAATCTTTCAGCTGTGCAGTACATTACATAGTTTTTCTCACGAAGCTGTAGTGAGAACAGTCGTTGAGCCATGAGAAGCTTTACTTTGTAATTTAAATTTACATGACAACTGTGATGGATCATCTCGGAACAACTAAGAAAATGAACACAGCTTGTACTTAATATACAGCACAGCAGAGGCGTCCCTAAAGTATTTGACACCCAGGGCAGATCCTACTCTTTGACACTCCACAATACAAAAAATACACTTGTAAGTAGGCCTACTATATCATAACAGTGTCTGATGGCACCCCCTTTCAGGTTGCAACCCGGGGCGAACGTAATTTGCTTTAACCTAAAGTGCCATCTAACGCTACTCATAAAATCGACTTCTTTTTTTTTTAAATTAATGAAGAAAAATATCCCGTTCAACCTCTGATGGGTTATAATTAGGATATAATATTGTTTTCAATTCCAAATAATATAAACAACTGCCGATATGAGAAAGTGGCATCACATTTGTCAAATCAATGTAAATAGGGACAATCACAATCGTGATTATACGTTAAATAAAAAATTTAAAAAAAAAAAAACACACAAAATCAAGAAGAAACTCTGAACAAGAATAATATTAAAGGGGGGGGGGGGTTTGTAAAGGCCTGGTGGTTCCAGTGATATAACTGACTAACAGATATTTAATCGGCTTTCATCCGTTAAAAGGCATATGCATTGTAAAAACAGCATCAGACCTTCACATTCCCAGCCACTATATATTAACATTTGTTCGTGTTAAATATTGTTTGACTATATTATGCAGTTCCTCAGGTCTGTCTATTCTTAACACCTCTTCTATATTTATAGGTAAGTTGGATGCTTGCAAATAATCTAATATTGGTATTCTCATTTGTTCATACCTCTTTCATTTTAACAAGAAATGTTCTATATTATAGTCTTGAAGGCAACCGGCACTGTAAGGTTCTTCTATTCTGAAATAGCCTTTTCCCAGCTGTAGTCTGAGAAGTTTCTTATTACTGGGAATTTTCAATTCCCTAGATATCTGACATTTTCTTGTTGGAGCCTTGAACATCTTATATGCATGTCTTCCTATCAGATTTTTATCCAACTCTGCTTTCCATTCATCTGTTATTAAATCTTTAATTAAGCTCTTAATCTCTGATTTACTCTTCCTTACATTTATTAGATTGTTATCAGATCTACCTTTCTTGGCTTCTTTATCTACCTTTTCATTTCCTTCTATGCCAACATGTGAAGGTATCCAAGCAATTAAGACTGAACATCCTCTGGAATATAAGTATGTAGTAGCCAGAAATTTCCTTCAGGCGATATTTGTCCTCTCAAGGCTGTGTGTGGTCCTGGTTGCCGGGTCCTCCCAGAATAGCGGAGGCAGTAAAAGGCGCTGTGCCCGTACCAAATTGCTCTTTTTCGCGGACCTTTGGTCCCGAATAAATTTTGGCTGGACTGACGTCTCGGGCGTGTGACGGTTTTATAGCGGCGGAAGGAGAGTACACATGAGGGCAAGTTCGGACACAGTGGGATGATCACCCGCTTGCCAGCCGCTCTGATTACGGAAACAACAATTGATTTTTTGTTGTACCAATAAACGCCATTAGGCGTAACGGAACAACAATTAATTTCTTGTTGCCCTAAGACGCCTGCACGTGGCGTACTAGCCACGGACTGCTTTGTCGGTCAGTGGCTAAGGACGGAAGAAGAAGAAGAAGAGTAGCCAGAAATATCTCTTCTGCCATATCAGGTCAACTACAGTCTTGTAAGTTTCTAAGTGCTTTAATTGTTGAAAGAGAGTCAGTTAAAACTGTTAGTTTTTTGGGAGGGTTATTAGAGAATGTTTCTAGTGCTTTTAGTATTGCCACCATCTCTGCAGTGAAAATTGATGCATTTTCCGTGATGCTATATTCTTTTGCCATTTTCCATATTGGAATATATATTCCTATCCCCAATTTGCCATCCACTCCCTTGGATCCATCTTGTAATATGAATACATTAAAGTACGAACCACACATTGTAATATAATGCGAATCTTGACATGTAGGATATTCTGTAAATAAACATGGCTACGAACTGAACATGCTTATACTGAGTGCTTTCTGAAACATGTGTGTGCTTGTGTAGATGACGAGGTAATGCTTATATACATACATCATAACATTACATGGTGGCAGCGGTCGATACCGGACTGACGCAAAACAGCTACACGATAACACGTGAGTACAGTTTATTCGGCTAATTTTCGTCATCGAGGTCAACAATGGCAGCTAAACATTACCGCAGCGCACCGCAAATGAGATTTGCCGGTCAAGATGATAAGAGTGAAGCTTTCTTGTTATGGCGCCAACGCATAGATCTATATTCCAAGACCACTGGTCTGGAAGGACAAACCCTAACTCCATATATCCTAGAAGCATTGGACGATGAAGGTTTGAAAATTTACAACAGTTTTGCTACCGCCATGCCGGTTGAGTCGGCAACCGACCCCGTAGCCATATTGGACGAATTTGAAAAGCGTCTGATCATAAAGCACACAAACTTTAGAGCGGCAAGATTAGAGCTTCACCACCTGCGACAGAAACGTGGTGAAAGCCTAGATGATTTCTTCACTCGCATTAAGGAGAAAACAAGAGTATGTAAATTTAGCAACGAAGAAGAAAAAGAGCGAATTATTGAACAGATTCTTCTTAGCACACCAATGCCAGAGTTCCAGAAATGGCTACTGAGCCAGAGTGATACGCTAACTTTACAACAACTTCTGGATGAAGGCAGGAAACACGAGGCACAAGCACTAAACATTAAACAAATTCAGCAAGGTACATTAGCAGCCCAGGTGGATGCAGTGAAAAGCTATAAACCTAGACACAACAAAGCAACTGGTTCGAAACAACAAGAAAAACACAACACAAGCAGAGGTGCTATGTGTAAATGTTGTGGCCTAAACCACATACAAAACCACTGTCCAGCTAAAGACTCTACATGTCATTACTGCAGAAAGAGGGGCCACTGGATAAAATTATGTTTCAAGAGGAAACAAGACAGTGCTCAACACAAACTTCACAGCAGAAAGTCGTCAAAACAAACACACTCTATGATGACTGAGGACCTTGACTCCAGTGAAGAAAGTGATCCTTCCACTTTTGATACTGTGAAGATACTAACTTTCAGTAATGAACCAAAGAGAACGCAGGCTTTATGCAAGGTACAATTCCGAATACCAGGAATTAAAAGGCACAAAGAAAGATATATTCGGTTCAAGATAGACACAGGTGCCCAAGGTAACACTCTACCCATAAGAATATTCAGACAGATCATGCCTGACAAGGTGGATGAGCAAGGATTTCCCACAAGGGATGTAAAACGTAGGAGTGGCAGGACAAAGCTAAGAGCTTACAATGGAACAAGTATAGACTGTTTCGGAGCAGTAACACTTGAATGTTCATACAGAGACTCTGAATGGACATCGTCAACATTTTACTTGGTAGATGTTGAAGGACCTGCAATTTTGGGTTTACCAATGTGCGAAAAGCTGAGTGTGGTAACTATTAACAACATTAAAGAGGATATAGGTCTTGCAGATGCTCTCAGCAGACTACCAAACCCCAACAAGACAGCAGATCTTACCCCAAACATCAAAGTTGATTTTGTCAAGTTTAGCGATAATCGGCTTGAACACATCAGAGAAGACACAATGAGAGATCCTATCCTTAAGTCTCTCAAAGAACTGATATACCATGGATGGCCAAGCTCTATCAGGGAAGTTCCAACACACATCCGTCCATACTACTCGATGAGGGACGAGTTAAGCATCGAAGATGGTCTGATCCTTAAAGGAGATCGCATTGTTGTACCAGAAACACAACGCGATATCATCCTTAAACAGCTCCATAATAGTCACCTTGGTATTGTGAAGACACAACTGAGAGCAAAGAAAGATGTTTACTGGCCACAGATAAACAAGGACATAGAAACACTATGTAAAAAACTGTTCAATTTGCCAAGAACATGCAAATAGGCAGTGCAGAGAACCTCTCATACCATCAGACATACCATTGAGCCCTTGGAGCATTATAGGAACTGATATTTTCTCAATCGACAATAATGACTATCTTATTATTGCTGATTACTACAGCAAATTTCCCATCATTGAGAAACTTCCACAACCCTCACCATCAGCTGTTATTGCAGACATTACAAAGAAGTATTGCAGCATGTTTGGCATCCCAGATGAAATTAGATCAGACAACGGTCCACATTTCTCAGGTCAAGCATACAGAAACTTCACTAAGGACTGGAAGATCAAACACACAACATCATCACCTAGATACCCTAAATCTAATGGTTTCATTGAGAGACAGATACAAACTATCAAGTCAATCATGAAGAAAACAAGAACAGAGGATGTACACCTAGCACTCTTGAGATGGAGAACAACACCGGTAGACAGTAAGATCGACAGTCCAGCAGAACTTATGTTTGATAGAAGAATTAAAGACCTCCTACCATCTAAGGTCCACTTCCGTCCACAACATAGAGACAGCACATATGATCAATTTCAGCATCGTCAGCAAGTTCAGAAATCCAACTATGACAAATGTGCTAAAGACTTACCACCATTATATCCTGGTCAGCATGTGACTACCTACAACCACAACAATGACACATGGTCAAAAGCAACAATCATTTCCAGAAACCCTGAACCCAGGAGCTATACTTTAAGACCAGACAGCAGCAGCAACCTTCTGAGGCGAAACAGAGTGGACATAAGAGAAATCCCACAGAATACAACAGAACAGAGAATTCCCATGCTTTCAACAGACAATGCAGTAACTCCAGACTTTGGTGCCCCACAAAACCAACAAGCGCCAAGGCCGAAATCACAACCAACTCAAGCTAAACCAGGGACTTCCGCAGAACCACCAGCACTTTACACCACTCGTTCTGGCCGTACAGTGACACCTCCCAGCCGATACAGACAGTGACATATATACTCACACTGAGCATTACACATACTTATCCTTTCTCACATGAAACATTTCGTTGGAAATGTTTGCACACATTTTTTTTTCAAAAAAGGGGGGATGTAATATGAATACATTAAAGTACGAACCACACATTGTAATATAATGCGAATCTTGACATGTACGATATTCTGTAAATAAACATGGCTACGAACTGAACATGCTTATACTGAGTGCTTTCTGAAACATGTGTGTGCTTGTGTAGATGACGAGGTAATGCTTATATACATACATCATAACATTACGCATCTGTGCACACAGTAATGCTGTCTTTTGATATTTGTTGTATATATTTATTGGCTGTGTTTTTAATATTTTCTATATTATTTGTTTTCTTAAGTCTTTCTGCTAGGTGGTAGTCCGTGTCTGGTTTCTTGATCTCCAGGGTGGAATCACTGGCTTGTATTCACAACTGTTATTAATTGATGTAATTAATGTACCCAGATCGACAATTTCCTCCATAAACTTCCATCATGTAGGGTATCTAGTGGTATTCATTGGATTGGCCTGAGTTGTTAGTTGGCATCTGGTAAAAGCTGTATGTGCTGGGTGAGACTTATCTAACTTAACTCTGTTTCTTGTAATTTAGTCTTAACTCCTTTCTCCATAAGTCTTAGGGTAGAATTCCTAAAGCCACCTCTATATCTCCTATTGATGTTGATCTGATTGCAACTGCTATTGTACATAAAGCCTGATGCTGAATTCTGTCTAATTATATCTTGTTCTTGTGTGCAGCAGAGTCATATATTATACTTCCATAATCTATTTTTCCTCTAATAAAAGATTTATAAAAAGTGAGCATATTCTTAGTGCTTGCACCCCATCCATTACCTTTCAAATATCTTAATAAGTTAGTCAACCCTCTGCAAGACTACACTAGTTTATCTATGTGTTTATTCCAGTTCAGCTGTTGGTTCAATATCATTCCAAGGTATCGAGTGGTTTGCACTGTATTAATGTTTTGCCCTTGGATATTTATGTCTATAATTTTATTTTTAACAACCCTACCTTTACTGAAGATAATTCCCAATGTTTTATTTGCATTCAGCTGAAAACCCCATTTTGTCATCCATTTACATACTTTATTTAAATCGACATGAATTTATTCTTGTCAGTTCAAAGTCAACATTCACTTTCTAAAGCAGTTTTACTCAACCAAAAACAAAAAGTGGCAACACTGGCAACCACAATACTTTTGAGCAGGCTGCAAGATTTCATGAGTAAGTTATGAAAATTGTCATTATTTGTAAACAGATACGAGTAATATATGCCTTTATCATCTTCAAGTACAGTGTTCGCTGGCGTAGGTGACCATGACGGTTCATAATTTCTTTTGCTCGTTGCTGTTTATCAATTTTATTGTTAAATACAATTTTACTGGAGACCTCCATGTTGGATTTGTTATTTTATTTTTAAAGCGACCTCAGTGTTTGTCGGGCGTTATTTTTGACAAGCTCGAAACTGTGTTAGCGATAATAAAGCTCCTAATCTCTGATTTAGGCTACTCATCACTTTTTTTATTAGATTTTTATCAGATCTACCCTGCTTGGATCCTTTTATCTGCCTTTTCATTTCCTTTTATGCCAACATGTGAAGGTTTTTAAGCGATTAAGACTGAACATTCTCTGGAAAATAAGTATGTAGTAGCCAGAAATATATCCTCTGCTATATCAGGTCTGTTGCATTCTCGTAAGTTTCTAAGTGCTTTAATTGTTGAAAGAGAGTCAGCTAAAACTGTTAGTTTCTTTGGAGGGTTATTAGAGAATATACCAAGTGCTTTTAGTATTGCTACCATCTCTGCAGTGAAAATTGATGTATTTTCAGTGATACTATAGCCTACTCTTTTGCCATTTTCCATATTGGAATATATATTCATATCCCCAATTTGCCATTCTCTCCCTTGGAGTCATCCGTGTATAAAGTAAGGTTGTCTTTTAATAGTTGTATATATTTATTATCTGTGTTTTTAATATATTCTATATTATTTGATTTCTTAAGTATTTCTGCTAGGTAGTCAGCCATGTCTGGTTCCTAGATCTCTCAGGGTGGAATTACTGGAATTACTGGCTTGTATTCACAACTGTAATTAATTGATGCAATTAAAGAACCCAGATGGACAATTTCCTCCGTACAATTCCATCCTGTAGGGTATCAATTGGCATTCTTTGGATTGACCTGAGTTATTAGTTGACATCTGGTAAAAGCAGTATGTGCTGGGTGAGACTTATCTAACATAACTTTGTTCATGTAATTTAGTCTTAACTCCTTTCTCCATAATTCTAAGAGTAGAATTCCTAAAGCCACCTCTAAAGCTCCCATTAATGTTGATCTGATTGCACCAGCTATTGTACAAAAAGCTTGATGCTGAATTATGTCTAATTTGATCTTGTTACTGTGTGCAGCATAGTCATATATTATACTTTCATAATCTATTTTTCTTCTAATAAACGATTTATAAAAAGTGAGCATTGTCTCAGTGCTTGCACCCCATCCATTACCTTTCAAATACCTTAAGAAGTTAGTTATTCCTCTGCAACACTCCACTAGTTTATCTATTCCAGTTACGATGTTGATCCAATGTCATTCATACATTTGCACTGTATTAATGTTGTCCCCTTGGAAATTTATGTACATAATTTTATTTTTTAACAACCCTACATATATTGAAGATTATTCCCACTGTTTTATTTGTATGAGGGACGGTCAAAAAGTAATGCCTCGTAATTTTTAATTTCATTCAATAGGCAAGAAAACAGATAAAATTCACATTGAAATGTAGCCCCAAGTCTGAACTTCAAAAATTTATTTCTCAATGTAGTCTCCGTTATTTGTTACAGTTTTTGTCCATCTTCTCACAAGGGCATGTATCCCCGCACGGTAAAAATTTGTGTCCTTTTTCCTAAACCACTGGCGTACGGCGCGTTTAAGGGTCTCGGTGTCCTCAAAGTGATGCCCGCGAAGATCTTCTTTCAGTGGTCCAAACAGATGGAAGTCAGAAGGTGCAAGATCAGGACTGTAAGGGGGATGTGGTAATAATGTCCAGCCAAATTCTGCAATCGCATCAATGGTGCGTTTAGCGGTGTGTGGCGTGGCATTATCGTGCAACAGTAGTGCAGTTCTCTGATCTTTTAATGGGTAACGTCACCGAAGACGACCTCTAAGCTTCTTCAAAGTTTCAATGTAACGGTCTGCATTCACTATGTTTCCCTGTTCCAAGAAGTCGAGAAGAATCACACCCTTCTCATCCCAAAAAAGGAAGGCCATAACTTTTCATACAGATGGTGAACTTTTGAACTTCTTTCTTGTCGGCGATGTTGTGTGATACCATTCCATTGACTGCCTCTTGGATTCTGGTTAAAAAAAATGAACCCAACGGTCTTTAATGATGTTCTGGACACTGCCTTTACTAATGGACAACATGGAAGATAGTTCATCCAGTGTTACTCGACGGTCACCATGAATGATGCCATCAACTCGATGAATGTTGTGTGGAGTCACTGCGGTAAATGGACGGCCAGTCTGCTTTGCATCAGCCATTGAGGATTGACCTACTTCAGCTTCATCACAATGATGTACCCAATGTCGGACAGGGCTAACATCCACTGTTGAATCTCCATAAACATTCTTCAAACGTTCGTGGATGCGAATTGGGGGTCTTGCCTTAGCATTGAGGAATTCTATGACATAATGTTGTTTTAACCGAATGTCTTTGGCAGCCATTTTTAAACTGTTACAGTGGTGCCACCTGTTACTGAAACAGGTTGGTAAGGCTATACAGTGCAGAAGAGTGTTTGAGTAATCCTGCTAAATTTACAAATTGCACACCGATGCAGTATTTACATACATAAAAAATAGGAGGCATTACTTTTTGACCTTCCCTCATATTCAGCTGAAATCCCCAATTTTTTATCCATTTACATACTTTATTTATTTGCTTTTGTAGATCCTTATATAATTTTGGCAGATGTTTCCTAGTTTTCCATATAGCAACATCATCTGCAAACTGTGACAATTTATTTGTTATATCATTAAATTCTTCACAAATCATTTACCATTATTGTTAAAATTGAAAGAGAAATTGCTGGTCCTTGAGGTATTCCATTTTGTTGTTCATACAGTTCTGATCTATCATTGTTTACCTGAACAGTGAAATATCTATCTTGCAGAAAATTCTCTAAATAATTATATATTTTACTAGTTACTCCTATCTTCTTCATTTTAAAGAGAACACCCTCTCTCCAGCATTCATCATAAGCCCTAGCTATATCTAAAAATTCTACCACAGTTCTTTCTTTTAAAATCCTGATATTACTTCATGCTCCAATTTAATTATCTGATCCATAGTGCATCTGTTCTTCCTAAATCCTGAGTTTGACTATATAAATTATTCTTTTTCAAATAAAAACTTTAATCTTTTATTTTTTATGGTTTCTAATATTTTACCTAGATGGTAAGTTAAAGAAATGGGTCTGTTTGCACTGGCATCATGGACATCTTTTTCTGGTTTTAGTATTGGAATAATTACTGCTTTTTTCCATGTTTTGGGATTTTTTCCTGTATTCAAAATCTTGTTAAACAGGGATGTTATAATTTCTATTGTACTTTTTGGTATGTGTTTCAAGATTTCATAGCTCACGATGTCACGCCCTGCTGATGTATTTGTTTTGTCTTTTATTGCATTTTCAACTTCTTCCATTGTAATATCTGCAATAAAATATAAATTTTCAGTGTTATTAGGTACTTTGTTACTCAGTTTTTTAAGAAGTGTTGCTCTTCTGTTAATTTCAGCCTGTCCTAGTTTTTCCATAGGACTAACTCTTTGATAGTATCTGGCAGCACCTCTGCTTTCTGCATGGATTAGTCTCTGGTCTTTCAGGTCTTTTTATATTAGGTATTATCTTATGTTTAGTTCTGCCATTAATGGCTTTTAACTTATTCCACACATCTGTTATAGAGTTAGTTGTAGGGTTCAGAGTCTGGCAGAAATTTCTTCAATGATTTTCTTTTGCCTCAAGTATTATTCTGTTTGATTCATTTTTTATTTTCTTTCGCCATGTGCAGAGCATGAGTGACTTAATTGATGTTTAATAATATGGAAAATAATAAAATAGATGACATAGACTGACAGTTATCTGTATTTGTTAGTGGTTATGTTAAATAAAAATAGATGACAAGGTTAGGACAGTACAGGTAGATTATTGAAATGTGCAGTATGTCAAAAGAAATTAATGATCAGGTCGAACTCTGTACTGCACCAAATTACAGTGGCAGTGATTCCAGAAATAGGTAGGTAAATCCCCCGAAGTCAGCATTGGTTCTCAAATAAAGTAAATACAATAGAAAAGTCCTTCAGTAAGTTAGTAGTTGTTAATGCAAATAAATTGAGAACCCTTCCAATTAACTTAAATCATAAGCTGAATGCGCTTGGCTAGAATCAACCAGATTCAATGTCTGTCATCAGGTAGAATCGCGTGACAATCGTTTGCAAAATTAAAAACTAACGCAGTAGGTTGATCAGGTTAGAGAGACCAGTTAGAGGGCAAATAGCCAACTAGAGCAGACAAGACTTTGTAGAAGTAGAAACATCTTTTAGACCATTAAAACTACTGAAATTGTTACTAAGAAACAGAATGAATAAAGAACCTCTCAATAGACAACAACTCTTCAACATTCAGCTCTAAGTCATCGGCGCTCTCCAAGGATAGTTAAATTGTTAACTTATGCCTGCTTTAAACAGAACGTTTAGGCTACAAGAATATTGCAACAGTTAATGAACCATTTCTTATCGACTTGTCGTAGACACCGTGGGGCACCACAAATCTCAAAGTCTGAAGAAAGATAACAATAGATTTGCAGGAAAAAGAAACTGTAACAGCTTAATTCCCCTTAAAACCTGCTGTGGCCATTAATGTACGGCGAAGACAGGACAGTTCTTCATTTTGAGAAGTTATTGATTTATTTCCATGTTATTGTCAATCATTGCTGTAACAAGAAGATGTCAGAAATGAGCAGAGATTTAACACCAATAAACATGCCTTAAAACGTTTTCCTGGATTTATTTCCATGTTATTGTCAATCATTGCTGTAACAAGAAGATGTCAGAAATGAGCAGAGATTTAACACCAATAAACATGCCTTAAAACGTTTTCCTGGATTTATTTCCATGTTAGGGGCAAAGTCTACAGACAGGGGGTATGATGTGCTGGTGTTGTGGGTAGTGGGTTTCCCCCCTTGCTTCACCCTAGGCCTAGTGAATTCTGTTCATGAAAGGAGCGACCATTGCGGTGTTAGTCTCTTGGCCTAGCAAAACCTCTCATACCCCAAGATCGTTGTGCGTGGTGAAGAGCCACACCCTCCTCGAAGTAGTCCTGGTAACTGAGGGTGCGAATCCTCAGGCTAAACACAACGGATCTAGAGGAGCAAACCTCGATAATAAAACCGGTGCACTACACCGTACACGCCCTCTGTGGGTGGGAAGGAGCCAGATGGATACTGAACAAGTCTTGGGAGTGGGAACGAGTGTGGACTGCTCCCTGAAGATCGGAACCCTTCGTACAGGCACAGAGACTCAGGACGTGACGATCCTATTGCCTTCAACTCTTGGTCACATGCCTAGAGCCTCGGAGAACTCGGCGTAACCAGCAGGCAATTTGGTGGCGGGGAAAGAGCACTGTGAGCCCTACCTTGGCTACGTATCACAAGGAGACGCAGAAACACCCCCTTTATCTCCCCCAGAGCTGGCACAGTACACTTCTGGCTTCTACCCGGGGCGTTAGGAAATCCACAGGCACCCCAGCATCACAATGCCAAGAAGATGACAAAGTTGGAATTTACTAACTCAAACCTGGCAGAGCAAGTCCTCCAACAGATGCGGCCGATGCTGGGCCCACTGGCGCGTGGACACGTCCCGATCCCCATCGAGACTTGCCCGGGGAGCCCACCCCGGCTCAAAAAAGCAGAGAAGGCCACTCTCCAAACCTCCGATGTCTTGCGGGCAGTGTTAGGATGTGCAAGAACATGGACAGGAAGACTCCACAACTTCCCCACTGAATACACGCCCACGGCGACCGTTGCCTCAATTGGCTGTGTGTGGTGTACCCGGAAATGGGGCCTCCCAGTACTGAGACACAGTTAAGTCCCCGATGTCACTTATCGGTGCAGAGTTGAGAGAGATGGCTGAGCATCACAATCCCCCCTGTGTTGCAGCATGATGAGAACCCAGAATTGCACACTGAGCTTGGGGGGATCACTTGGGCACCAGACTTAATACTGGCTCTTGACTGGATGGCCGCATGCAGGAGATTTCTACAATGGGGGGTTGGCAGGTGGTGGGTATCTGGAAGTGGCTCTGTGCAGGACGTGAGGATTCCTTGGGTGAGCCCAGAACCAGAGCACAGCATTGTGCAAGCTCTGCATAGTTGGAGAGCCCCCTGGATGACGGGGAATGCACAGTGTGCTACCCCACCTATCCCCAACTGCTAACTTAGAACCAGAAGTGGGGTCCTCTGTATGCGTGCCAGGCCAGGATAAAATGCCTGGGAAAGAGACTGGAGCTCAGAACTCCCTAACTCAAAGTTGCAGGATGGCAGGAAAGACAGGGCTATTTTGAAGATAATGCAACCATATTTTCACCATACGAGCTCGGACGCCGCCTTGGTAAACAAGGTCCGCGCAGAGCAGTGACACCCCCAGGCTGCTTGCGAATAGTCTACTACTGGGAACATAAACAGATTAGGGATGAGCCCACTCTCCCGTTGAACAGGTGCTAAAGTCATAGATACTGGGCCAGAAGGCGCACCGGAAACCACAGTATCACGCAACTCGCTTTTTTTTTTCTATGGAGAGTACACCGTCATTTCCATGTTATTGTCAATCATTGCTGTAACAAGAAGATGTCAGAAATGAGCAGAGATTTAACACCAATAAACATGCCTTAAAACGTTTTCCTGGATTTATTTCCATGTTATTGTCAATCATTGCTGTAACAAGAAGATGTCATAAATGAGCAGAGATTTAACACCAATAAACATGCCTTAAAACGTTTTCCTGGATTTATTTCAACACAGTTCCTGTATATTCTGTGGTGACTTTTAATGATACATGTTGTCTATGCTTCAGTTGTTATTAGTCTTAACAGTAGATGTCTCTGTGATCGTCAAAGTTTCCATCCTGGTGATTTGTGATGTTAAGCAGTTGTGCTTATGAATGTTTAACTTTAATCTGTTACGGTGTTATTTTAAATGACGGCGTCTGCTGGGGTTAGAAGTGTGCAACGTTTGGGGTCACTAACATTAATAGAATATGTCGATATTTTACGGACTACTGAACGCGAATTATATGCTAAGATTATGACGTATTCGCGTTGGGAAGGTCACGCTTGGTGACTTGGTTACATTACCCTTTTTATGCTGTCCGTCAAGCAGAGAAGTCGTGTCGTGTATTTCTTCCAAGGAGAGGCTTAGTATATAGCCGATATATGAATTCAATATAGAACTCAGGGTCAGTTCAGATATTAAGATAAGCATGAGATTTATTAAGTAAATTAAATGATGGAAGGAGACTCGTATTATGATTCAATTTGTAGCTGTCACCTGATATAAAGACTATTATTACCTGCCAATAAAGAAAAGATACACGACCACAAAAACTAACTCTGTAGAAACAGCTGGTGAATTAGGAGAGACCAGAACTTAACAAAGAAAAGACATAAATACCAAAAAATAAAATTGTCAATCAAAGAATTAATTCTTCTCCATCATCAATTGCCAAGGAGCTCCAATAACGAGACAAGAAATACCAACATGTAGCAGCATTATCATCCGGAAGAATGAACCTGCTGGGTTGTTGCATACACACAACGCTTGAGATTCCACTATTTGATCAAAACACGTGCCTCGCCATTAAATGACAATTCAGTACACAAAAATGTACGAAGAAACATTTCAGAACAATTGAACACTAACATGTCTACAACCAAATAAACAGTGGCCCAACCACATGAGGTGATATTTGGTGCCTTGACCCTACGCTGCCACATTTCTTAAAAATATCTAAATTATCTTTGGATCTAGGCTTTCTATATTCATGTAGAGCTTAGTTTCTTTGTTTTTGAATTTCTGTACATCTAACTGTCCACCATGGTACTGGGTTTTAGTTGCAATGTTCATTCTTGTGAAATGCTATAATTGTTAATTGGTGTGAAAAAGTAGGCCTTATCTCTCAAATCTTGTAAAGTGTAAACCTGACTGAAAAAAAATAACCTCCAAAATAAAAAGTAAAATTGTGCACTTACACTTAATTAATTGGCAATAAAATGTTCAGAATATCAGTCCACATTTAGTCTAAAACTTATCAACACATGTTTATCACTGTCAGTTCAAAGATCTCATTTTATTATTATTTTTAATCAAAACCACAAATTTCTGTAAAAACAGGAACCCACAATTGGTGCAGAATTTCTCGTCAGGTGATGTTTTAAACACTGGCAGTAGATACATATATTATTTCAGTATGTACTTTTGGTATATAAACAAAATATAGATAATTGAACAAAAAATCTCATGAAATACATTAAATCATTATTTGGTATGAAAGTGTATGAGTTATTCTTAGTGAAGTTCAAATATGATAAAACGTAATTAAACAAAAATAAAATGTTGTCCTTCACTTAAATATTTCAGTTCCAGTTTAATCTATGGTCATAAAATGTTCAGAATATCATTACACATTTAGTTTGACACATATCTACAAATTTGTATCATCATACAAGGTACTTCACACATATCATTTTTTTTTTTAGAGAACCACATATATTTATAAAAACGGGCACCTAAAATGGGTGCATTTTTTTCTAAATGTTGTTTTAAAAACAGGCAGTAAAAATATAGGGCCTACATTGAATCAGTAGTTGCATGTGCTATGAATAAAAATATGGGAAGAGGGCCTAGAAATCCTGTGACATGTTTTTAAACTATTACGTTATGTTTTTTTAATAAAGTTTTGGCGAGGCACATCCCATTCAACCTAGTCGGTTATATTAGGCCGCATGTCCAAATATAAAAAACCCTTAGGTCTGAGGTTAAAAAAAGTGTCTGTGTCTTGTTAAGTGTAGGCCTGACTGGAAATAACCGTACAAAAGCTTAAGTAAATATGCATCCATTTTAAAACACATCAACCCTTTTTTGTCACAATCACTTCACAGATATAATTTTTATGATTCATTTTCCAAAATCATATATTTCTGTAAAAACCAAAGATAAAACTACTGTAACTAATATTATTTACATGTACCAAATTCTATTTTATGTTTCCCAGAAGAATTTTGCCACTATTCATATGCTTTCATGGTAGTCATAAATACATTGTGGCTGGTTTTGACACCCAGTGCAATAATGACGGGATTGCTGACAACAAGCAGGTGTGTTGCGAGGACACAGTTCCTATCTCTTTTTGTATAACATATGAGATGCCGTGTCTCAACAAAAGTTCTTCAAAAGCTAAAGCTACTTGAGGTCTAACAATATCAGTAGCTACATTTCTTGGACACTTAGTGTACTCAGAACAGCACAAGCTTCAGTTAGTTAGTGAAACAGATTTCTCTTGAAATGCGGCATGATGAAAACAGTATAACATTGAAGCATTGACCTCCTCATAAGAAAATTTTTTTTTTCAATTATTAAAAAAAAATTGTCTATTATGTACTCCATAATAGCCAATTCTTTGGGCCAGGAGGCCATACCCATTCATTGAGTTGTTGCATTCCTTTATAATTTTCAGCTTTTAAATGTGCTTCCACAGGATGCCCCTTATCAACTACTCTATTTTTAACAGTCATAGACTGGGTGATGCGCCAGACAACAGAGGGCAGTCCAAGAGGAATAAGATGGACTATGTTTTCTTCATTGGAAGATCTGGAATATGCAGATGACATTGCACTACTAGCACATTCACATCAATCATCCAGGAAAAAACGGAGAGACTTAATAAGTATAGCCAGCAGATGGGCCTGAACATCAATCTAAGGAAGACAGAGGTCATGACACTCAATTTGAGCAAGTCCATAACAGTAAGGAATCAACAACTGAAACAAACAGACACCTTCACATACCTAGGATACATAGTAACACTAGATGGGAGAGCAAGCAAAGACATCAACAACAGAATGAACAAAGCAAGTACAGCCTTTTTTAGTCTAAACAACATCTGGAAGTCCTCTCAGTACACCTCAAGCACAAAATTAAGATTATATCAGAGCTGTTTTCTTTCTGTGCTTTTCTATGGTGCGGAATGCTGGAGAGTAACAGAGAAGGAAATGTAGAAATTGCACTCTTTTCACACAACCTGCCTAAGAAAAATTCTCTGAAGCTTTTGGCCGAATACTATCACCAACCAAGAACTGCTTACTCGGAGCAAGCTAGAGGACATGCACACCATCATAGCTGGCAGACGCTGGAGTTGGGTTGGCCATGTCCTCAGAAGAGACCCCGATGCCATCACAAGAACAGCTATGCTATGGACACCTGAAGGAAATACGAAAGAGAGGCTGACAAAAAACAACTTGGCGGAGGACTGTGGAGGCTGAGATGCAAAGAATGAACCAGAGTTGGCACACTGTACGAAAGATGGCCATTGACCGAGCAAAGTGGAATCAATTTGATGCTGCCCTACAAGATGCCATCAGGTGTGATGGCCACTGACTGCTTTGAGGGTTAGCAGCTAAGGATCGAAGAAGAAGATATATAGATTATAGGTAGAAGTTTTAATTTTTTTAAAATGATCATATACACATATTGCACTTGACAGATCTGAATCATTCAGAAGAAAATCAGTATGGCAAAAACTGTTGAATGTGACATTGAACATACTACCATTAAACATATATCACTCTTCTTTATATTTTCAGTTTGTTATATTTTTTTCACCATTATTAAAAAAAAGACAACAACAAACTTTGAGTGAAATTTCTTGTGATATCAATATCTCAAATAACCAGCATGTAACTAATTGTCTAAGATTTTGTTACATATAATTCATTTTTTTCTTTTCAGATTGCAAAACAAATATGGAACAGAAGATCCCATTCTTGGATCAAAAATTAAAACAGGAAATCAGTACAGATTTTAAAGTGAGTTTTCTTTTTAATTCTTGATAACAAATTTTTATACAGCCAAAGTGAGTTAACCTGAGAAATACGTTAAAATATTGTCCATTTAAACATTTTATTACTTATTGCTGGGTTCTTTTTTTTTTTCTGTAACAGGGTAGTATATGTAAATGTAATGTAAGGTTTTCATGAGGGGCAGAGGCATAAAACAGTTGAGAAAAGAAAGCAATTTAAATACATATCATGTAGTTGTCAAACTGGGGCAGTGTTTAAGACTGAGTGGTTTGTTTCAAACTTGAATATGTTCAGTATTTTGTTTTCAGGGACACACAGTCAAGATAGAAAGGGAAGGTGAAGCTGATGGTCATGTTTCTGCATGGAGAGAGAGTATGCAGACCAGTTCCACATCTGTATATCCTGCTGGGGACAATATACTCAGTAATGCTTTACAACTATTTAACATAAATATAACCTGTGCTCAGTATGTTACCACTATCAACAAATTTGTAACATAATAAGTGTTATTTATACACATCCACCACAAACATCATAATATTTAAATGTTTCTACCCTATATGCACAAGCGTTTTTTTTTTAAATTTCAATTATTTTTTTCTTTTTTGGGTATCTTTCATCCAGACAGACAATCCCTTACGGCAAATTTTACTTGTTTGGGGCAGTGGTGTAGGAGGGTTTTTAGTGTCCTAGGCAAGACAGGATAAAATGCGCCCATGGTCACTGCCAGATAAAATACATGTTAATTTTGAAGACAAATCAAAAGAAAGTTTAAAGGAATATATCAAGCACTGTCATTACTTTTAAATTCTATTAAGAACACTAGGATGAATTATTGGGAAACATATGAAATTTAAGAATTAGTTCAACACAAAAGAAAATAACTAAACCACTCTTTATAATAAGCTTTTTATTAACAGCATAAACAGATGTTAATTTGTTTTGTTACTACATATTGATAAATTATCTTACCAAAATGAATGTTATCAAGAGTTTCTCTCTCAATACTAAGAAGTTCCGTGATTACTCAGATGTTCTGTCCCATAGATACTCATTAATATGAAAGCATTAGCTTTAGTGTACTAAACAAACGCTCATAACTGGCTACTGAAGTAGAAATTGTTAGCAGAATTTACAGTGCTATGTGTAACTTTGGGAAGACATCATTTCCATAAGACACCATGAATGAAAGTAAACCCAAAGCAGTTGTTGGAACAAAATAAGTTTGTGATTGCAGTAGCATCCTGCAATCGCATATCTCCAAAAGCAGGACCTTGCCATCAATGTCTGTGTCAAACAAGCTTGCCAGGCCATTACACTTCTGACATATCTCTTAAGCATTGTCTGTCTTGATGAGAGTATCAGTGTTGAGGAGGAATTCAAATTCCATGTTTATATTCTTCAGTTGACTGAAAAGTGTTGACATTTCCTTCTATAGTCTACCTAGGATGCACTTAATCACTTGCGTAATCTCATCTTCTGTCGTAAGTGTAATGTTTTTGCTAGTTCACCGGGCATCACACATCGACCTTCAACTTTGACTTGTTACACCTCTTTTTGCACACCACAAAGCGTCCATTCTTGTTTTGCGGTCAGGGCATCCGTTTTCATGCCATTGGCTTCCTTCTAGCTGTCACCACTGGCAGTCATACGAGCCTGAGACTCCAGATGTCCATCCCGCATCAATTTTTTTTCCATTTGTTGCTGTTTCCATAACTCTTCAAATTTTGTACATAGACAGGGGTGTTCACCCTGCACTAAAACCCCCCAACCTGGAGGAACAGGGTACCAGCTTTTGTCTGACCTCTACTTGCGCAGACCTGTCCAGATTGGTTCAGCCTACCAGGAGTAAAACTACAACTGGCATAACTCTTGGGGTTTTCAGGGTACATAAGCTGCCATACCACGACAAGGTATAGGTACCATTGATGGCAGAATCTGAAAATGTAGTAAAGAGTTATACATATTTGCTGATTGCATGTCTGTGATGTCACGTTCAAGCAGACACAGAAAACATTAGTGCATTAATGCTTAATGTGTAGCATTATTTCATACAGCTGTGAACATGTTAAAATTAATTTTAAAATACTATTTACACCAATATTCAAGGTTAATGTGTGAAGTACAATATATACACTAAATTCACACTATTAGTGTTTTTTTTTCCATACAAATAAATTTTAGTTCTGTGTATTATACTGGTTTTATAATAAATTGCTTTTTAAAATATCTTGCATGTCTCCCATCTCCAGAAGTTGGGTCTTCCAACTATGAATGGAATACACCTGACTCACCAAGCACATACAATAATTGAACCTCAATACTTAAACTTAATTGCCACTACTTAACCCATCCATTGAGGTAGCCCAGATTGTGCTGCTCACTTGCCCAGGACTTTCTACAGAAAGAAGAAAGCTATTACCTGGCTCCCCAACAACCACAATTTTGATGGGGGACCTAAATACAAAAATAGGAACAGACAACACCGGCTTTGAAGTAATCATGGGAAAACAGGGATTAGTATGATGAACAAGAATATGGAACTATTAATAAACGTCTGTGCTTCAAATCAACTGGCTGTAGGGAGAAGCATATTTCCACAAAATAGAACACATAAAGCAACATTGATATTACCAGACCATAGATAAGAATATAGGTCATGATTACTTGATGTAAAGGTATATAGAGGAGCAGATGTAGTGTTGGATCACCATCTTCTGTTAGCAAAAACAAAAATAAAACTAAAAAAAATTGTGTATAATGTGGAATACCTAAGAAATCAAGAAATAAGAGACAAAGTTTCAATCACTGTGTCCAACACATACCAATTACTCCAACAACTGGATGATGAAGCAGATAGGAAGTCCACTGGCAACAAGTAAAAGATGTATGGAACGATACATGTAGAGAGTTTCTGGGAAAAAGAGAACATCAGCACAAACCATAGATAACAGCAGAAACCATAGATAACAGCAGAAACCATAGATAACAGCAGAAACCATAAACAAAATAGAAGATGGGAAAAAACCAGAAGGCAGATAAAACCAGAAGCTCCAAAGCCAAGGCTCATCAAAAGAGACAAGAAAAAGTATATCCAAGAGTTGGCAAGGGAAGCAGAGAAATCTTCAGCCAAAGGAAATATGAAGAACCTGTACAACAACACCAAGAAGCTAAGAGAGAAAGCAAGAAAATAGCCTCATCAAAGATGAGAATGGCAAATTTCTTAGTAATATACAAGAACAAATGTAGAGATGGACAGAACATTTTGATGAACTTCTCAATAGACCGGCTCTAACAAAGCCCCCAGACATCCAGCCAGCAGTAGAGGAGCTACAAATCAACTGTGAATGACCAATAGAGAAGAAATAAAGAAAGCCATAAAGCTTCTGAAATATGGAAAAGCAGCTGGTGTAGATGGCATTCCAGCAGAGACCATCAAAACATATATTGATACTTTTACAGAGATATTATACAAACTGCTTGGCAAAGTCTGGGAGAGGAAATGAACAAACTTTATTTTCAAAGGAACATTTTCAAATTGGACATGCAAGCAAATCTAGCATTCTGCCCTTCCTCTGTCTCTCATCTTGCAATCTGTATCCTTTCATTCATACATGTACTTTGATCATTATTTAGGCATGCAACATTATCAAGGTCAAATAATAGTATACATCTGTAATATCCAATCCTAATAAAATTTAAGTATGTTTAGAAAAAAAAACATAACAGTACAGAAATTAAAGGGGAAAAAAGACAAACAAACAAAATCCAAAACCATCCATACTGTAAATTAGACAATGGCTTTGGGCTTTTAGCAGATCATATTGTGATCTCCGTGCCTTAAGTGCTTTCTGCGTCATTGTCAGTCCACAAAAACCTCAGAGGTTTTAGCAGCCAACACGGAGCACTTTGTTTGTGTTAGGAGCAGCTTGCAGCAGAGGGGAAATTACCGCCACCGCTGCCGAGAGAAAAAATACCAGCAAAATGGAAGGAAGGTTATCTAGTAAAGTTAACTCAGAAAGAAAATTTACAAGAAGGCACACATTATAGGAGAATAATGTTACGAGGGGCGTTCAGAAAGTAATGCACCACATCGTTCTTCTCAGCTAATAATGAAGATAGAAGCATGAAATGTTGCACACTTCAAGTATGGCATGTGCCAATTGTGTGCAATAAATTGCACTGCAATCGGCCAAATAATACGGCTGCCCTACACCATTGAAATGGAGCGTGTTAGCAGCTTGCGTTATAAACAGCAAATTGTGATAGAATTTCTCGATGCAGAGAAGGAAACTGTTGTGAATATTCACAAGCGTCTATGTAATGTGTATGGAAGTTTTGCAGTCGACAGGAGTACAGTCAGTCGCTGGGTTCAGAGAATCAAAGAATCAGGAAGTGGAGATACAGAGCTGCTTGATCGGCCGTGCTGTGGATGTCCTGCCACAGCCACCAATGCAGAAATGTTGAAATGCGCTGAGGGCATTATTCTTACTGATAGGCGAATCACTACTCAACAGTTGGCCTTACAGCTGTCAGTCAGCATTGGTAGTGCAAATGCAGTTTTAAAAACTATCGGATTTTCTAAGGTTTGCGCAAGATGAGTTCCTCGAAGTCTCACAAATGACCACCGATTGCAAAGGAAAGCAATTTCTTCTGAATTGTTGGAGCGTTTCAATGCTGATGGAGAGAACATTTTGGCTAAGATCGTTACAAGTGACGAAACCTGGGCACATCCTTTTGAACCTGAGACAAAAATACAGTCAATGGAGTGGCATCATCCGCAGTCACCAAGAAGAAAGAAATTCAAGACAATTCCTTCAGCTGGAAAGGTCATGATCACTGTCTTTTGGGACATTGAAGGTGTGATTCTTGTGGACGTTATGCCAAGAGGAGAGATAATCAATTCGCAAGCTTACATTAAGACATTGAAAAAACTCAAATCAACGTTTTCGCAGAGTTCGGCCACACAAGAATCCAGCAGACCTGCTTCTCTTTTCACGACAATGCACGCCCTCACACAAGTCTGACAACACGGGAAGCAATCACCAAATTGGGATGGACTGTACTACCCCATCCACCCTATAGTCCCGATTTGGCACCCTCTGATTTTCATCTATTTGGTCCACTTAAAGATGCACTCCGTGGGACAAGGTTTGAAGATGATGAAGGAGTGATTCGTGCAGCGAAGAAATGGCTACATGATCAAGACAAAATCTGGTACGGGCTAGGAATACATGCACTTGTTTCGCACTGGCATAAAGCCGTACAAGTTGATAGGGATTATGTTGAATAATACCGATGTTTACATGACATATCCATGTATATTGTGTATAAATTTCAAGCTTTTTTAATAAACAGCTCCTGAGAAAAACGGTGTGGTGCATTACTTTCTGAACGCCCTTCGTACTATCAGTGCCAGGAAAAGTACTTAATTACTTACTTAGTCATTCCTCTTCTACTGTGAAGTGTAAAGGTTTGGAAGAGAGAGCATCATACTATCCTGTTGGCTGTCTCCCTCCTGGACTGGTTCAAATCTAGTCTTCAGTCCTTCAGAGATTGTCTAATGTTGTCTTCCCAGCGGACTCTGGGTTGTCCTAGAGGTCTGGACCCCTGGCTCTCAGTTTTCCATACTTGTCATGGTAGCTGATCTTCTTCCATTCTGCATACATGGCTTAACCATCATAGTTGGGGCTGTTCTACTTGAGTCTGCAGTGGCCAGGCTTTAAGACATTCATGTATTATATGGTTGCTGACTATATCTATTCTTGTTGTTTCAACCACTTTCCTCAGACACCCCATTTCTGAGGTTTAGAGCAGGCTTTTTTTATTTGGTTGAAGTCACTGCCCATATGTCAAGACTGGAATATAGCTGGAGGGGTATACAGCCATCTTCATCTTCTTGCTAACTTCTCTTCTACTGAAGAATCTTCAATTTATGGCCTGAATAAGTCTGCTCTTTGGGTAGCTAACTCTTTTTTTATGCCTACCTTCCAGTCTATTTTTTTTTTTCTTGCGTCTGATTATTTGGCTGTGATACCCTGTTCAACCAAAACCCATTGAAGGGTTATAAATGGTTATATTGGGGTATATAGGGTGTTATCGTTTTTGCTGGTATCTCTTTCGTTGTCCTGAAGGTGATTGGTCCTGAAAAGGACCACTAGCTGGCTGTCTGGATGCCTCTTTGTCCGTTTGTGGTGCCGTGTCACGTTCATGGTGTTTTTTATGTCCTACCTCACTATCTGGCTTGTTTGGTTTTGTGCTTTTCTACGCTCCTATTTTCTGTTGCTTTTGTCTTCTTGCTCTCTTGTATCTGTGGCAGTGCTTTTTTAATTATCGTTGGTATTAGCTGTTCTAGCTTTTCTTCGATGACTTCTACTGTTTGGTTGTTCATTTTAGTTTCTCGCGTGCCGTTTGATGATATTTCCTCAATGGCTATTCTTTCTGCTTCTATTCTTTTGAGTATTTTTGTGTTTTCTTCTGTCAGCTACGTCAGCTTCTTGACATCTGTTTCTACTTGCTGTTGGATTCTTTTCATTTCTTCCATCATGTGTTTTATGTTCTGCATATCTATTGCATCTTCTCCACTGTCGATTGGTTCTTCGGGGGCCTGCTTGCTTCTGTTTTTGGTCTGCAGTTTCATTTTCAATTGTTTGACTTCAGCGGTCAGCTGGTGTAACTGACGTCTGTCAATCGTGCGTTATTTTTCTGCAACATCCGCAGCCACACTGTGTTTTGCCTCCTTGAAGGGGATGTTTTTGGAAACTGCCTCCTTCAGGATGCTCTTTGTCTCCTGGAACCTCGGGCAGCCTCGGTATCTAGCCCCGTGGTTTCCAAGACAGTTTGCACAGGTGCGGTTTGAGTTTACTGCTTTGTAGTTGTGGTCCTCCTTCGCCTTGGGACAGTCGCGATATAGGTGGCCACCTGCACAATATCGACAGACTGCATCTCTCCTGCACGTTTTCTTTGTAAGTGAGAATTGCTGGCAGTTGGAACACTGCATCACTGGAGGGATATATGCCTCTGTCCTCTTTGATGTCTCTTTGAGTGTCAGTCTTTCAGGTCTTGTCTTTCCTTTAATAGTGACTACCACCAGATTGGTATCTTTTCCATTCCATGTCCTTAGCCTCTCGACCTGTATGACCTGGGCACCTGTGTTTTCAGACTGTAGGCAATCCTGGACTTCACTAGCGGACCATTTTATGTCCACCCCTCTTAGCACCAATCTTTTTGTTGTCTTGTTGGTCTCCATCATTACTTTTATCTGGTGAGGCAGCATGAATTCTTTCGGTCCGGCCTCCAGTTCTGTCATCAGTGAAGTTGTCTTATCAGTGTTGTTGAGCGAAAGCATGACTCCTTTTTCGTGCCTCCATACCTTAGAGATGCTTCTCCTGCCTGTTATTGTCTCTAGGATGCTGATCACTTTGTCATCTGGTAGGGCCCTGAGTGAGGCCTCACCTCCAGACATTTGAGTGATCTTAACGCTCTTCTCCTGTATCTCAGCTGTGTTGCCTGTCTTGTTTGCCTTTGTTCCCTCTTCCCTTCTTTGGTCCCGGTCAGAACAAGAATCATGCACCTGTTTGCTGTCGGAAGGAGCTTTTTCTTGAGTAAGGGCTTTTGAGCAGCTGTCAGCTATTTTTTCACCCGGAGTAGGTCTGGTTGTTTGCATCTCGGGGTTATTGTTGGTTGTTTCTTCGGCTCTCGACATCTGGTGGTTGTTTTGTTGACTTTTTCACATCTCTGCCGCTTGGTGATTTTCCGTCACTGGGTTACAGATAGCGTCTTCGATGCCCAGGTCTGGCACAATGGGCGTGAATGTTGGTGGTGACATTGCAAGTTTGTCCCTTGCCTCCCTCTGGAGCCTCATAGTAATCATCATAGTCTGTGCGAGCCTTTTCACGGCCTCATCTAATTCTGGGTTCGAATAAGGGTCTTTTCCTTTGCGGCTGTCACTGGTGTCAGGAACTGTTTCGCTCGGCTTCCCAGGAGGCCCGGCCTCCACGCTAGCACTTGGGGCAGCGCTGCTCTCCTCCTTTTCCTTTGAAGCTTCGGGTCGCTCATCGGTCGTGGTATCAGAGGTTGCGTTGTTCGTCTTCTGAGAAGGACTGGCCACGAAGCTAGTAGTTGGAGTATTCGTGCTCTCTGGTTGACTCTGTTTGTTCTTTGCAGGTTCTAGTTTGATGCTGCTGACAAGTGTTTGAGGGCTTGTATATACTTTCCTCTTCTTCGCTTGTGGCTTGGTACGAGTCATTTTAGTCTATTGCTACCGTATAATGATCCGTTGCGAGAGCTCTGTGTATGTCCTGAAAAGGACGCTGGTTATAGTGCTGTCTATAACAGTTCCAAGGTATTTAAACTGGTTGACCTGCTCCAGGACATGTTCTCCCAGATTAATCTGATGTCTTCTTTCCTCTCATAATATTGCCATGGTTTTGGAGCTGCTGATGACAATCCCTCTCTTCTACAGCTCTTCCTTCTAGACTTGCAGGTTGGATTGAAGATGTGCATTTGATTTAGCAATCAGGGCAACATCATCAGCAAATACCAGCTCAGAAATACAGACCTGTCTCATCTTCCAGTACCTCACTGAATACTTTTTGGTCAGGAAAAGTATTAAACAGAATCATCCTTTGGAGATTAAAAGAGTCCATGGACAAACAATTGAGAGATGATCAAGTAGGTTATCAGCAAAACAGATCCTGTACAAACTTGATAGCCATATTAGAATAATAGTTGAACAAATTCTGGAATCAAATTCACTGCTATACATCAGATTTGTGCACTATGAAAAGGCATTTGACAGTGTAGACAGAGAATCACTTTGGAAAGTGAAGGAGCATAATGGAGTTTGTATGAAGATCATGTACTTAATAAAAGACTTTACATGCAGAGTTCTTCATGAAGGGCAACTTACAGAACCATTTGCAATTAGAATGGGAATGTGATTGTGATGCCTCTAGCCTCCATTACTTTACTTGCTAGCAATAAATGTGGTTATGAAAACATTGCCATCACACACCAGAAGGGTAATCTGACTAAACAGCTTATGATCTGGGTTTTGCAGATGATTTGGCTCTTCTGGCTCATAACCATAATCAGATGCAAGACAAAATGAAAATACTCGATGAGAGGTCACAACAAGTTGATCTGAAAGTACACAAGGAAAAGATAATGAAAATAAATGCAAGAAATGATGACAAGGTTGAACATGAAGAAACTGCACTAAAAGAGTGTAGAATCATACACATATCATGGTAGCAATAAAGCCAAAGTTGGAGGGACAGAAATAATATCAAAATAAGAATGCAAAATGTAAGAAAAGCTGTCATTGCATTAGAAAACATATGGAGGTCAAAAGAAATCAAGTCTGACATGAAAATAAGAATCTTCAACTCAAATGTCAAGTCAGTCCTATTGTATGGCTCTGTCAAGTCAGTCCTATTGAATGGCTTTGAATGATGGAGAACAACACAAAAAAAACAACAATCAAAAGTTACAGACTTTCATGTCTGGGTGGTTGCATAGAATATAAGGTTTGAAATGGTATTACAAATATGAATCTGATGACAAGAACCAAACAAGTGCAAGTGGAACCAGAGATGAGAAAAAGATGCTGGCGATGGATAGGTCACAAATTGAGCAAACCTGTTGATGTCATTACAAGGTGGTCCTTGTTCTGAAAAGAAAGGCAGAGGTAGGCTAAAAAACACAAGGAGAAGTGAGCTGGAGACAAAAGAAACTGATGAAGAAAATGAAACTGATGAAGAAGAAAATGTGTAAAGAACTTGAGCTGTTGATAAATAACAGGAAGACTATTCTCCTTAGAGAGCTAAAGGGTATGTTGGTTAATTATTGACCACCAATCACAAACACTTTAATCAGTACCATTTAGCAGCCTCAGAACACATGCAAATTCTTCAACATGGCTATTAAGTTTGGGTGGTGTTATGTTGGCTGACACCACCGACAATGATGTGTCATGTAACAGCAACGACTGGTAAGTCAAGCAGGCTGGACTCGTAAGGAACATTATCGACATCATTTTTATTCAGGACGAGACTTGGGACATTCCACATCACAGGCGAGCAGTAACAGTACATGGAATCATAGTTTCATTGCAGAAAATACATCATCATCGATATGGCCTTTGATTGACGATACCGGTTATAATAATGACGAGGTCAAACATCTTGACCAAATTGATTTTGGCAATTTGAAGAATATGTATAATACTTCGACATCTAATCCCGCTCCTGATGCCAGAGGGATGCACTAGCCATTGATCGTATCGGATTCAATGGAAGTTCTGCCATAGCAAACAGGGCTACAAGTCTCTGAGGCATGAGACATAGCAATCAGCCATTTTATGGCTAAAATTATAAATCTTGAAGGCTTCCTGGAAAAGTTCTACAGGATACATGCTTCATCATCTTTCAATTCATAGTTATGTTATCATGCATGTGTCTTCTCTTCACATCAGAGTAAGAACACCCAAAAATATGTCTATATTCGATGACCAATATATTAGACTGCCTCAAGAGTCTGATTTGTATGGCATCAAACAGACGCAGCAAAGCGCGTCATCTGCATTCAACAGTAATGCAGAAAAGTATGCAAAAATATTTAAAATATACATTTATTTCAGATGTGCTCACATGTGCGTCTATCAATAATAGACTCGCATGTGAGAATCTCACACACTTAACTCCCACGTGAAAAAGGACGTAACAGTTTTGGCATTGGCTGCTAAAGGGTGACAAGCTCAGCTACCCTTGTTTATCAACAACAACAACCTCTTGTTAAAAAGAACTAGTCTAAACTTTCAAAAACTTTTCTTGCAAGAGCATTGTTATATCAGTAAGCATTTTACTGAGGTTATATAATTATAGATAATATTGTTTTCATTTTTTTTTTCAACCATTATCATCTCGTACTTTATAATAGCCATAACTGCTGGTCAAAGTGCATTAAAGAATTGGTGAGAAAGTATGTAGTAATTAAAGTATATCATGTACTGTAATCAAAATCCAGGTTCTGACAAATGTAAGAAGGAGTGTAATGGAGGCTTCCAGAATCTTGATACTAATACTGAGGTTGGAATTTGTATGTACCGTTGTTTAGACAAACTATATTAGCCAGTTAATTAACCTTATTTGTTGTATGTAACATTGTTTAGGCAAACTATACCAGACAGAAAATTAACCTTATATGTTGTATGTAACATTGTTTTGACAAACTATATTAGTTAATTAACCTTGTATGCTGTATGTACTGTTGTTTAGACAAACTATATTAGACAGATACTTAACCTTATATGTTGTATGTACCATTGTTTAGACAAACTATATTATTAATTAACCTTATATGTTGTATGTACTGTTGTTTAGACAAACTATATCAGACAGTTAATTAACCTTATATGTTGTCTGTACCATTGTTTAGACAAACTAAATCAGACAGGTAATTAATATTTTATATTTGTACCATTGTTTAGACAAACTATATCAGACAGTTAATTAACATTATATGTTGTATGTAACATTGTTTAGACAAACTATATCAGACAGTTAATTAACCTTATTTGTTGCATGTACCATTGTTTAAACAAACTATATCAGACAGTTAATTATCCTTTTTTTGTTGTATGTATCATTGTTTAGGCAAATTATATCAGACAGTAAAAGGCAACACTTCTAATGAGTAAGGAAGTATATAATGATGAGTGTTCCTCAAATTCTGTTGAAAGGGAGCATTCTGAGAAAGACCACCTAAAAACTAGAAGGAGAAGCCTAAAAATAGGAATGTGGAACGTTAAAACTCTAAACAGAGAAGGAAAGCTTGACAATCTAATATTAGAGGCAACAGACATGAAACTTGATATACTGGGAGTTGCAGAGGCAAGACTATTGGATACAGGCTACATAAATGGAGACCAATACAAGCTGATACACTCATCAGGAGAAAAGCATGAAATAGGAATGTTGATAAAGAAGGAGTTAGAAAAATTCAAATGTGGATACTGGACACACAATGACAGAATGATGTTACTAAAGATGAGAGCAAAGCCATTCGACATATCAATCTTACAAACTTATGCAACAACTAAAGATCATAGCGAGGAAGAAATAAGAATACTATGAAGAGCTACAACATATACTTAAACCAGTAAAATCTACAGATGTGTTGATAATAATGAGTGATATGAATGCAAAAGTAGAAAAAGGTAAATACAAGAAAATAGTAGGACAGTATGGATTAGGGACAAGACATGATAGAGGAGACAGACTTATCCAGTTCTGTGAAGAAAACCAGCTGGTCATATGTAACACCTTTTTTGAACATCACCCAAGGAAATCATACACATGGAAAAGCCCAGGAGATGTAACAAGAAATCAAATTGACCATATCATAATAAAACATAGATTTAAGAACAGTGTCACAAGTGCAAAGACACATCCTGGCTCTGACATAAATTCAGATCACAATCCGGTCATCATCAAAGTAAATATAAAGCTGAAAGAACAGGTAATCAAAGAAAGCAGGAACGCCAGATAGAAATATCAGCACTGACCCAACCAGATATAAAACAAAAATAAATATCAACAGTTACTGACAGAAAGCATGGAACAGTATAGAAGAGAAAACTCAGAAGAAAAAGTAGCCGCAAAATGGGAATGTTTAAAAACAAGCATACAATCAGCAAATGCAAATTTACCTAAGAAGGAGCCTAAGAAAAATCAAATTTGGATGACAGATGACATCTTGAATAAAACTGCAGAAAGAAAGAAAGCAAAAAACACTCTAGAATATAAAACAACAGACAATGACATAAGTACTATGTGTAGACAAGCAAAAGAACGGTGGATAGAAACAAGATGCAAGGAAGTAGAAGGCATGGAAGCAAAGCATATGACAAGAGATATGCAGGTAGAAACAAAGAAATTATCCAGTAGGTCGCAGTTTGCCCAAGGAGGAGGCTGTATCAAGAACAAAAATGGTGTAATCTTACTTGATGAGATAGACATATCAAACAGATGGACAAAGTATGTAAAAGAACTATTCGAGGACAACAGAGGTAAAAAGCTATAACCAGATTCTAATCACCCGTGTGTTACCGGGGCCCGAAAGGGGAGCAAAGAATAGTAACACTGCACCCTACCACGCATGTCGTAAAAAGCGACTAAGGAGGGTATGGGCATGGGGCTGTTTACCCCATCCCGTAAAAACTTCGCACAGTGGGCTGATCACCTGCTTGCCAACCAATCTGATTACGGAAACAATGATAGATTGTTTGGTCTGTTTTTGTTCCACAAAGACGCCACTAGGCGTGGTGGAAACAGCGATAGATCGATCAGTTTGTTGTTGCCCTAAGACGCCACTAGGCGTACTGGCCACATACTGCTTTGCCGGTTGATGGCTAAGGATGGAAGAAGAAGAAGAAGAAGATTCTAATGAAGGCCCAAACATTCTCAGAACAGAAGTAGAGAACGCAATACATATTATACAAAAAGGAAAATCAGCAGGCATGGACAACATAAACATTGAAATGATAGAAGCCGTGGAGAGCTTTGGTATAGATACAATCACAGATTTATACAACAATATATACAATACAGGATATATACCACATGACATGAAGACATCAGTCTTTATAACATTGCCCAAAAAACCTAATGCAACAGAATGTTCAGACTTCAGAACAATCAGACTGATGAGTCATGCAATTAAAATACTGCTCAAAATCCTGCAGGAAAGAATAAAAAGTAAGGTAGACAGTGAAATCCAAGAAGAGCAGTTTGGTTTTAGGTGGAATAGTGGAAGAAGAGAGGCAATATTTTGCCTAAGAATATTAGCAGAAAAGTATACAGAGGTCCAAAAAAGTATGTACATGTGCTTCATTGACTATAAGAAGGCTTTTAACAGTTCATCATGAGAAAATAATTGAATGCCTCGAAGACATAGGTATTGATGGAAAAGACATAAGAATACTCAGTAACCTTTATTGGGAGCAAACTGCCACAGTAAGATCTGGAAGGAATTATTCACCAAACATTGAGATAAAAAGAGGTGTCAGACAAGGTTGTGTGCTATCCCCCTGTCTATTTAATCTACACCAAAAACATTTTCAAACATATAAAGGAGATGCCAGGACTGAACATCAGTGGAAGGTCAATAAACAACCTTAGTTATGCAGATGATACCGTGTTGTTAGCTGAAAGTGAACAGGATTTACAAGAACTAGTGAACAAGTGAACAGTATAAGTCATGAATATGGATTGGACATTAATATTGAAAAAATCAAAAACTATGATAATTAGCAAAACAGACGATAAGCCCACATTAAAGATAAGCATAAATGGGGAAATCCTGGAACAAGTCAAGAGCTACTCATATCTTGGTCATATAATAACAGAAGATGGCAGATAACAGAAATCAAGAAGAGAACAGGAATGGCAAAAGCTACATTCAACAACGTGAAACATATACTGACATCTAAACAGTAACTCACAAATTAAAACTGAGAATCGTAAATTGTTATATATATTCTTCACTACTGTATGGTGTAGAAACATGAACAATGAATAAGCAATTGAAAGAACAAATTGAGACTCTTGAGATGTGGATGTATAGAAGAATGGGGTGCATCTCATGGAAAAAGAAGAAAACAAATAAAGAGGTCGTACAAAATCTAGGTATGAAAAGAGAAAAAATAAGGGAGATCAAAGATAGGCAGCTAAAATACTTTGGCCACATAAAAATGCATAACACCTTGCAGAAGACCATAATAGAAGGGAGAGTTGAAGGCAAATGTGCAAGGGGAAGACAGGGTTATAAGTGGGAAGATAACATCAAGAGATGGATAAGAAAGAGTCTATCAGAGTGCACCACCAAGACAAGAGACAGAAGACATTGGAGATCCATTACAGCCAACCTTCATTGTGGAGATGGCAGCTGATAGTGATGATCAGACAGTTAATTAACCTTATATGTTGTATGTAACATTGTTTAGACAAACTATATCAGACAGTTAATTAACCTCATATGTTGTATGTACCATTGTTTAGAGAAACTATTTCACGTTCGTTCATTTTTTTGTTTGTTATGTTGCTGTTATACCCTGTTCAACCTGAAAGTTGGTTATAATTGGGGTATATTGTGTGTTAGGTTCTTCGGTGCTTGTCGTCTGTTAGTCCTGAAAAGGACCACTAGCTAGCTGTCTGGATTCCTCTTTGTTTGTCCGTTTGTGGTGCCGTGTCACGCTAATGGTGTTTTTTTATGTCCTGCCTCACTATCTGGCTTGTTTGGTTTTGTGTGTTTTTACGCTCCTAGTTTCTGTTGCTTTTGGCTTCTTGCTCTCCTGTATCTGTGCCAGTGCTTTTTCAATTATCGTTGGTAGTAGCTGTTCTAGCGTTTCTTCGATGATTTCTTCTTCTGTTTGGTTGTTCATTTTGGTTTCTCGCGTGTTGTTTGATGAAATTTCATCAATGGCTATTCTTTCTGCTTCTATTCTTTTGAGGATTTTTGTGTTTTCTTCTGTCAGCTCTGTCAGCTTCTTGACATCTGCTTCTACATGCTGCTGGATTCTTTTCATTTCTTCCATCATGTGTTTTATGTTCTGCATATCTATCGCATCTTCTCCACTGTCGGTTGGTTCTTCGGGGGCCTGCTTGCTTCTGTTTTCGATCTGCAGTTTCATTTCTTTGACTTCAGCGGTCAGCTTGTGTAACTGTCGTCTGTCTATCGTGCGCTGTTTTTCTGCAACATCCGCAGCCACCCTGTGTTTTGCCTCCTTAAAGGTGATGTTTTTGGAAACCGCTTCCTTCAAGATGCTCTTTGTTTCCTGGAACATCGGGCAGCCTTGGTATCTAGCCCCGTGGTTTCCGAGGCAGTTTGCACAGGTGCAGTTTGAGTTTATTGCTTTGTAGTTGTGGTCCTCCTTCGCCTTGGGACAGTTGTGATATAGGTGGCCACCCGCACAATATCGACAGACTGCATCTCTCCTGCACGTTTTCTTTGTGTGTGAGAACTGCTGGCAGTTGGAGCACTGCATCACCAGAGGGATATATGCCTCTGTCCTCTTTGATGTCTCTTTGAGTATCAGTCTTTCAGGTCTTGTCACTCCTTCAATAGTAACTACCACCAGATTGGTATCTTTTCCATTCCATGTCCTCAACCTCTCGACCTGTATGACCTGGGCACCTGTGTTTTCAGTCTGTAGGCAACCCTGGACTTAGCTGGCGGACCATCTTTTATCCACCCCTCTTAGCACCAATTTCTTTGTTGTCTTGCTGGTCTCCATCACTACTTTTATCTGGTGAGGCAGCATGAATTCTTTCGGTCCAGCCTCCAGTTCTGTCATCAGTGAAGTTGTCTTCTCCGTGTTGTTGAGCGAAAGCAAGACTCCCTTTTCATGCCTCCGTACCTTAGAGATGCTTCTCCTGCCTGTTATTGTCTCTAGGATGCTGGTTACTTTGTCATCTGGTAGGGCCCTGAGTGAGGCCTCACCTCCAGACATCTGTGTGATCTTAACAATCCTCTCCTGTAGTGCCTTGTGACAACCGGCATTGCTTGGTTTGTGCAGGTGACACACTCTGATTTCCGTCTGCGTTAGAGTGTGTGGTGTGTAGGACGGTCTCACGTTCTGTTTTGTTGACTCCTGATCACGTTCTGTAGTTGTTGTCGGATCACTGCACACTGGAGCCTCTACTATGACGTCTTACTTTAGTGGTGTTTTTATTGTCTTCGGAGTTAGGAGCATTTTCCCTGGGGTAGCAACAGCTGTCAACTCGGCATCATGTGGTGGTGACTTCGAAGATGCTTTCTGGATTGTAGGTGATGTAGATTTACTACCGTTTTCTTTATTCTGGGTTGTCATCGGGTTTTGTAGTGGCGTCTCTAAAATAGCCAAGGTTTCAGCTGTCGATTCGGGTTCGTGTGGTGGTGGCCACATGGTTATACGCTCGTGTCTTGCTCTTTCCAGGCTCTGTTCTATGGATATACGCTCGTGTCTTGCTCTTTCCAGGCTCTGTTCTATGGATATACGCTGCTGTCTTGCTCTTTCCAGCATCTGATCTATCCGGTCTACAGTCGGGCCACTCAGACTCTCAGTCGGACTGACACATGTCGCAGCTAACTCCGTCGTCGTGTCTAGAGTTGGAGAAGGACCGGTCCCGGCATGAGTACTTGGGTCAGTCTTGCTCTCTGGCTGTCTGTCTTTGTTGTTTTTGGCTTTGTTATTCCCTTGGCTGTTCTTTGCTGGTGGGCTGGCGTAGACCTTCCTCCTTTTGGCGTGTGGTTTAATTCTGATTATTTTGGCGATAAATGCGATCTTTTCTCGAATAGTGGCGTCCTGAGAAGGACGTTGGTGTGAATGTGAATGAGAAACTATATTAGACAGTTAATTAACCTTATATGTTGTATGTACCATTGTTTAGACATACTATATTAGACAGTTAACTCATTCTAACCCAGGCATTTTTTTTATTTTTCTAATTTTACCCAGACTCAAAATGCAGACATTTTTTTTCTACGTGATATTTTAAAAACAGGCAATAGATACATATATTAATTTAGTAGATACATGTATTATGCATCAAAAGTTTAGGAAATTGGCTGCAGAATGTTGTGAAATAATATTGAGTTCTTATGTGATGTGGTAATTGTTTCTGATATCTTGTGAAGTATAGAAACAATAAAAAACAAAAATTATGCACATACATGTAAATATTTAAGCTGTACTTAATCCCTTGGTGGTAAAACACCAAGAATTGAAACATCTATTCAGTTTAAAACTAATTCAAGAAGTTTGATAAAAAACAAATGAAAATTGTAATTTATATAAATTTTTTGTGAAGTCACATATTGCTAAACTGGAATCTCACTTACACATTCCTGTCCCATGCAAATTAATTAATTTATAACTTAAAAATATCACGTTTGTTCAACATCCTTATCAGAATCAAAAATAAGTTATTATTGCTACCGATATCGCTAAAATTCATTTCGAAATTATATGTTGAGTTTGATTCGTTTATAGTTTATGAGTATTATGTATGTGTCTACACTACATGTAAACAAATAACCCAACAATGTCATTAACTGATAAAAGTATGCAAAAACTAAGCACCAATATAATTATTTTGCAACCAGTTCAAAATATGATGTCCACAGGAAGTGTTTACATGATATGAACACTCTATGGCCACTTATTTTCTAATTTTTTGTTCAATTTTAGAATTTTATAAAGGGGGTGTTCCATGCAGCCTGCTGCTAGTTCCAAAGCAACTCTAGCAATGGATATAAAGCTAACAATTGTAACTTCATAAATTGTTTTTTGTTGCTCACAAACGTTCACACGTGTGCCGGATGTAATGAAATAATTTTTAACTGGCTTATCGCCAGATATCCTATAATTTTCTGCTCATATGCCCTGGGTATAATGAAAAGCCTATCTGGCGTGCCATACGCCTGTTTGGGCAGAATGAGTTAATTAACCTTATATGTTTTATGTACTGTTTTTTAGACAAACTATATCAGACAGTTAATTAACCTTACATGTTGTATGTACCATTGTTTAGTCAAACTATATCAGACAGTTATTGAACCTTATATGTTGTATGTACCGTTGTTGAGACACACTATATCAGACAGTAAATTAATCTTATATGTTTTATGTACAGTTGTTTAGACAAATTATCGTATGTACCCTTGTTTAGACGAACTACTTCAGACAGATAACACTGACTAACAAAAAAAAACTTTTTTTTTCTTTCTCTAACATTTCTATGTTTTTCTGGTCAATTTTAATGCGCTGTTTTTAAATCTGCAAACCGTTTTTCTCTATCAGGTCGGGATCTCTAGAAATACGCAATTGAAGTTTTTTAACAACGCATACAGTACGGTATTACAACATCATTCGTACAAGAAGTATAACAGTTATGTAGGCTTGAATTTCTTTGCAGTCGACTTTCGTCGATGAATGGCATGTGGTACATCGCGATGAAGCATCCAACAATAATCGGCAAGCATGGTCACACTCCACCGTCCTTGATAACGTGACTCCATTACGGCAATATCTTGATGGAATCGTTCTCCATGTTCATCGCTGACTTCGCCAAGGTTGTCAGGGAAAAAGTCAAGATGCGAATCGAGCAAATGGATTTTGAGGGACATGTTACAGCCCATAATTCTGTATGCATCTATGCACTGCTTAACAATATGCACATAGTCAACAGATTTGTGATTTCCCAGAAAGTTATCGACGATCGATTTGAATGCCATCCATGCGCGAAGTTCACTACCATGTAACAAGTTCTCGAATTGTTTGTCTGCAATAACTTTCCTAATCTGAGGTCATACAAAGATACCTTCCTTTATCTTAGCATCGCTAACTTGCGGAAACTTTTCTCGAAGATAAGTGAAAGCTTTGCTCGTTTTATCTAACGCTTTTACAAAATTCTTCATGAGCCCCAACTTTATATGTAACAGTGGTAAAATGAAGGTGTCTTTGTTAACTAATGGCTCGTGTATTACATTTTTTATGCCCGAGCTGCATATGATCCCGGATAGGCGACACCTTTCTTGCATAATGTTCCTGTCTGTTGCGGCTGTCCCATTCACATCGGAAGCAACAAAATTTAGTATACCCAGTCTGCATGCCCGTGAGAATTGCAATGACCTTAGGTCTCCACAAATCCGCCATTGGTAGTCATTGTACTTTATTTTTTCCAAACGTATAGCCATATTGTCATAAGTTTCTTTCATATGAACAGGGTAGGTGACTGGAATTGATAAAAATAAATTTCTGTTATGCAATAACACAGCTTTTAGACTAGTCTTGAAAGAATCGATGAAAAATCACCATTCGTTGACTATGTGCTCATGACCGTTTACATCTTTGCAATAGCAAATGTCATCATCCATCTCAAAGTATTGAACAAGTTCTCTGTGTCTATGACGAAATTTAGATATCGGAGTATTGGGCGCTAAAAGATTCCATTCTTTGAGTCGCGAACCGAGTAATTCCGCTTGTCCTTTGGTAAGAGCGAGATCACGTATTAGATCTGAAAGTCCTGAATGGTTAATTAAGTAAACCCCATCATTCACCGGTATGTAATCTGAGTCAGAATTAGTTTCTAAAGCAGGTAAACTATCACTTTCTGATGGTTCATTCACGTCCAACGGATTATGTTCTGGTGGTACTTGGATCGGACACGTGATTGGATCATGAGGCACTGGTTTCGAAACCAATTCAATATTTGAATAAACCACAGACTTTCTAGTTTTAAAAGTGAAACCATGGATATTTGTCAAGCAGAAGTACAATCAGTAGTGTGATTTGTATGTTCACGCCATATTACTGGCACTCCAAAAGGCATTGACTTATGCTTCTGTGATTTTCGTAACCAACCTGCCAATGTATCGAACAAACTGCATTTGGCTTCCAAGAGTTATTTGCATCATCAACTTTCGAATCGAAATAAAGTTCATATGCTTTCTTTAGTAATGGTGTAAAGTTTTTCTGGTCAACACGATCGGTAAAACATCCGCACACGTAACAGAACAGATCAGCCGAATTTCTACAACTTCTAGAAGCCATATTTTGCTCAGAATTATTTCAAAATACAGTAACTATTTGAAAAAATCGCGTAACATATGTCATGCATCTTTTAGCAGTATAAAAAGTAGAATTATGTTGCTTTTTATTAATTTTTAATAAGTTATATAGTAAAAATGAAACGGAGCAAATAACAGTTTCCCAAAAATATATTTATTCACAAATATCTTAAGAACCCGACGTGATAGAGATAAACGGATTTCAGATTTGAAATCAGCGCAAGAAATTGACCTAAGAACACTTATTCTTATATAAGAAAGAAAAATGTTGTTTGTCAGTGTAATTAACCTTATATGTTGTATGTACTGTTGTTTAGATAAACTATATCAGACAGGTCAATCACCTTATATGTCACCATTGTCCTGGTCACCCCCTATGGAGGATAGAACCACTACTACAGGAAGCTTACACTAAACATTCACAAGCTCTTACTTTGATGGTATCTATAGCTTTTTGTTTGACATAATGATGTTGCCAGCTTCATGATCAGCCTTATAATAGTGCCTTGTACAACATCCTGAGGCAGCAATATTTCTTTGTCTTATCAGAGACCCTCGACACTTCAAGAGGCCTTATTAGACATAGAGGAACCCGTTACACACCCATTGAGGCATATTGGGAATATGGTGTTAGGCCCATATTATCTTGACCGTCGGCACATGAGGGGTGATGTGGTCGGCATCACGCCGGCCACCTTAACCTTCCCAGAGTTGCTCTGGTACCCATTTGGGGTTGGGTCAACCCAGGAGCCGTTTGTGGCCTAAAAAATTCCCGCCTCATCTGGGGATTGAACCATAGACCACTGCGCTAGGAAGCCATTTATATTATTAGACATACTTGATGGTTATTTCAGTGTTTTATTTTATTATTTATTTTTAACGCAAACAATTCAAATAGTTATTTGTGTTTGAAAGTTCACTGTGACCTTATAGAATATTTCATGTAGAAAATAATTGTGAGCTCTGTATATGTGTGTATGTGTATGTTTATAAGTATGTACATGAGCGTTTGTCTGTGCATGTATACGTAAGTGTATGTGTTTGTGTATGCGCATATGAGTATGTCTTTGCATGTGTGTATGAGTGATGGCAATAATGAGAAAATGATTACAGAAAAACATATCTCCCCTACATTTTAATATTGTGTATTACAAGTGACATAAATAGAAAAAGAAATCAAGTCCAACACAAAAATCTCAATCTTCAACTCCAGTGTCAAGGCAGTTCAATTATATAGCTCTAGTTTATAGCATTCTGAAATGCCCAGGGTAAAAGAGGTTTTGGGAGACTCAAAAACACACAGTAGAAAACATGAAACAAAAGTCAAATATAGGAGTTAGTCATGGAGACACCTCTAGCTGATAGTATACAACATGAGGAGTTGGCAGACATTTGTTGAAGGCCTAGGCTGTTTAGGGAGCTAAAAGTGATAATGATGATGTGTCATAAATGCCAGGATTGATCAAAATTTGTTTCAGGCTGATTGTGACAACAGCTGTACTAAAACTGAGATACAGTATACTGACTTCTTGGACATACCAGAAAGTAAACAACAGTTATGCTTATTTGGAGATGAGAAAGGTGTGTATAATAGCAATGTTATTCTTTTAAATATATATGTTGGCTACACAATTTAAATGATTTTATTATCTGCACAGTATGACATTTAATACTAAGCAGCGAGTGGGCCTTTGATGGAGAATTAAATCTATTTACAAGTTTTAATTAAACTTGCTTAATGTATACATAATGGAGATAGAGGCTGTTACTGCAGTAACCAGGGCAGTTATTATGTCACACTCTCAGTCCATGCTTTTAAAGGTTCAAAATGGATGTCTGTTGCATGAATAGAAAACATTTATAGAGACTTTGAATCTTCAGAAGCTGGTGTGAATCTACTGTACAAGTCATTCAGATGTATGACATGGCAGTAAGAGTGCTGACAGACTAGCTTTAAGTGCACCTATTGCAGGCACACTGGTTCTGCACAAGGGAGAGATACTGAGGACAGTTAATGATCATCTGTTAGAAAACAACACTGCAGTAGATGAATCAACAAGGCTAAGATAGCTGGAATGTGGCACCAAACATACGAGTAGCAGGTATGACGTATGAGAGGATGCATCCTACATGTATACAGTCAGGATGCTACAGTACAGTAAGCATTCATACTTTTCAACATTTGCTGAGAGAAACTTAGCACCAATGGGTTTGCCTGAGTTGCAGTGATGTCGATCTTGAATAACAATCACATAATTATCAGGAAATTGAGTTTATGTGTTTGTTACTACATTTTGCTAACAAGTTTTAACTTAACATATAAGACATGCATTTCATTATTTATCTTTGCTCATTATTTTTATTATTACAGGTGTTTATTTTTGTCAGCTATGTAACACTCGTTTCCTCCAACTTGATGTCCTGGATAAGCATATAAAAGCAGTACACAGAGATGGAGACTGGGAGTTTGATAATAAATGCAGTGATCTTCAGAATATGTTAACACAGGACAGTCTAAATAACATGAATGAAGCAGTGAATAAGGTTGGAGATGCCACTTTTACTGATGCAGCAAGAGAAGATAGCATCAACCTGAGACTCACTGGTAATGAAGCATATGTGAACCTCATCAACAGTCAGGAAAGGACTGCTACAATATTTGACAACTTGCACAGTAATACATTAGTTTGTAAACATCAAGTCTGTAACATAAATTGTAGTAAACCATTTTCTGTCAGTGAGATAAATGTTCAACTTTGTGTGAGTGACAGAGCTGTTGGAACTTGCAGTGATTTAAGCATTCAATCTCACATGAAACTAAAGGAAAGTAAGTCCTACAAGTGTGATATGTGTGGTGTATTATTTACTGTGAAAGATAACATACAGCAACATAACAGAATATGTAACCAAGAGAAGCCTTCCAAGTGTGATGTTTGTGATGCAGAATTTAATCAAAATTGTAGCCTAAAATTATGTGAAACAATACATACAGGAGAAATTCCTTATAAGTGTGATGGCTGTAGTACAGCATTTGCTCAGACAGGTCACCTGCAAAGACATAAAAGAATACATATAAGAAATAAACTTTACAAGTGTGATGCAGCATTTACTGTAAGAAGTCACCTAGAAAATCAGAAAAGAATACATACAGGAAATGAGCCTTACAAGTGGGATGTCTGTGGTGCTGCATTTACTCTGAAAGGTCACCTAGAGACACATACAAGAATACATACAGAAGAGAAGTGTGATTACAAGTGTGATTTTTGTGGTGCTGCATTTACTCAGAGAGGTCACCTAGAAACACATCAAAGAATACATACTGGAGAGAAGCCATATAAGTGTGATGTCTGTGATGCAGCATTTTTTCAGAGCAGAAGTCTAAAAAATCATAAAAGAATACATACAGGAGAGAAGCCTTACAAGTGTGATGTTTGTGGTGCTGCATTTATTCAGAGCAGAAGTCTAACAAATCATAAAAGAATACATACAGGAGAGAAGCGTTACAAGTGTGATGTTTGTGGTGCTGCATTTACTCGGAGAGGTAACCTAGAAACACATAACAGAATACATACAGGAAATAAGCCTTACAAGTGTCATGTTTGTAGTGTAGCATTTATTGTGAAAGGTAGCCTACAAAGTCATAAAAGAATACATACAGGAGAGAAACCTTACAAGTGTGATGTCTGTGGTGCAGCATTTACTATAAAAGGAAACCTACAAAATCATAAAAGAATACATACAGGAGAGAAGCCTTACAAGTGTGATGTTTGTGGTGCTGCATTTACTCAAAGAGGTAACCTAGAAACACATAACAGATTACATACAGGAAATAAGCCATACAAGTGTGCTGTTTGTGGTGCAGCATTTACTAAGAGTGGTAGTCTACAAAGACATAAAAGTATACATACAGGAGAGAAGCCTTATAAGTGTGATGTCTGTGGTGCAGCATTTATTGAGAGTAGTAGTCTACAAAGACATAACAGAATACACACAGGAGAGAAGCCTTACAAGTGTGATGTTTGTGGTGCTGCATTTACTCAGAGAGGTAACCTAGAAACACATAAAAGCATACATACAGGAAATAAGCCTTACAAGTGTGCTGTTTGTGGTGCAGCATTTACTAAGAGTGGTAATCTACAAAGACATAAAAGTATACATACAGGAGAGAAGCCTTATAAGTGTGATGTCTGTGGTGCAGCATTTATTGAGAGTGGTAGTCTACAAAGACATAACAGAATACATACAGGAGAGAAGCCTTACAAGTGTGATGTCTGTGGTGCAGCATTTATTGAGAGTGGTAGTCTACAAAGTCATAAGAGAATACATACAGGAGAGAAACCTTACAAGTGTGATGTCTGTGGTGCAGCATTTATTGAGAGTGGTAGTCTACAAAGTCATAAGAGAATACATACAGGAGAGAAACCTTACAAGTGTGATGTCTGTGGTGCAGCATTTATTGAGAGTGGTAGTCTACAAAGTCATAAGAGAATACATACAGGAGAGAAGCCTTACAAGTGTGATGTTTGTGGTGCTGCATTTACTCAAAGAGGTAACCTAGAAACACATAAAATAATACATACAGGAAATAAGCCATACAAGTGTGCTGTTTGTGGTGCAGCATTTACTAAGAGTGGTAGTCTACAAAGACATAAAAGTATACATACAGGAGAGAAGCCTTATAAGTGGAATGTCTGTGGTGCAGCATTTATTGAGAGTGGTAGTCTACAAAGACATAACATAATACATACAGGAGAGAAGCATTACAACTGTGATGTTTGTGGTGCTGCATTTACTCAGAGAGGTAACCTAGAAACACATAAAAGCATACATACAGGAAAGAAGCCTTACAAGTGTCGTTGTTTGTTGTGCAGCATTTACTGTGAAAGGTAACCTACAAAATCATAAAAGAATACATTCAGGAGAGAAGCGTTACAAGTGTGATGTCTGTGGTGCAGCATTTACTGTGAAAGGTAACCTACAAAATCATAAAAGAATACATTCAGGAGAGAAGCTTTACAAGTGTGATGTCTGTGGTGCAGCATTTACTGTGAAAGGTAACCTACAAAATCATAAAAGAATACATTCAGCAGAGAAGTCTTACAAGTATGATGTTTATGGTGCTGCATTTACTCAGAGGTAACCTAGAAAGACATAAAAGAATACATATAGGAAATAAGCCTTACTAGTGTTCTGTTTGTAGTGCAGCATTTACTAAGAGTGGTAGTCTACAAAGACATAAAAGTATACATAGCTTAGTGTGAGTGATCGTGCTGCTGCTGCTACTTGCAGTAGTTTAATCATTCGGTCTCACAAGATAATAGAAGAAGACAAATACTACTAGTGTTATATTTATGGTATCATTTATTGAGAAAGAAAACCTACAACAACATAAAAGAATACATACAGGAGAGAATCCTTACTGGCGTGATGATTGTGATGATGAATTTATTCAGTGCTTTCTTCTTATTTGGTCCTTGTTGCTGACTGACAAAGCAATCAGTGACCAACGTGCCTGGTGGCGCCATGTAGGGCAGCAACAAACTGTCTCTACTTTGGTCCTTGTTGTTGACTGACAAAGCAATCAGTGACCAACATGCCTGGTGGCGCCATGTAGGGCAGCAACAAACTGTCTCTACTTTGCACATTCAACAGCCATCCTTCGTTTGGTGCCCCAGCTCTGGTTCATGCTTAGCATTTCAGCCTCTGTAATTCTCCGTCAGGTCGCTTAGGTGAAAGATAACCTACGGCAACATAACAGAATATCCATGTTGCATGGATATCACCAGACCATAGAACAGAAAATCAGATTGATCATATATGCATAAACAAGAAGTTTAGATCATCATTGCAGGATATAAAGGTATATAGAGGAGCAGATGTGGCATCAGATCACCACCTTCTGATAGCCAAAGTAAAAATGAAACTCAAGAGCTATGCAACAATGCAAAATTATAGACAACAATTTAATGTAGGACATCTAAGAAATCAAGAAACAAGAGACAAATTTGCGGTCAGAATATCCAATAAATTCCAAGTGCTCCAACAGCTGGAAGATGTAGAGAATACAGAAGACTGTTGGCAGCAAATCAAAATGGTATGGAATGAGACATGTGAAGAAATACTGGGGAAAAGGGAATGACAACAAAAAGCATGGATAACAACAGAAACCATCAATAAGATAAAAGACAGAAAAAGCAAGAAAACAGATTTAAACACAAGCAAAACCAGAAGTTCCAAAGCCAAGGCTCAAGAAGTGTACACAGAAGCAAACAAAGAAGTAAAAAGAAGTATCAAAAGAGACAAGAGGAAGTATATTGAGGAGTTGGCAAGAGAGGCAGAAGATGCTGCAGCCAAAGGAAATATGAGAGAACTGTATAACAGCACAAAGAAGCTAACAGGGAAATACAAGCAAACAAGTTGCCTCATAAAAGACAAGAATGGAAAACTGCTCAGCAATATACAAAAGCAAATGAAGAGGTGGACAGAATATTGTGAGGACCTTCTCAATAGACCAGCTCCACAAAACCCCCCTGACATCCAGCCAGCAGAAGAAGAGCTACAAATTAATGGTGAAAGACCAACGAAGGAAGAAATAAAGAAAGCCATAAAGCTTCTAAGAGATGGAAAAGCGTCTGGACCTGATGGCATTCCAGCAGAGGTCATCAAAGCAGATATCGACATGGCTACAGAGATGTTATATAAATTACTTGTAAAGTCTGGGAAAAGGAAGAGATACCAGCAGAATGGAAGGAAGGATATCTGGTTAAGTTGCCTAAGAAGGGAAATTTACAAGAGTGCACAAATTATAGAGGAATAATGTTACTATCAGTGCTAGGAAAAGTATTAAACAGGATTATCCTCGAGAGATTAAAAGAGTCCATAGACAAGAAACTAAGAGATGAACAAGCAGGTTTTCGACAAAACAGATCCTGTACAGACCAGATAGCCACTTTGAGAATAATAGTTGAACAAAGTCTGGAATGGAATTCACCACTATACATCGGATTTGTGGACTACGAAAAGACATTTGACAGTGTGGACAGAGAATCATTTTGGAAATTGATGAGGCATTACTGAGTTCCCCTGAAAAACATTAATTTAATAAAGAAAACATATGAAGACATGACATGCAGAGTTTTTCATCAAGGACAGCTTACAGAACCGTTTGGGATAAGAACAGGAGTGCGACAGGGATGCCTCTTGTCTCCATTTCTTTTCTTACTGGCAATAGACTGGGTTATGAGAACATTGACAACAAACAACAGAAATGGAATCCAGTGGACTCTGACTAAGCAGTTAGAAGATCTGGATTTTGCTGATGACTTGGCTCTTCTGTCCCATGGCCTTGGTCGGATGCAGGGCGGGTTGAAGGCACTCGATGGGAGGTCACAGCAGTTGGGTCTGAGAGTGCACAGGAAAAGGACAAGGATGGTGAGAATGGGTGCAGGAAGTGGTGGCGGGGTTGGGCTTGGGGAGGCGCCAATGCAAGATGTAGAATTGTGCACGTATCTTGGCAGCAGTGTAGACGGGGTTGGAGGGACAGACAGTGATATCAAAATGGGAGTACAGGGGGCAAGAGGGGCTTTCATTGCATTGGGAAATTTATGGAGATCAAGAGAGGTTGGATCCGACGTGAAAATGGGGGTCTTCGGCTCGGATGTGAGGTCAGTCCTATTGTATGGCTCTGAGACATGGAGAACAACAAAGACAACAACCAAAAAGCTACAGACTTTCATAAATGGGTGCTTGCGTAGAATAGAGGGATTAAAATGGTATGATAAGGTTACCAATGTGGAACTGATGACAAGAACTAGACAAGTGCCAGTGGAACAAGAGATGAGAAGACGACGCTGGCGATGGATAGGACATACGCTGAGGAAACCTGTTGATAGCATTACAAGGCAGTCCTTGTTCTGGAATCCCCAGGGCAAGAGAGGCAGAGGTAGATCAAGAAGCACATGGAGAAGGGAGCCGGAAACAGAGGTGAAAATGATGAGGAGAACGTGAAAAGAACTTGAGATGATGGCACGTGACAGGAGGACTTGGCATGTGTTTGTTTAAGGCCTATGCTCCTTTGTGAGTGAAGGGTTATGTACATAACATAATAGATGCAGCAGAGAAGCACTTCAGTTGTAATGTTTGTGGTGTAGCATTTAGGTCAAGAGGTCAAATACGGATACATAAAAGAGTACACTTACAAGTAAAGCCTTAAAAGTGGGATGTTTATTGTGCAGCATTTACTCAGAAAGTTAACCTACAAAAACATGGAAGAATACATGCAGGAGAGGTACCTTTTACCGGTGGTTTTTTGTTTCTGAATTAACAATGATGTTGTCAGGGCTGTCTGGCTTACCACATGTGGCCGACGTATCTCTTGATAATGCGAATATGATGTGGGCCATTACTTTGGCTTATGGTGATGACAATGGAACTCGGTAACAATGTTTAATGGGTCAAGACAGTATGACCAAACTGGTGATAAATAGATGCTGGACTCATGGTGAACAGTTGGCGACAAAATAAGATTTATTGTAGATATACTTTGACATCAGTAATGTAGACGATCATCATCATTATATTCATGGCAGTAAAAGTACATAGTCAATAATAATCAACATGGACGTTGCCTGACTGCACTAACCATTACCACATCAAGTTTAACGGATTAGTAGTATATATGGTTCTGACGAAGTGACCATGTTAATATTATTTACGTAGTTATCTATACTAACCGCCATTAAAAATGCATCGCATTAGTTTATGAACCACAACTCGTTGTGCTAAATTTAAAATACATGAAACCACTGATTTTACATTTCTCATCCATTTACTAACCCAAATTTGCTGTATTTTTAATCATGAGAAAATTCTGAACCGGCTCCTAAACAGTTGTCAACCTTAGGTGTAAAAACAAAAGTCGCACTCACTGTCATTCAGCCACAGCCATCATTAATACCGTGTATGACCCCCTACAGCATCAATACAGGTTGGCATTGGCGTCTCATGCTATTGCAGAGTGTCGCGAAAAATGTTTGGGGTATGGCGTTCCATTCTGCAATGAGGGCTCGCTCGAGATCATTCACATTGTTGATGTCATACTGGCGGACCCTTCTGTTCAGTTCATCCCATGCGTGTTCAATCGGATTCATGTCAGGAGAGTTTGCAGGCCAATCCAGTACAAGAAAAGGTTGCTGGGCTAAGAAATTCTTGGTAACGTTAACTGTGTGAGGCCTAGCTGTTTGGAAGCAATTGCGCAGATGTAACAATAGAATTTGGCGATCTTGAGCTAGTGTTGTTACACAAGGTTGACCAAGCCTGGGACGGTCATTGGTGGTACCTGACACCCGAAATCGCTGGTTCAGCCTCACTATAGTGGACTGGTCACAATTAAAATTTCTGGCAACTTCTCTGGTCGCCATTCCACTGCTGAGCATACCAACAGCTTGCCATCGCTCTTGTGACGACAGTCGAGGCATAACAAAAACTTTAACAGACTTTCTTTTGATGAAAACAGATAATGGCTTTTTACTCTCTGAAACTTGACTGAAGCGTGTGCCAAATTTCAATGTGATTCGACTTTTAATAAAGCCAGAATTTATCAAAAACCTTGTTTTGCACATGAAGCACGCAAGATTTGAAGTAAACATCACATCGACAGTAAAGTGGGAATACATGAACTTCATCACTTGCACACTTTTGGGGTTTGAAAATCGCTCACTTGCATAAACATTTCAATAGTGAAAACATGTCACGATTTCGATGCATTTTTAATGGCGGCTAGTATATATTTCTGTACGCTTCAATCAGCTCCTAGCGTTAGTGGGATGCACTAACAACTTGACCTATCTGGTCAAGTTGAATCTCTGCCATAACGTTTACAGGAGACTAAGTATCGGAGGCGAGATACTTAAAATAAGCTGTTTCTTGCTAAATATTTGAAATAAAATGATTCTTGGTATTGCTCATCAAGAATATCATCTTCATCTTTCAGATGATTATAATTTCTTTATAACCATGGCTTTCCTAGACTAAGGTCAAGCACATGAAAAATTCACGTCTATACAAGTCGGAGGATATCTGGATCTGCCTCAAGTAAGTTGCCTGTATAGCAACAAATCACCGCGACATACCGCACCATACCCATTTAATAATGGTGCACGATCTTACGCAAATAATATAACATACAATTAACCTAGATGCGCTCAAATGTGCATCTACAAAATACTAGACATGCACATGAGTATCTCAAACATTTAATTCCCCCTCTATGAATATAAAATAACTTAAAAGTTTACATCGACCCCCGCGAAAAAAAAGATTTTTTTTTTTGTTTGTTTAATAATAGTGAGGTCAGTCAAGTTCCATCAAGCTAAGCAAAAGACAACTATCATTAGCATCATAAGTGTAATTATGAAGAAAGAAAGTAATAAAAGAAGGACATAATATGTGGAATGAGAATAAAAGACCAAATTCAAACAACAGCTGCATGGTAAAGAGGCAGATCAACTATGTACTAAATATGAAATAATAAGCGAAAAGAACAAAAGAAATGGAGTGTCGTATTTTGGTCTGTATTACAACACGTCAAATTTACCGCTGGAAAATATCGAAGATAAACAGTACAGTTATAACAGCCAATAGAAACGCTCCTTTTTCTGTTAGGTATAAGAAACCTTTTTTATACTTGATAGAAGGGCCTATTTTGTGTTTTTGACAGAACGTAGATAATTTTTTTTTTAAACTAAAGATTTGTAAACAGAAAGATATAGCTAAATTTATAGCAGGGATATTACTTAAGAGGATGGTACAAAGACTTCCTCATGGTAATATTTTATTTTAAGAGTAAAATCGGTTTTAGTGACATTTTTACTTCAGGGTAGTCCCCAATTTAGTTAATTAAAGTATGCACAGATTTAAATGTACTGGGCTAACTAAAATATTAATAGCTAGAACGATAGAGATCAATTCCTAGTTTTATTAGAACTTTAAATAATTAAAATCGGCCCACAAATAAGTAAAATAATAAATATTTAAACTTATTCACATTGAACGGTAGGGCTGAAAAACGGGCAGGGTGAAAATTCTTAACGCCAGTTTTTGACTGTCTCGATTGGTCGAGCACGGTGTTATAAAACGCCTTGAACTTGGTCGGATTCTTGCCACTACTAATTTTGAATCATAAGTGATACTAGGAAGAGCGCAAATGTAAACTGTCCATACTTTTGCCGCCTGTAAATAAAGAAGACCTAGAGAACCATTGAAAGCCTGTATTGGCTTATGTATTTTACCTGAGGGTAAGCGATATATAAAAATATTTGTATATAAACATGTTATTTGCCTGTAGTTATCCACTTATGTGTTCGCTGATGTGTTAGAAGAAAAAAATAGGCCAAATGTGTAACAGACTTCCTTACAAACGTGTTTAGTTTTAAAGACGACAGGCCAGAAATGGAAACAGTGTAGAATATTTGCAAATTAGGACACAAGTGCGACTGTAAGTCTAGTAGAGTATATGAATGAGTATTTCTTAATGGAACGACACAATGTTCACGAACAGAAGCTAGGATGCCAGGATATGTTAACATGATTTATTCAAGATGTCACTTGCTTGTTTGAACTTAACCTTATTATGGTATGGAAGACAATCATGGACAAATGGACCAAACTTATGATGTATTAAGGACAGTTTAATCACATGGAACTGGCTGTAGTTGGTAATGAGGTAAAATGTCCTGTGCAAACTGTTAGCACAATGTCTGAGTTTTGTTTATATGTATTGTTGTGGGTGTATGTATGGCATAGTGCTGGACCATACAAGGTTTGCGACAATCGTATATTTTCAGGTTTCATCCTGTATTACTACAAGTTGACGAGTCATTCAATTGAGAGGAATTCTGATGGTGCATAAAGTTCTTCAGTTACATAGAGAGATACCACATATTCCCAGCTTGGAGACAGTCACTGGGTATTCCTGGCCATACTTGGATGCTCATTATTTGTGAAAGATATGTGGACATTATGTTCCACTGATCTGACCATCCAGCCACATATATTAACCAAAGCCACATATATTAACCAAAGACACATATATTAAACCAAAGAAATAACCTATAAATAAACATAAATCAACCACCCATATACAAAATATTATAATGATGACATATGAAGGACTTTACAAACCCAAATATACCAACGTTACAGTCCATGGACATTGAGAACTATTTTATATGAAAGAAAGAAAGTGAACTTTGAATTATATATTCATTTGATTCCCTATTGTGGAAATGAACAGTCCAGTTTTATTCATTTAAGTTTGTAAATAACTTTTGACTTCTTTATTCTTTTCCTTACCGAGAAGATAAACGGTAAAGGACAAATAAATTGTATGTATCCATATTCAGACTTACTTAATTATTCAGTGGAGTTAAAGTTCTGTTATGATATGTATATTTATAGATAGATATTACATTCATATAAATTAATATTCATCCCCTAGCAGAGTCAATATAAACTATTACAAATATATAACCATTATTCACTGTGGGATCTGGAGAGGTAGCAGTTAGGTCTTCAGTACCCAACACTATCATCATACCTGAAGATTTACATAGCTTGACCCCACTTTGATGTCGATACACCCTTACTCTTTTCAGAGAAGGGGGTATTTCTTATAAGACCAGTCTCTTATCTGGCACTATCCTGGTATCATCTGATACATCTTTTTGTCCAGGATATCTTTACTTTTAATAACATCCAAACCTCTCGCGACATGGAGAACGATTATAAATGGTGAAAAAATTAAGATAATTCAACCAAGATGATAAAACATGTCAACATTGTAAAAAAAAATAAGATGCATATCGTTTGTGTGGAAAGCGCAAGTGTGGAAAATGACATGAAACTCAAATCAATTCCCAAAACAAAAAAAACGAGAAGAAAGCAACACAGTCTAAAGTAGTATGATGTGAATAAACACTAGGTAGACTATTTAAACTAATAAGTACTGTGTAAAGTATCATTAAATAGCTATGCGCATAAAATATTTATTAGGCGCGAATGATGCGCTACCATACTATACCTATAGGAAGCTATACCTACTATATATAGCAAGTGTGTAGATAAATTGAACAGCCTAAACAATGCAATCGTGTCATGTGAATGACTGAGAATTAAACTAATTGCATAGAGAAGAACTTTGGATATAGAAAAGTTTGATAACTAAATACCAAAAAAGTGTCACATTTTTTCATCCTAACACAAAAATGTCATTAATTAATCCCTCGTGGAAAAGTGTCATGGCGGATAGTCTTATATATCTATAGTGATGCGCTAACAAGTCAATCACTGTGAATGAGTGAAAATATGTCAAAAGTGTGCTGAAGAAGCACCCTAATGTAATATCATAATATGTCATAAACATCTAGTTAGTAATGTTTAAATAAAAGTTACTCCAAGTTCGATCATGAAGATGAGACGTAAGCAAGTTCATCAAACGAAATGTAGTACATGTTGACATCAATCACAGCGAGTAGTACAAAAGTGTTGTTGCAGCATAATGGTGGTATGAGTGTCAATTAGTGAAGTGATCCAGCATCTCAGAAGATTCTTGTGGACAACAGGACAATAGTAAGCCATCACGTTGTCGGAACCCCGGATGGCTTTGACCGTAAAATAAAAAAGGCTGCAAGGCAATTGCGTACCGTGCAGATTTAGAGTTTTTCAAGTCCTTACTCTTAAGTGCAGTAAGTGCACGTTGGCCCGACTCGACAACAAAGTGGGTGCCAAGTAGAAAACGCTTAACATGAGTATTGACCAAACCATGGCCAAAAGCTCGCGGTCCACCACAAAGTAGCGTTGTTCAGCTGCAGTTAACTTCCGGGAGGCGTATAGCACAGGATGGAATGTTCCTGAATAGTCTTGCATCAGAGAAGCACCAATCCACATTGACGAGGCGTCACTGCGTAAGATTAAAAGAATATTTTTGTTTGGTAACCGCAAGATAGGAGCAGAGGAAAATAATAACTCAATCCTATCTAAAGTGGCCTGGCAATCCTGTGACCACTGAACCATGTTAGGCGACCCTTTCTTCAACAGACTAGAAAGAGTGGCAGTGATAGTTGACAAGTTAGAGATGAAACGATTAACGATATGGAATGACAGAATTGTCCGCGTAAGGGAACAGAGTGATATGTATCTCATGCTGAGAACAATGCTGTGCATAAAATACAGGCACAAGAAACAATACGAAATAATCAGCTGAATGCGCAAAATGACATACAGAAAAATCATGAACATAGAAATTATACTGACGTCAAAAGGAAAATTAATAAAAGTGTAATGATGACTGACTATTTGAGTCATCGTGCATGATAAAGGAGACTCAGTTGACAACGGCATAACTGTTAAAAGTTGAACTAATGTCTTAGCTTGGATTCTGTTCAATGAAAGAAATATATGATTCTCAATAAAGATGCAAAAACAGACATGAATGAATTCGGACACGCATCGAATTTGAAAAGTAAAGCAGTGAGCACGACAAAGAGTCATGGACCAAGAAGATACTGAGCGAACCGGCCCAAAAAAAAGGTAAATATACCCACAAGATTTATAAATGCACGAAGAACTAAGTCCGTACATTTGGCTAATAAACCAACAGTCAATGCACAAGAGCAGTTGCAAACAACGTGACTGGATGTAGATTCAGCCGTGGTAATAAAGTTGGCGTGTGAAAATCAAGAAATTTCAGCCAGTTTCAATGCATTCCTGATAAGTGTTGGACTAAAATAATTTCCTAGAAATTAACATCACACAAAATATTATCTTTATGTGGATTTTCATTGTTTTATTATTTTATTTTGCTTTGGAACAGCTGTTACAAAACATCGTCATCATTAGAGGAAAGTATTACCAAGGTTGACACATTTACTAATTAAATATCTTATTCTTGAAATCTAAGGAGCCGAGATATTTTAATTTTATTCTTTGTTAAAATCTTGAGGAGAAATTACAGATTCTTTGACCTAATTTCATCTTAGCAGCCAGCAGCCATAATGTAGGTTAGTCAGTTTTATAGGTCAGGGATAACAAAAACAGAAACATAAAGGGGCAGAAAGACAATGGACAAGAAGTATTACATGTGGATGGATGAATGTGGAAATGAAAGAGTTTGTGGGAGAGGATGGACAAACACTAGAGGCATCATTGCCATAAGTATTAACGTTTTATGTAGTTTTTGTTTGTAGGTTTCTCAGTGACTACAAGAGGGAGTGCTTATTAACACGGCATAATAATTGTATACCTGAAGATGAAGTATGGCTTAAAATTGGGGGTGGTCATGGAAAAGAAGTTTGAAAGTTACAATGCAGGTAGTGAATTTAGAGAAACCTAAATTCTAGACCCAATACCATCCTATTAGCAATGGCTAGAGTCAGAAGCACATGTATTAATTTAGAAATATTTATGAATGGCATGAAAGCTCAGATACAGTCATTAAAAGCTTTAGAATGGGAAGGGAAAAAGTTATTGTTTTTTTATTTATGGATTATGACTTTTTGATGAAAATTTAAGGTTTGTCTGGAGCTCAAGGAACATACCCGTATCTTTGGTGCCTCAAGCCAAATAAGATGATTAAGACTTCACTGCATAACAGAACTTTCAAACAAAGAAGTCTGACCATGTTAATGAGAGATCACAAGAGATTCATTAAATTTATAAATGGAAATAAAAAAAAATAATTGCGTGTTACCACAATTCTTTACATCAGCATTTCTCAAACTGTGTTCCATGTAGCACTAATGTTTTGTGAGCTATTGAAAGGTATTTCATGAAAAAATGTAGAATCAGTTGCTTACAACTTATTTTCTAACATTGAAACAAATAAAGAGGGAAACCTGAGACCTGCAAACAGTAAATAAATAATAGTAACACATAAAAGTCTGTTTCAGGCTCTCATGAGAAATAAAGAGGTCGAAAACCAGACAACAGAAAAATATCAAAAGTGAGAGGCTTACCGAGAATCAAACCCAGGACCTTCCAAACTGCACCACCGCCTAGCTACATAAGCGATTCTCACTATCCTCCCTGCCATCTGGGTACCACAGCAATTTCTCAATAGACCAGCTCCAACAAATCCCCCAGAATCCAGCCAGCAGAAGAGGAGCTACAAATCAGCTGTGAATGACCAAGTTTAGAGAAGAAATATAGAAAGCCTTAAAGTTTCTGAAAGATGAAATCACAGCTAGTCCAGATGGCACTCCAGCATCCTATGCCATCCCTTCACCAGCTCTCTTTTCTGATTCTGTAATACTATCAATTTGTACAGTGAAAAAAAAAAAAAACATAAAATCCAAAGATCAGCGAGAAATATCAGTGAGTGGAAATAATACAAAAACTTGAGGTAAGCTAATGACACAGTCTTAATGGAAAATAGTGAAAATGAATTGCAGGAAATGATTGAAACAGAAGTGACAGAAAGTGAAAATAAAGCTTTAGCCTTAAAGAATAAAATGCAGAGCCTATAGAAATCTTGCAGAAAACGACTTCTGAATGGTTTCTCAAAGTAAATGGAACAGTTTTAAACTTGGTCAGTGACAGTGGATCAAAGAAGAAGAAGAAGACCTGTGAACATTAATAACATCGGATTGAATATATATCACAAAAGTGATGTGAAAAAAGGACCAAGTAAAAGCTGCATTCTATTTAAAATGAAAAGCATTTCAAACAACAACTCTTCATACTGTGCAAGTGAGAAAGTGAGCTTTTCAAAGTTATATGGGACCAATCCTAACATACAGAAGTGAGTTATGGACAATTATTAAACAAGTAAGAATAGCACTATATGTGACAGAGATGTGGTTTTACAGAAGAATGTAACAAATAACACGGGCAGCTGTCACATCGTTATTTCGCTGTGCATTTTATTTGTAGTGATCGTGGAAAAGCCAGTCGGGAAAGGACGAAGTTAGCCGAACCGGTGGGTCATGTGACTACCGGAAGTCGGGGAAAAAAAGGCGCAAAATTGATGAGTGAGAATGTAGTCTCTGTCTGGAAAGGACATGTTTGCTTTCCCTTGTGCCAGCGAGATCGCTGTGCGTTATATATTGGAATACTGTAAACTGAGTGCCTGCTATGTTATCGGATTGTGGTGATAATTACGTTGTTAAGTCGAGAGCAGTGAAATGTCTAGATCGTATTGTCTACAAGCTGTAGTTTGATAGTATGTCAATGATTTTGAGGCTAGAAGGAAGTAATTCACTTTTTTTTTTGTGTGCAATCTTATGAGAAGAAGAAAGATGGAGTACATCGTGACCATAGGAAAGAATGAAGGGAAAAAAAGATTGGGGACGATAAAAAGAGAAGATACCGGTACTGAAGATATACCCATATATATATATATATATATATATATATATATATATATATATATATATATATATATATATATATATATATATATATATATATATATATATATATATAAAACTGAAGCACATTAAAAATGCACCACCTGTATAATCCAGGAACAGAGTGTGAAATGTAAATATAAGTGTTTACAAGTTTACATATTTGGAATAAAACTACTTCAGACCTAAGAATCTTTTATATTTGGACATGCGCCCTAATATAACTGACTAGGTTGAACGGGATGTGCCTCGCCAAAATGAGGCAAAAGTTTTACATAAAAAATAAAACATATTTGAAATCTTTATTCATTTTCCTATGAATCCATGCTGGTCATTAATTTGTACATTTGATTGCTATTAAATTCATTGCATTCTCTGCAGGCAAGGGAGAAAACCAAAAATGCAACCAATAAAAGAATTCATTCACACTATCCTCAGTATCTGGTATGTCCACCGTGTGCTTGCAAACAAGCTTGGCAGCGGCTCCGCATGGAACGCACAAGTCTCTGAAGGAAATTCTGAGGAATCAAGTCCCATTCACGTGTAAGAAGAGCAGCTTCGAGCTGTTGCAGATTAGCTGGAGAACCTTGCCTGTAGACTCTGCGTCCAAGCTCGTCCCACAGATGTTCTATAGGTGACATTTCTGGTGTGAGGGCAGGCCGATCAATCGTCACAATGTTCTGCTGCTGTAGATATTGCTGCGTAATGCATGCGGTTTGCGCACGTGTATTATCCTGCTGGAGAAGCTGCAAGTCTGGATAATTTGTGAACGCAGGAGCAGCCAATGCATCCAGAACCTCATCTCAATATGTCACAGCATTAACATTTCCACGGAAGACATGAAGAGGCAAGCGATGGTGAAAACTGAATCCTCCCCAAATGTGAATACTGCCACCTCCAAATCGGTTGGGCTGACGAACACAGCAATCTGCAAAGCGCTCTCCACACCGTCGCCAAATCTGCATACGTTCATCAGCAAAGGATATGTTGAATCTGCTCTCGTCTGTGAATAGGACAGCATTCCACTGCAGTCTAGTCTATCTGACATGTTGCTCTGCCCATTGCAGGCGCTGCTGACGATGTCTGTGAGTCAAGTTTGGCCCAACATAAGGTCGTCTTGCAGTAAGGCCTGTATCTCTGAGTCGTCGAATGACTGTCATTCGAGAGACTTGCCCACGTCTACCCACTATTGCTCTTGCTGTTTGACTTGCCGGGAGAGAACGATTCCTTAGGTGACTCAGCACAATATGACGATCTTGCGCAGGGGTAGTAACTCGTGGTTGGCTACTCCGAAGTCTATCCCGGGCACTGCCAGTTGTTCCGTAACGTTCATTGAGACGTACAATAGTGCTGTGGTGGCAATTCATCCTTGTTGCAATGGCCCGCAAGCTCATTCCGGCCTCCAACATACCAATGGCTCGTTGGCGGTCGTTTTCAGATAGTCGTTGCATTTCAAGCACATGTACTGGGTGTTTTGTCTCAACGGCCTTTTTATACCGAGTATACTGCCACAACGCGTACACATTTTCAGGGTCATAGCTGTTGGGAATCGTGTTGCACGTGTAACTTTCATTGTTTTTATGTAGTCTGTACACAAACCCGTGGGTTGAATCATGCACTTTCCATTCCAGCAGCCATTCGCTCTCTACCTCATGACAAACACGGGGAAAATCCATTCCCACATTTTTTCCCCAGCTTCTCGGCATCAGTATAAATAATAGTGGTGCGCTTTTAATGTGCTTCAGTATATATATATATATATATAATATATATATATATATATATATATATATATATATATATATATATATATATATATATATACATACATATGGGACATTGAGAGGCAATGAGCGGTAGCACGTTAGTGCAAGAACGGTAGCTCAAACCCATTCGTCCACCTTCCCGTCCCTCAAGCAAGGCCGGTGCTAACAAATTTGGTGCCCCCTGCAAGTTTCGAATTGGCGCCCCAAAGCTGCTCGCAGACTAACGCCTGCTCGCAAATATCAGCAATTCTGAAAATTGTATGTATAATTTGTAACTTCGTAGATAAGAAAAAACCGTCTTCTGTGTTATGACAAAAATCTTTATTTAGCAATATAACATATGAAAATGCAGTTATTGGTTGTTCATTATCAAAAATTGGGCATTCTGAAACATAAATTTGATTTTCATCATTGCGTACGTCTTTGAAATGGAGTTCAGTAACAGCGTGTTGAAAAGCATTTTCCTAATCCACTTGGATCATTTTCTCATTAAGAGCCGGGTATAATTGATTGTCTTCAGTTTTAGGAGCCTCGAATGCTTCATTTAGGGCACTCATGAGTTAGCTCTGACTTTTTGATAAATTTATCAATCGCGTCGGCTTCAACTCGTCATTTCTAGCTGCTTTCCGCTTTCTATGTTCTGCACTAGAAAGTTTCTTTTTGTTTTTGTGAATACTTATTGTACTCGTTGTAATAAGGGTCTGACAATAAATAAAAAATTGTAAAATGTTTCTATGATTAACTAACTAATAAAAAAAGCTTGAATGCTGGAGGCGCCCTTTCGCATTTGGCACCCCTAGCCATCGGCGCCCCCCTGCTTTCCAGACCTCGCATATAGCCAAGCGCCGGCCCTGCCTTCAAGTTCAGTGTATGACTCCCAGAAGCCACTAGACTAAGACGATGCCTGCCATCCCCAGGTCAGAGTCTCGATCGACAGGCTAAACTACGTTGAGCAGTTTGGCCCAGCTCTGTACTACATGCCTGTGACTGGCGTCTTACATAGACTAGCACAGACACAAACCACCCACTGCATCTCATAGTAAAGGCACCAGGGTGCACATCGTCACGATCCCTTTGATCAACCAGAAGAGCTTGTGCTGATGAAATATCTGACAAATCATGGATGTTTCCACAAAATATCGGTTACCCAGTGGCGGTGACTGTACAACGGTGAGCACCATTGAGTTGGTTTGACATTGTATTGAAACTGTCTGGGCCGGGGTGGAAGGGCACACCCAAGCAACAAATCTAACATAACAAGCGATCAGAACAGCAAGAGAAGTAATATTTTGCCACCGATAAAGTAAAAGTGACTACCATACATTGTACACATGGGACATGAGGATAAATACCAAGATAAAAGAAAGTTACAAGCACCCACTCCTCGTAATGTAGCCCTAGATATACGAGCTCGGACGTCGCCTCTTGATGTAGCCCTAGATATACGAGCTCGGACGTCGCCTCTTGATGTAGCCCTAGATATACGAGCTGGGACGTCGCCTCTTGATGTAGCCTTAGATATACGTGCTGGGACGTCGCCTTTTGATGTAGCCCTAGATATACGAGCTCGGACGTCGCCTCTTGATGTAGCCCTAGATATACGAGCTCGGACGTCGCCTCACAAAAGGTCAAAGCCGAACTTACTACCCTTCGGCTAGAAATGGTAAAAAGTGCGCAATAAAGGAGTAATTTTACATTCTACAATGAAATATAGAAGAAACAGGAAATAAATCTTTGAAATTAAAGAATCTGCTGAAATATCAAAAAGTCCAAATTGCACTGATTCAAGAAACCCTACTAAAGGAGAAATCCGTCAATTTCACAGGCCACACAATGACAAATGCCATTGCCATAACAGTTGTCGATGTTGTTCTTTGTAAGGAACGATGTAAAGGCAGAAGTCGAACGTCTTCGAACCGATGACGAAATTTATACACAACGAGTGACAGTCTGGAGAAGTTACAAATCCTCCAGATAAATTTATAGAATCTACTTTGATGATATAGGAGAACAATCGTAGCAGGGGATGTCAACGCTTACTCCCCACTCTGTAATGTTATGATGTATGTATATAAGCATTACCTCGTCATCTACACAAGCACACACATGTTTCAGAAGGCACTCAGTAAAAGCATGTTCAGTTTGTAGCCATGTTTATTTACAGGATGTCGTACATGTCAAGATTCGCATTATATTACAATGTGTGGTTTCGTATTTATGTATTATATTACATCCCCCCTTTTTTGAAAAAAAATGTGTGCAAACATTTCCAACGAAATGTTTCATGTGATAAAGGATAAGTATGTGTAATGCTCAGTGTGAGTATATATGTCACTGTCTGTATCGGCTGGGAGGTGTCACTGTACGGCCAGAACGAGTGGTGTAAAGTGCTGGTGGTTCTGCGGAAGTCCCTGGTTTAGCTTGAGTTGGTTGTGATTTCGGCCTTGGCGCTTGTTGGTTTTGTGGGGCACCAAGGTCTGGAGTTACTGCATTGTCTGTTGAAAGCATGGGAATTCTCTGTTCTGTTGTATTCTGTGGGATTTCTCTTATGTCCACTCTGTTTTGCCTCAGGAGGTTGCTGCTGCTGTCTGGTCTTAAAGTATAGCTCCTGGGTTCAGGGTTTCTGGAAATGATTGTTGCTTTTGACCATGTGTCATTGTTGTGGTTGTAGGTAGTCACATGCTGACCAGGATATAATGGTGGTAAGTCTTTAGCACATTTGTCATAGTTGGATTTCTGAACTTGCTGACGATGCTGAAGTTGATCATATGTGCTGTCTCTATGTTGTGGACGGAAGTGGACCTTAGATGGTAGGAGGTCTTTAATTCTTCTATCAAACATAAGTTCTGCTGGACTGTCGATCTTACTGTCTACCGGTGTTGTTCTCCATCTCAAGAGTGCTAGGTGTACATCCTCTGTTCTTGTTTTCTTCATGATTGACTTGATAGTTTGTATCTGTCTCTCAATGAAACCATTAGATTTAGGGTATCTAGGTGATGATGTTGTGTGTTTGATCTTCCAGTCCTTAGTGAAGTTTCTGTATGCTTGACCTGAGAAATGTGGACCGTTGTCTGATCTAATTTCATCTGGGATGCCAAACATGCTGCAATACTTCTTTGCAATGTCTGCAATAACAGCTGATGGTGAGGGTTGTGGAAGTTTCTCAATGATGGGAAATTTGCTGTAGTAATCAGCAATAATAAGATAGTCATTATTGTCGATTGAGAAAATATCAGTTCCTATAATGCTCCAAGGGCTCATTGGTATGTCTGATGGTATGAGAGGTTCTCTGCACTGCCTATTTGCATGTTCTTGGCAAATTGAACAGTTTTTACATAGTGTTTCTATGTCCTTGTTTATCTGTGGCCAGTAAACATCTTTTTTTGCTCTCAGTTGTGTCTTCACAATACCAAGGTGACTATTATGGAGCTGTTTAAGGATGATATCGCGTTGTGTTTCTGGTACAACAATGCGATCTCCTTTAAGGATCAGACCATCTTCGATGCTTAACTCGTCCCTCATCGAGTAGTATGGACGGATGTGTGTTGGAACTTCCCTGATAGAGCTTGGCCATCCATGGTATATCAGTTCTTTGAGAGAGTTAAGGATAGGATCTCTCATTGTGTCTTCTCTGATGTGTTCAAGCCGATTATCGCTAAACTTGACAAACTCAACTTTGATGTTTGGGGTAAGATCTGCTGTCTTGTTGGGGTTTGGTAGTCTGCTGAGAGCATCTGCAAGACCTATATCCTCTCCTGGGATATACTGAATATTAAAATCATAACCTTGTGTTTCCAATAACAGAGCTTGTAGTCGTGGTGGTGCTGAAGCTATTAGTTTTTTTATGAATCATCTCAAGTGGCTTGTGATCTGAGAGAATTGTAAATGGGCGGTTGAAAAGAAATGTGTGGAAGCGTTTGATTCCAAAACGTACAGCTAGCATTTCTCTTTCAATGTTTGCAAGTTTCTTTTCGCCAGAACTTAATGATTTGCTTGCGTAAGCTACAGGACGAAGTTCTTTGGCATAGTGTCCTTCAGGATTTTTGTCTGGTTGCAAAAGTGCTGCTCCTAGGCCTTTCAGACTGGAATCAACCATGAGAAAAGTGGGTGCTTGCATGTCATAGTATTTCAAGCATGCATCAGATGATATGAGGGTCTTCAAGTGGTTGAATATGTGTTGGTAGTCTTCTGACCATTCATACGGAGTTTCATTCTGTAGTAGAGATCGCATAGGTTCTGCAGCAGCTGACAAATTTGGTATGAATTGTGCTAGGAAATTGACAGCACCTAAGAATTGTTGCAGTTCCTTCTTTGTAGCTGGTGTTGGCATGTCATGAATATCTTCAACCTTTTTAGGGTCTGGTTTTACACCATTCTGGGTGTACAGTAATCCAAAAAATTGTATCTCCGTTGCCTTAATTGTACACTTTTTGCTGTTGAATGTTAGCCCATTGGCCTGTGCTACATGCATCAAGTTAATCAAGTTACGGTCGTGTTCTTGTTCTGACCTGCCGCAGACTACAATGTCATCCGCAATAGCCACTGTACCAGAACATTGCTCAACAATGTTGTCAATCTTCTGTTGAAAGATGTCTTGTGATACATTCAAACCAAATGGGAGTCTCTTGAAACAATATCTGCCGAATGGTGTTCGAAAAGTTGTAAGGAGTTGACTTTCCTCTGCTATCTCAACACTCCAGTATCCGTGTACAGCATCTAGTTTAGAAAAATATTTGGCATTGTGGAATCTGTGAGTTATCTCTTCCACTGTATGCATTTTGTGTGGACAGCGCTTTAGACTGTTGTTTAAGTGTTTTGGGTCAAGGCAAACCCGAAGAGAACCATCCTGCTTCAGAACGGTTGTGATACTACTACACCAATCAGAATGCTCTTCAACCTTTCTAATAACATCATTCTGCACCATCTTTTCTAGTTCTGTGGCAAGTTTCTGTTTAACATGTATAGGATACTTTCTAGGTGGGTCTATCTTTGGCTCAGCGTTGTCTTTTAAAAAGAATCTTGCCTTTCCTGGAAGTTTGCCTATTCTGTCGAACTGTTCTGGGAATCGCTGTTTAAGGTCATCTACTCCAGTGACGTGTAGAGTAAGATGTTCTTTTTTGTCAGCTTTAATGTTGTTAATAGTTACCATACTCAGCTTTTCGCACATTGGTAAACCCAAAATTGCAGGTCCTTCAACATCTACCAAGTAAAATGTTGACGATGTCCATTCAGAGTCTCTGTATAAACATTCAAGTGTTACTGCTCCGAAACAGTCTATACTTGTTCCATTGTAAGCTCTTAGCTTTGTCCTGCCACTCCTACTTTTTATATCCCTTGTGGGAAATCCTTGCTCATCCACCTTGTCAGGCATGATCTGTCTGAATATTCTTAAGGGTAGAGTGTTACCTTGGGCACCTGTGTCTATCTTGAACCGAATATATCTTTCTTTGTGCCTTTTAATTCCTGGTATTCGGAATTGTACCTTGCAGAAAGCCTGCGTTCTCTTTGGTTCATTACTGAAAGTTAGTATCTTCACAGTATCAAATGTGGAAGGATCACTTTCTTCACTGGAGTCAAGGTCCTCAGTCATCATAAAGTGTGTTTGTTTTGATGACTCTCTGCTGTGAAGGTTGTGTTGAGCACTGTCTTGTTTCCTCTTGAAACATAATTTTATCCAGTGGCCCCTCTTTCTGCAGTAATGATATGTAGAGTCTTTAGCTGGACAGTGGTTTTGTATGTGGTTTAGGCCACAACATTTACACATAGCACCTCTGCTTGTGTTGTGTTTTTCTTGTTGCTTTGAACCAGTTGCTTTGTTTTGTTTGGGTTTATAGCTTTTTACTGCATCCACCTGGGCTGTTACTGTACCTTGCTGAATTTGTTTAATGTTTAGTGCTTGTGCCTCGTGTTTCCTGCCTTCATCCAGAAGTTGTTGTAAAGTTAGTGTATCACTCTGGCTCAGTATCCATTTCTGGAACTCTGGCATTGGTGTGCTGAGAAGGATCTGTTCGATAATTCGCTCTTTTTCTTCTTCTTTGTTAAATTTGCATACACTTGTTTTCTCCTTGATGCGAGTGAAAAAATCATCTAGACTTTCACCAAGTTTCTGTCGCAGGTGGTGAAGTTCTAATCTTGCCGCTCTAAAGTTCGTGTGCTTTATTATCAGACGTTTTTCAAATTCGTCCAATATGGCTACGGGGTCTGTCGCCGACTCCACAGGCATGGCGGTAGCAAAACTGTTGTAAATTTTCAAACCTTCATCGTCCAATGCTTCTAGGATATATGGAGTTAGGGTTTGTCCTTCCAGACCAGTGGTCTTGGAATATAGATCTATGCGTTGGCGCCATAACAAGAAAGCTTCACTCTTATCATCTTGACCGGCGAATCTCATTTGCGGTGCGTTGCGATATTGTTTCGCCGCCATGGCTGACCTCGATGACGAAAATTAGCCGAATAAACTGTACTCACGTGTTATCGTGTAGCTGTTTTGCGTCAGTCCGGTATCCCAACGCTGCCACCATGTAATGTTATGATGTATGTATATAAGCATTACCTCGTCATCTACACAAGCACACACATGTTTCAGAAGGCACTCAGTAAAAGCATGTTCAGTTTGTAGCCATGTTTATTTACAGGATGTCGTACATGTCAAGATTCGCATTATATTACAATGTGTGGTTTCGTATTTATGTATTATATTACAACTCTAGATATACCAGAAAACGAACCCTCAGGACAGGCAGCCATCCTCCAAAATGGAATATTCCCACCAACTCTCTGCCATAAAGCTAGTAGAACCAGCAGCTGACCAGACTTAACATTAGTGTCTGCCGACCACACCAACCAATGTAAGTGGAGGTGTCACAGATATATGTAAATAGTGCAGCAGTGACCGTCCACCTTTGCTTCCCCATCTAGGTTTATAATTTTTGCTACGAAAAAAACCATGCAAATCGCGCCTGTAGACTCACTTTTGAAGCCACTCATATTTTTTTTCTCTTTCATGCGCTAATGAGCGTTTACAAATTTTCGCACCCGACCGTCTTAACAAGAGGGGAGAGAACCGAGGTGTTTACCTGGGTTCTTGAGCGAGCTGAAACGTCAATCATCGATAGTGACAGATCAGACAGAAGCTCGCGTAGAGATAATTTAGATTCTTTGAAGAGGGAAAAGACGGGCAGAAATTTAGCAGTGTAACTGTTTGATGGCCGTGATCCCAGGGGACGTTGTGGTAAAATGGGATGTTATAAATTTTTATAGGGGACTTAGTGTACTGACTGAGATCAGCTGTGAAGGTATCTATATCTAATAAGGGTAGTGTAATATAGATGACCTTACTTGCTACCACATATTTATACATCAGTCAGAATTATTCTGGAATATAGTGATGACTACGTTGAATGTCTAGGGTATGTATATGATGAAGTGTAAGTCACAACAACAACAGACAGATAAACAATTTAATTTATTCCACCACACTTGACAACACTGTGACACTCACACACATGTAACTGTTGCGTGCATATTTTGACGCACATATTACAAAAATCGATATGGCTATTTAATATGGGAAAAATATAGACATTCATTCATTTGTGTATGAAAATGCTGTCTATGGTAAAAGCGAGAGAATCCATGTTTGATTCACACTTTTGATTATAGGAAGTAATCGTTCTTGATATTGATCCGGCGCATGGATTTTGTTCTCATGCCTGTACCTATTTCTTAGGGCCAGAAAATAGATTAATTTGCTTATTATGTTTATGGCCTGAATTCATATGTATTACATATTATTAGTACAAGTAGAATCAGTCCTATATTGTATATTTTTGATGGGTAGGCAGGACTAGATTCTTGTTATTCCGCTCTAGCGGAAGTATGAGTTGTCTTGTCTAGTCGTGATGAGTTCCGATGTACCGTGACAATGGCGGGTACGCCTTTTCTAGGGCTGGCAGATTCTTAAGGAAAAATGATTTATGAAGTGGTTTTCCTTCTATAGGAGATTGTTCCTCTACTAGAGTTTGTGTTAGAGACTCTCCTAAGGTACGGTACCATGTATGATTCGGACTCCATGTAATGCCAGTCCCTGTTATTGATGATCTCAGGTCGGTTAGACCTAGCTGGAATTTTGTGCTTCGCAACGCTAGGGTCAAGTTTGTATCGACGGAGATGACGGGCTCCATACTATAATTATGTCTACGTGAGGTAACTGGATTACTGTAGATCTGTATGGAGGAACTTTATGAAATTATGCATATGTATTGCAAATTAACTTTGGCTTATAAATATATCCTCCTGTGAGCGAGTGAGCGACAACTCAGGAAGGCGGCCATGTTAAATTCCTGTCATCATACTTTAGTATCACTGTCCAAAGAACGGGGCATGTATCTTATTACTCGGACAGTGACAAGGAGATCTCAATCTTGATAGAAACCCCCTTTTCGTGGTTTCATAATATACTACAAACTATGGACGTCAAGCAACTTTAGTTGTTTACCGATCCGCCTTCACTGACGCGTTTAGTCAGATAGGGGATGCGGCCATAATGTATCATGACATTGAACTTTTGATGTACTACCCATTATTTATGAATGTGTCATGACTTCAGATCTGCTATGTATGCCTACAAATCGATGTGTCAACATACCCATGATGTACTCGTATGTCCCAGTGTGTACGTCTGAATAAATTGTGTAAACAAAGATCCTAACAGTCTGCATTGGTGCCTTGTAGACACATGTGTATGAGTGATTATATTGGTCAGCACACGAACAGTACACCATTCGCGTTAATCACACTCTACACTTCTACTCCATACATACACCATCCTGCGTCGGTTGAAGTGACCAAGTTTAGGGCCTGCTTCCCCTGGAGCCTTAGAGGGAAACTACTGTTTACAGCTGCCTTTGCCTTCCCTAACTTAGGACTAGGGTGAGTTACCCATTTACAGCTGGGTAGACTGGAGCATGCCTGATCTCAACAACACACCACGCTTCTTTACAGACTGACACTTTACAGCGTGGGAAAGAAAGAAACTTTACAGTGGTGAGCCAGATCTCTGGGTCCAGCCTACGCAGTCTTGTGTTGAGAATCACATTTTACAGTTACAAGAACATTTGTTTGACCACATCAACACCAGTAGGACAGCTATACAATCAATGTCAGCTTGACCTGTTCTGACAAGAGTAGCAATATCTGGGTCAGCACTTGTTGACATTTGGCACAATACAGTCAGTGTTCTAAACCAGTGATTGTTTATCCTGGTGTAATAGTAGAGCAATGTTGAACAGAATGTGCAAATTTCATCGGTGGATCTTCTAATGTGCTCAAAAAAATTGGACAGTGTAATAGTTAGAATGCAAATCTATTACTCAATAAAGTGGTAGTCTAATTGATTAAAACTGAGCATACAGTACTATACATTGCAACGTCAACACATTGCATGATATGATACACACATTGATGATTTATATATATTTATGTTTATATATTATCTGTTTATATGTGTGATTGTTATGTCTTTGCGGGCCTGGATGGGAGGTGACTAGAACAGGAAATACCGAGTGATATTGGTCTTGTTCTGGCGTTCTATAGGGAGCAATTTCTTAATTGAAATTTGCATGCAACATAGTTTGCAAATATTTGGTTAGTTGTGACGACTGTTTCATATTTGTATTTGTAACATTTTTTCTGTTCTTTATTTTTGTTTAATTTGTTTGTATAATTGTAGGTCTCATCTTTCCTTTCATTTCAGTTTTTTACACCCTTATGTTTATACACTGTGGCGTTATTTGTCTTATTATCTTATTGCAGTTATCATCACAGTTTCTGTGATCATTTTTTTTCATTTCTCCTATTTAATTTAATTTGATCTCTGCAAATGTGTTCATATTGTCTTTTCTTGTTTGTCCTTTGTAATGTTTTTAGTTGACATATGACATAGAAGTTATAGTGGTATACACTGATAGTATAGTACAGATCAGTACTTTATGATTAATTTCCACAGGTACCCAATTGATCTTTGATTACATTGAGGTATACAAGACCTTTGTAAGGCTTGTCTCCCACAGTATTTGAGATATAGTTATTGTTGTCCACAGGTACTCAAGTTATCATTGGTTATTATAAACCATACAAGTTTTTCACTAAGACTAAGTCTATGGTATAGACTTGTCTCCCATTAAAGTGAAATAAGGTAATTTATTTACTTTTTCAGGTTTCTGATTTAAGAAGACAAGATGTCTACATTAGATTATTTTATTGCACAAGGAAAATCCCTTGAGAAGACTGGGAAAGACTTAGAACAATGGGCTGTTGCTCAATATGACAAAGCATTAGCTGCAGAGGAGAGAAAAGCTGCTGCTGAAGAGAAAAAAACTCTGGCTGAAGAGAAAAGATTAGAAAGAGAAGCTGCTGCTGAAGAGAGAAAAGCTCTGGCTGAAGAAAAAAGATTAGAAAAAGAAGCTGATATTGCTGCTGAACTAAAGAAATTGCAGATGCAAGTGGAGGAAAGGAGATTTGATGCAGAACAGAAAAAATTAGAAGTTGCAGCTGAACAGAAAAAATTAGAAGTTGCAGCTGAACAGAAAAAATTAGAAGCTGCTGCAGAACAGAAAAGATTAGATAGAGAGGCTGAAGAGAGAAAAGCAATAAGAGAACATGAGTTTGAATTAGAGAAATTGAAATTGACAAGTATGAGTAATGTTAATCAGGCATCTGGTGGTAATGGTAAACCCTTTGTGTACAAGGTCAAGGTACCAGCGTTCAACTCTGCCAGTGATGACATAACATTTTGGCTTTCTAGATTTGAACGGGCTTGTCGAGCTCATAATGTTGACAAATCACAGTATGTGAATCAGTTGTCTGAAAATCTAAAAGGGGACTCTCTGAGTAAGTTATATTTTGTTGAAGAGGCCGACAAGGATAATTATGATGCTGTTAGGGCAGCTTTGATAAAGAGATATCAGCTGTCTGAGGAAGGTTATCGTCTTTTGTTTAAAACAATGAGACCTGAGGTAGGTGTAGAATTCTCAGAATTCATCTCAAAAGCACGAATTACACTTTCACGATGGATTGAATTATCCAAAACAGAGAAAACATTTGATGGTCTTACGGATTTATTGCTAAGAGACAAGGTCATGTCTTCTGTAAATAAATCATTCCTAGAGTTCTTACATGAGCGTAAACCTAGTACATTAAAGCAAATGGAAGAATATTGTGACCAGTATGCCACGGCACACCCTGACATGATTCTTAGTAACTCTAACATTAAAGAGAGTATGCCAGTTGCTTCGGCAACAGAATATAATCAGAATTACTCACAAATTCCAAGGAGCTAAAAATAAATTTGATAAAAAGGTTAATTGGAATAAGTATCAAAACCAAGATAACCACTCAAATCAGAGTTCTTCTTTGAAGAACTGGAATCGGGCTGATAGTCCCCGACACGCGAGGGGTACCCATAATTTTAGACATTCTCGAAAGGGGAGTAGCTATAGGAACTACCCAAGTTCTTCATGGAGAGAAAAGAACCAATATTACAGGGATACTCAGTATAATGAGCGTGATGATTATGATCATGAATATTATGATTCAAACCCAAATAGGGGTTATAAAAGGGGAAATAATAATTATAGAGACAATTATAACCGAGGTAGATCACAACACAAAAGACATGGTAAATCGTATTACCAGGCTAACTCTGCACAACAGGAGTTCCATGACACCGGTAATCAGAATAATGATAAAAAAGACTCCAATAGTGTAGCAAATTCCGCTTTCGATTTTGCTAGAGCATCTGAGTGTTCGCAATGCAAAACATTATTCGATCCAACCACAGTTTCTACTTTAAGCTGCGGTCACCCGCTTCCCGCGCTCCATGCGTCAATCGCGCATAATGGAAGGGGTGCTCTTGTCTTTAATAGGGGCCTAATAGATGGTACTCCGGTATCAATTCTTTTCGACTCGGGGTGCACTACCATCGGAGTGAGGCAATCACTCGTAAATCCTTCTCGAGCTACAGGCAATATAGTCAAATGTGTAACATTTGGTGGCACATTGGAGAAGTACTCCACTGCCATTATCAATATTGCTACGCCTTTCTTTACAGGAGAGGTGCAAGCATGTCTCTTGCCGAATCCGATCGCTGATTTTATCATCGGTCGCATTCATGGAGTGAAAGAATGCACTCCACAACAAATTTCTAATTGGGAAAATGTTAATATGCAATCTGCTAATGCAGTAATCACTAGGGCTCAAGCTCTTAATATGCCACAATCTTCACATTCTGAAGATAATGATGCGCAGATCCAAGATGATCCCTTGGAGATTTCCCATGATTCCTTTTCAAATCCTTGTGCCTAAAAATATGAGAGTTAAAATCTTACAGCACGCTCATGATTCGCAGTGTGCTGGACATATGGGTTTTTCCCGTACTAAAGCTAGAGTTCTTCAATCTTTCTTTTGGCCTGCTGTGAATAAGGACATACGAATCTATTGTCGATCTTGTAAAGTATGTCAAGAGATTAAATCCAGAGGTCCACGCCATGATGCACCTATTCAGGCTGCAGACATTCCCATTCGACCATTTCAAAAAATGGCGATAGACATCATTGGTCCATTTAAGATAAAGTCTGCTAGAGGACACCAATTTATTTTGACGTGTGTTGATATATGCACACGTTGGCCGGAGGCTGTTCCTCTAAAGAGCATAACTACTGCTGATGTCGCAGATGCTCTTTGGTTAATATTTTCTCGTCTGGGGTTTCCAGCAGAAATATTATCCGACCATGGTACCCAACTCATATCGGATACCATGTCTCAAGTAATGTCGACTCTTAAGATAGAGAGATCGCTGAGTAGTATTTATCATCCTATGTCCAATGGGATGGTGGAACGTTTGAATAGAACTCTGAAAAACCTACTAGGTAAGATAACAGAAGATCATCCTCAGGATTGGGATAGGGTTTTACCCGCGGCTTTCTTTGCATATAGAGAGGTCGCCAACGAACATACAGGATTTTCTCCCTTTGAACTTGTCTTTGGCGCGAAACCGCGAGGTCCTATGTCCTTACTTCATGATCTTATAACTGCTGATAATATTGTCGATGACACAAAATCCTCTTATGAATATGTCATCGCACTTAGACACAAGATTATTGAAGCATGCAAATTGGCAACTGCTTCTTCTGAATTTGCGAAACAGAAGGCAAGGGAATTTGCCAATAAAAAGAGATGCTTGCGACAACTTTGTCCAGGTGACAAAGCATTTGTCTTGCTACCTTGTAGGGAAAATAGACTTCTTATTTCTTGGAAAGGTCCGTACGATATAATATCAAAAGTTTCCGATGTTGACTATATCATCGATATTGACGGGAAGCGTAAAACCTTCCACATCAACATGCTCATGTAATTCCATGAACGTCCTGTTTATTTACAACCTGTTTTCCAGGCAACGGACGATTTTCCAGTCCAACATGGACAATACTCATCTCTGTCAGTAATACAGGATGAGGAAACGAGTTTCTCGGATGTAAATTTACCTTTTCCAATGATTCCTCTTCACTCTAATGAATCATGGAAAGATGTTGCAATTTCTCCAGAATTATCTCCAGGAGAGCAGAAACAAGTTTCTACTATGTTAGAACAATTTCAGGATGTCCTTACTGACATTCCTGGTCAAACTGATGTCATTCAACATGACATTATTCTTACTGACCATAGTCCTATAAGAGTCAGACCGTATCCTATCCCGATACATTTTCAAGCACAGGTAGAGAAAGAGTTAGATGAGATGATAGAGTTTAAAATTATTGAACCATCCACATCAGCATATTCTTCGCCGATGGTTATTGTACGAAAAAAAGACAATAACATACGTCTTTGCGTGGATTATCGCAAATTGAATCAAGTGACTAAATTTGATGCTGAACCTATGCCTTTACTAGAAGAGCTACTTACGAGACTATCGAATTCTCATTTCTTTACTAAACTCGATTTGTCTAAGGGATATTGGCAAGTTCCACTATCCGAACACGCCAAACCGTTTACTGCTTTTTCGACGCCTAGGGGTCTATTCCAATGGAATTTCATGCCTTTCGGTCTTATGAACGCCCCTGCAACATTTGTACGCATGATGCGTCGAATCCTATCTCATCGCTCAGATGTCATTGCGTATCTTGATGACATCTGTCTTTTCAGTGATACTTGGAACGATCACTATAATGGGATAAATGAACTATTGTCTATCTTACGCGAGCATAACCTGACAGCGAAACCATCGAAAGCATGTATTGGTTTTAGCGAAATATCTTTCTTAGGACACCGTGTTGGTCATGGGTTCCTAAAAACAGAAGACCATAATACAAGTAAGATACTTAACATTTCTATTCCTAAGACTAAAAAGCAAGTGCGAAGTCTCTTAGGTCTAATACAATTTTATGGACGATTCATTCCGAATCTGTCCTCTATTATGTCACCTCTTTCTTCCTTGCTAAAGAAAGGGTCTCCTAATGTAGTCCATTGGACTCAAGAATGTCAATCCTCTTTGGATAAGGTTAAAACTATGTTTTCTACTTCACCTATCCTAGTATTGCCTTCTAAGGATAAGACATTTATTCGTCGTAGTGACGCTTCATCCACCGGGATTGGAGCAGCACTAATGCAAGAGTACTCTGGAACTCTGCATCCTGTGATGTATATTTCTCGGAAATTAAATGCCGCAGAGAAGAATTACTCGGTCCTAGACCGTGAATTATTGGCTATGGTTTGGTCAATCCTTAAACTGCAAAGATTTCTTCTGGGCGCGCATTTCATTGTGGAAACTGACCAGAAAGCTCTTACGGCTATTCAGAGTAAAAATCTGAAGAGCGCGAGATCAACGCGATACGCGATTGCTCTACAGCCATTTCATTTTTCGGTGCGAGCTATCCGTGGGTCAGAAAATGTGATGGCAGATATTTTGTCTAGATGCCCACATGATTCATAACTGTTATACAACTTTGATACAGTTGTTTCTATGTTGAAATGTGTACACATATGTAATATATCATATATTGATTGTAACACTACTTAGCGGTTCATTGATATTTATTCACCGCTGATCTTTCAATGTTTTTCGTCTTTGATGATCATGATGTTAAGATATCTTAGATGAAATTTATGTATAAACTAATGTGGAAATTGTGTCATTGCTAATATTGTAGTATGCGTTGGTGACACCTCTCTGGAAATATTAATACTTAGAGAAGTACCTTCTCTAAGGTCAAAAAACTTATGCTTATCATCTGCGCATTGTTATTGGTGCGTTGTGAGCCTATTGTATGTTGCTCCTAGATGTATTTCAAAAAAAAAAAAAAAGTACCATTTTTTTTCCCGAGGGGTGTGGTAATCTGTTGCGTGCATATTTTGACGCACATATTACAAAAATCGATATGGCTATTTAATATGGGAAAAATATAGACATTCATTCATTTGTGTATGAAAATGCTGTCTATGGTAAAAGCGAGAGAATCCATGTTTGATTCACACTTTTGATTATAGGAGTAATCGTTCTTGATATTGATCCGGCGCATGGATTTTGCTCTCATGCCTGTACCTATTTCTTAGGGCCAGAAAATAGATTAATTTGCTTATTATGTTTATGGCCTGAATTCATATGTATTACTTATTATTAGTACAAGTAGAATCAGTCCTATATTGTATATTTTTGATGGGTAGGCAGGACTAGATTCTTGTTATTCCGCTCTAGCGGAAGTATGAGTTGTCTTGACAAGTCGTGATGAGTTCCGATGTACCGTGACAATGGCGGGTACGCCTTTTCTAGGGCTGGCAGATTCTTAAGGAAAAAATGATTTATGAAGTGGTTTTTCTTCTATAGGAGATTGTTCCTCTACTAGAGTTTGTGTTAGAGACTCTCCTAAGGTACGGTACCATGTATGATTCGGACTCCATGTAATGCCAGTCCCTGTTATTGATGATCTCAGGTCGGTTAGACCTAGCTGGAATTTTGTGCTTCGCAACGCTAGGGTCAAGTTTGTATCGACGGAGATGACGGGCTCCATACTATAATTATGTCTACGTGAGGTAACTGGATTACTGTAGATCTGTATGGAGGAACTTTATGAAATTATGCATATGTATTGCAAATTAACTTTGGCTTATAAATATATCCTCCTGTGAGCGAGTGAGCGACAACTCAGGAAGGCGGCCATGTTAAATTCCTGTCATCATACTTTAGTATCACTGTCCAAAGAACGGGGCATGTATCTTATTACTCGGACAGTGACAAGGAGATCTCAATCTTGATAGAAACCCCCTTTTCGTGGTTTCATAATATACTACAAACTATGGACGTCAAGCAACTTTAGTTGTTTACCGATCCGCCTTCACTGACGCGTTTAGTCAGATAGGGGATGCGGCCATAATGTATCATGACATTGAACTTTTGATGTACTACCAATTATTTATGAATGTGTCATGACTTCAGATCTGCTATGTATGCCTACAAATTGATGTGTCAACATACCCATGATGTACTCGTATGTCCCAGTGTGTACGTCTGAATAAATTGTGTAAACAAAGATCCTAACAGTCTGCATTGGTGCCTTGTAGACACATGTGTATGAGTGATTATATTGGTCAGCACACGAACAGTACACCATTCGCGTTAATCACACTCTACACTTCTACTCCATACATACACCATCCTGCGTCGGTTGAAGTGACCAAGTTTAGGGCCTGCTTCCCCTGGAGCCTTAGAGGGAAACTACTGTTTACAGCTGCCTTTGCCTTCCCTAACTTAGGACTAGGGTGAGTTACCCATTTACAGCTGGGTAGACTGGAGCATGCCTGATCTCAACAACACACCACGCTTCTTTACAGACTGACACTTTACAGCGTGGGAAAGAAAGAAACTTTACAGTAACATTCTATAAGACTATCTTAAATGAGTCACTGGTAAATTTTCAAATATCAATATGTATTAAGTACTTTTCATTAATATATATGTGTCCTGATTCAAATACAAAGTGAACCAGGAATCACAATCAATTTTAATTACAAGTTATATGTACAGAATTTATCAATATGAATCTTGTAGTGACATATTTTATTAATCTTATCCTATGTGTGTCAGTTGTGTAGTAGTAATATGAGGTAATACTGGTGTTGTTTTTTCAAGCTATGTGGTTATTTGTCATCATGACTTCAAGTGTTTATTTCTGTTGGAACTAGTATTGGAGATGTTCTCAGTTCCGTTCATTAAAACAATTAATTTCCCCTCTTATTTTTATACAATGTCAGTTTAAGATGGGGTTACATAATGTTGAGCTCCGCTGGCCACATAGGCTTAACTTTCGCGATGGCGGCAGGAAAAGACTCCTCTGCTCGATTGCTCCCCTATGTTCTGGAGACACCTCACTGTTTGCTATATGGACCAAGGAGTATGCTGTCCGCCTCTGGATTCAGCAAAGCTCTGACCAGGTACTGCTCAATAGCTTTAGGACCACAGTCCCTGAAACAAGAAGGTTGTACCTCCTACTTCAGAACTAATTTATACTCTATTTCTACACTGAGCACAATACATAACAAACACTGAGTTCAGAGCGGTAGGCCAACTGCTATCTTCATCTGAAACAATTTTCACCAGTATATTCCTCCCTAATGTTCACTACGCCTCTGCAATTCCAGCATTATTTCTTTCTAGTCAATAAGATAGGTGTCATTGTACTGTTTGGCAATTCCATGTAGTTTTACTTTCCTCCGACACCTTCTGTTCAGGCTGGAGCATTATATAGGCTTTACCTCAAGTTCGCTACTGAACCACACATATATACAGACATAAATTATCAATTTACATTCAATTTTCATTAAAAGATATCAAATATTTCAAGCTTACCACAATTCATGGAAATAACACAGAATTACGTTGACTGGCACTGATTATATAGCACAATTTCGATCTGCCGATGTCCCAGGCTTTTATTTTAGAAAAATAGGCACTGGTGCTCAACGCACTGATTCTGTAGTAAGTTTATTTGCAAATGTGGTGCTGACCTGACGCCTCTAATTGACTATATTGGCAAGTCTAACCAATCATGCCATGTTTACCCAATCGTTTGAAAAAAAGTACTCCTACTCCCGTTTCCCCTGACAACAGAAGATAGTATTTATAGTCCGACTAATCGTGTTTAGCCTTACATTTCTTGCGCTCCAATCAAATCGGATTTAACATGGAGACCCATTTCCCGTACAATGGTGGGGTGAAAATCTGCCACTGAGCGATTCTGATTCTAGTGTTGTCTGACATCCCTCACTATTTCTTTTGGCTATAATTTGGTAATTCCTAGACTATTTGCGTAACGTTTAACATATTATTTGTCAGCAAGTCCTAAGGAACCCAAATATATATATTTAATGGAGCCAATATGCATTTTCTTCTAGGAAAGTATGCACTTTCTTCTACCACCTCCTCACTTCCAAACTTTAGGATGTCTGGGTACTGTCATGTTTTCAAACGTAAACCAGTATAATGTCATATTTCCTAATAAGCGTTTTTCAGGATTTTAAAACCTAACTCTGGTATGGGTAGTGTTTTTTTTTCACTGTCGATTTGAAAAAAAGCTAGTGCTTGTGGCCTTACACGCGTGATGGCAGCAATTGTGTATCGCGCGACTGTGGTAGTATTGCCTGCGTTCCGGCTTTCAGCCTCTCCCTTTCTTTCTATCTTTAGTCCATCTGTCTTTCGTTTTTTTTTTTGGTAACGTAGTGTATAAAATGACATGAATGGAATTTTAAATCTAGGTCAACTTGCGTATCTCAAGGTTTTTCTTAGAAATGCAGCACATGTTTTATCGTAGAAAGCGGGTATTGAAGCAGTAGGCTTTTACTATCAACGTGAAACGTTACAATTTGCAGACGCAGGAGAAAACAAGGGGGATTTCGAGTACAGTCATTGTGACAGCACTGTTCTTTACCATTCTTCTTTCCTTTTATTGAAGTTATTTGTTAGGCTTTACATTTACGTTTTAATTTATATATGTGGATTAGAATATTTCACGACATCTCCCCTCTTAAAACAGACATCTTATGTCAGTCCTTTATTCTATATACACATAGATAAATGTAAGTCAACTTGACTTTACTCTGCTGTTGTGCTATCATGGTTTTATGTAGTTGGGTCCATTCAGAGTAGGCACTACTCATGAAATCTGCCTCAGACCTCTACAACCAATAATATTTTTCGGTTATGTTACTGAACAGCCGCAAGTGTGACTGCTTGTCTTAATGCTGCTTCACAACCCGTATTCACCATTTCTCTTCTCTGAGTCTGCGCAATGACATGTCCAGAGAACATTAGATTTTCCTCAAAATGTACGTTATGAGGAGATAACATATACCTGGTGATAGCAGAGTTTTCGTAGTGGATCCCATAATCTTCTTATTAGCCTGTATGAAACATTCGGAATATCCTCAATCAAAGAGGCAACTCAGGGATTCATTACGTTCCTCCGAATTGTTTCCATCCAACAATTTTGTCTGATCTCAGGTTTTACTGGAATCTGATAGTATCCTTTACTCAGATCCACTTTTGAGAAATATTTAGCTTTATTTAGTCTGGCAAACAACTGATTTGTATCCGGCAATGGATCCACCTGTCCTTCTGTAATAGCATTCAGTCTCCTGTAATCTATACAGAGTCTATGTTCTCCAGAGGGTTTCCTTAAGAGTACAACACCGGAACTATACGAAGATTCACTGTGTGAAATAATTCCTTCCTTCAACAAATAGTCTATCTCTTCCTTCAAAGCTTTCTCCTTAGCAAAAGGAATCGAATATGGTTTCATACAGACAGGTGTGGGGTCTATCAGTTTCATATCATATTCCAATAAGTTTGTATGCCCAGGTCGGTCTGTTAACACCTCTGTATGATTATCTAGAACCTGTTGCACTCTCTCTTTCTGAGTTTTCGTTAAATGTGTACTGATTTTCACCTGTGCCGCTGTCTCACAGGGGTGTAATGGATATTCAAATGATGAAAGTGGTTCCTTTTTCATCTCCATGGCGATAGACAAGGTCAACAAGTGTGTCTCTTCCTGATGTTCTCTTTCCAAATATTTCTTCAGGAGATTCACATGATAGATTTTTTTCTTTCCCCTTCTTATCTATCTTATAATTTGTTCTAGACACCTTCTCTAGAACTGTATATGGACCTTGCCATCCAATTTGTAACTTATTCTGACTCCTGGGGAGAAGAAGCAGTACCTTCTCTCCCACAGCCAAATCTCTGTCTTTCGCCTTCCTGTTATAATAGGCAGCATGTTTCTTCCTGGCTTGTTTCAAATTTTCATTGGCAAGTTTCCAGCCAGTTTTTTAAACGAGTGGTCAGCTCATTCACATATTGGTATGAGGATGTAATATTTTCCTCTGCCTTTTCATCAGTCCACGTTCTTAACAGCGTTACATATGGACCTTTAATTTGTGGACCTATTTGTCCATGCACATGCCATGGTCCTTTCCACCCGAAGCTCTATAGTGATGATTTTTCTTGCCAGAATTATCAGTCACAAAACGACCGCTACCAATTTTTCTTTTGGGGCTTTCTCCCCACTTAAAATTCTTGATGAGAGATTTCCTCTCTACATCTTCTTCCTCCAGTTTGTTTAAGTCCGATTGAGGGATTTTCGGCTTATCCTGGGGTAAGACATCTTTTTGCACTCTCCGCATAGTGGCCATTGTAAAACAGTTAAGTGAAGCTTGTCCGTGAAAAGGGGCTTCCCATTCCCTTTGGTCCACTTTATCAAATTTATATTCCTTTTTTTTCAGGCCTAATTTTGCCCCTTGGCGTGTCCAGGTCCTGATCAATGTTCCCACTTGTGGGTGTTCCCTCATGTGCTATGCTACACCTTTCCACAAAATTCTCAATGTCCCATCTTGCCTTGGGCCAATAATAATTGTGAGCCACCTTTTGGATGATGGTACCTATTTTCTCATGGTCCCCATCTGGTTTCACATGTAGGCTCCTTATTAAGTCTGCCCTATATCTTTTAGGAAGTACCAGCTGTCCCTGACCTTTGGATCTAGCTCCAGTCTTCCTATACATCAACTTGTTTTTCATGTAAAAATCTCCCTTGCCTGGAGTTGTATGACAAGTTGACAATTTCCTGAAACAAGGCTTGAGGGTCTTGTCCCCAGCCTGTGCCTTCCTCATCTCTTCTGGAGTGGTATCTAACAGAATATCCTCCTCCTTTCTTGAGGTCGACCTGACCTGAAGGGTGGCCATATACACAGGTTTCCTTCTACAATGGTCAGTGTCATGATTGTCCATCTGACAATTTTTACACCACCTTTTTCCTTGGTTGAAAGATTTTCTTTCATCATATTTCCTTTCATCGAATTGTGGGGTTTTATTTTTATTGTCATACCGTGGCCTATCAAACTGGTGCTTACCTTTGTTTTGATCCCTAGGATCAAATTTATTAAAGTTCTGTGGTGCCCTAAAATTATCCACCTGTTTCTTTTTATTACCTGTTACCTCTGCTTGAGCTGCTTGATACCTTTCAGCAACATTTAGCAACTCACCCAGCCTCTCTGCACCTTGTTCCATGAGAAACTTTCTCAGGTCTGGAGCCATGGACTCTCTTAATTGTTCTATAAGGATCATTTCCTTAAGATCTTGGGTTTTCCCCAGAGAAGTCCATTTCTCCAAGTATGTCTCTATTCGTGCAGAGAACTGGTGATAGGTTTCACCTGACAGTAGTTTAGCATTCCTAAATTTTTTCCTATAAAATTCTGCGTTCTTTTCATATCTTAACAAAAGAGCCTGCTTTAGCATGTCATAATTTTCCTGATCACCTCTGCTCATTTTAGCAAAAACTTCATAAGCTGCCCCACGAAGTCCTTGAGATAACTTTAAGCTCCACCTTTCTCTCTCTAACCCATATGTGGTAGCTAATAGTTCATATCTATTTAGATAGCTCTCAATATCATCGTCTTTCTCAACAAAATGATCTAAATGAAAAATTCATAGCTGAGGTTGAGGCTCCCTGGCTAGCAGTGGCATCAGAGGTAAAGGGACTGGCACCATTTTCAGGAGCATGGCCTTGAAACTCAAACTCCCTTAGTCGTAACTCATGTTCCCTTTGTAATCTTTTATCTTCTGCTTCCCTTTCTGCAGCCAATCGCTTGTCTTCCCTTTCTGCAGCCTGTCTTCTTTCCTCGGCCTTCCTTTCTGCAGCTAATCTTTTGTCTTCTCTTTCTGCCTCCAATGCTTTAGCCTCTTTGTCAGCCTCAATCTGCAACCTCTTAGCCTCAGCCTCAATCTGCAACCTCTTAATTTCTTTTTCAGCCTCTAACTTTCTTTCGGCCTCTTTTTCTAATCTTCTTTCTTCCCGTTCAATATATTTGTCACATTCAGCAGTGACATAAGCAATCATAATTTGCCCGTCCATTCCTAACTCTTTCGCAGTCTGTACAGCAGCAGATCGAAATTTTGCCAAGTCGGCCATTGTCTAACATACAAATGTAACAATTCAATCTATCAATAATTATCTAAGGACACTACAGGCACTGAGAGCTCAACGTTATTTATTTTCACCCAAGGATACTTTTTAATTCTTATTATTCCCTGAAGTGAATTACCCCCAATATTTTTAATAGGGAAAGATTCAAAATCCCGAGAGCGAGACCCCAATATATGTGGTAAAGTGGGATATTATAAATATTTATAGGGGACTTAGTGTACTGACTGAGATCAGCTGTGAAGGTATCTATATCTAATAAGGGTAGTGTAATATAGATGACCTTACTTGCTACCACATATTTATACCTCAGTCAGAATTATTCTGGAATATAGTGATGACTACGTTGAATGTCTAGGGTATGTATATGATGAAGTGTAAGTCACAACAACAACAGACAGATAAACAATTTAATTTATTCCACCACACGTGACAACACTGTGACACTCACACACATGTAACATTCTATAAGACTATCTTAAATGAGTCACTGGTAAATTTTCAAATATCAATATGTATTAAGTACTTTTCATTAATATATATGTGTCCTGATTCAAATACAAAGTGAACCAGGAATCACAATCAATTTTAATTACAAGTTATATGTACAGAATTTATCAATATGAATCTTGTAGTGACATATTTTATTAATCTTATCCTATGTGTGTCAGTTGTGTAGTAGTAATATGAGGTAATACTGGTGTTTTTTTTTTCAAGCTATGTTGTTATTTGTCATCATGACTTCAAGTGTTTTTTTTTGTTGGGACTTGTATTGTAGATGTTTTTAGTTACGTTTATTAAAATAATTAATTTTCCCCTCTTATTTTTATACAATGTCAGTTTAAGATGGGGTTACATAATGTTGAGCTCCGCTGGCCACATAGGCTTAACTTTCGTGATGGCGGCAGGAAAAGACTCCTCTGCTCGATTGCTCCCCTGTGTTCTGGAGACACCTCACTGTTTGCTATATGGACCAAGGAGTATGCTGTCCGCCTCTGGATTCAGCAAAGCTCTGACCAGGTACTGCTCAATAGCTTTAGGACCACAGTCCCTGAAACAAGAAGGTTGTACCTCCTACTTCAGAACTAATTTATACTCTATTTCTACACTGAGCACAATACATAACAAACACTGAGTTCAGAGCGGTAGGCCAACTGCTATCTTCATCTGAAACAATTTTCACCAGTATATTCCTCCCTAATGGTTACTACGCCTCTGCAATTCCAGCATTATTTCTTTCTAGTCAATAAGATAGGTGGCAGTGTACTGTTTGGCAATTCCATGCAGTTTTACTTTCCTCCGACACCTTCTGTTCAGGCTGGAGCATTATATAGGCTTTACCTCAAGTTCGCTACTGAACCACACATATATACAGACATAAATTATCAATTTACATTCAATTTTCATTAAAAGATATCAAATATTTCAAGCTTACCACAATTCATGGAAATAACACAGAATTACGTTGACTGGCACTGATTATATAGCACAATTTCGATCTGCCGATGTCCCAGGCTTTTATTTTAGAAAAATAGGCACTGGTGCTCAACGCACTGATTCTGTAGTAAGTTTATTTGCAAATGTGGTGCTGACCTGACGCCTCTAATTGACTATATTGGCAAGTCTAACCAATCATGCCATGTTTACCCAATCGTTTGAAAAAAAGTACTCCTACTCCCGTTTCCCCTGACAACAAAGGATAGTATTTATAGCTCGACTAATCGTGTTTAGCCTTACATTTCTTGCGCTCCAATCAAATCGGATTTAACATGGAGACCCATTTCCCGTACAATGGTGGGGTGAAAATCTGCCACTGAGCGATTCTGATTCTAGTGTTGTCTGACACCCTCACTAGTTTATTACTTACTTACTTACTTAGTCGTTCCCCTTCTACCGTGAGGTGTAGAGGTTTGGAAGAGAGAGCCCCAGACCATTCTATCAGCTGTCTTCTTCCTGGCCTGGTTCCATTCTAGTCCTCGGTCCTTCAAAGATTGTCTAATGTTGTCCTCCCAGCGGACTCTGGGTCGTCCTGGAGGTCTGGATCCCTGGCTCTTTGTTTCCCATGCTTGTCGTGGTAGCCGATCTTCTCCCATTCTGCAGACATGGCCAAACCATCTTAGTTGGGACTGTTCTATTTGGGTCTGCAGCGGATGGGATTTTAGGCCTTGACGGATCGTCTGGTTGCGGACCATGTCTCTTCTTGTTACTTCAACCACTTTCCTCAATACCTCATTTCTGAGGTTTGGATCTGGCTTTTGTGGGTTGTAGTCATTGCCCACGACTCGCATCCATATGTCAAGACTGGGACATAGGTGGAGCGGTATACAGCCATCTTCGTTTTCTTACCAACCTCTTTCTTGCTGAGGAATCCACGATTTATGGCCTGAAAACGTCTGCCAGCTGCTGCTTTTCGAGTGGCCAACTCTTCTTTGATGCCTCCCTTTCGGTCTATAATAGCTCCGAGATATTTAAAGTGGTCGACCTGCTCCAGGACCTGTTCTCCAACTTAATCTGATGTTTTCTTTCTTCTCGTGATATCACCATGGATTTTGTTTTAGTGCTGCTTATGACCATCCCTCTCTTCTCCAGCTCTTCCTTCCAGACTTGCAGGTTGGATTGGAGATGTGCCTCTGATTTAGCAATCAGGGCAACATCATCAGCAAATGCCAGCTCCGAAATTTCGACCTGTCCCATCTTCCAGTACCACACTGAATACTTTCTTGTTCTCTCCTTACATGCCTTGATGACATCGTCCATAAGGAGTATGAAGAGGTAAGGTGATAGGATATCACCTTGTCTTACACCAGTGGTGGCCCTGAACTCTTCTGACTTATGGTTTGCTGTCCTCACATAATTTCTGCAAGACTTGTAGAAGCTCTGTATAGCATGAATCAGAGGTGCTGGAATGTTCTTCCTTGCCAACCAGTCCCAAAGTTTGCTCCAGGGGACCCTGTCAAACGCCTTTTCCAGATCTATGAAACAAAGATGGATCTCACTCTTATACTAAAGGGCCTTTTCACTCAGCTGTCTGAGTGGGAAGATGAGGTCTTGAGTACTTCGGTTTGCTCGGAATCCACACTGGACCTCATCCGATTGTGGCTCAGCTAGGCGTCTGAGACTCTGCTCTAGGATTCTAGAGTAGATTTTACCAGGGACACTGAGAAGGGATATGCCTCTATGGTTTCCACATTGTCGATTGTCACCCTTTTTGAAAAGTGGTGTTATGATGGCAATCTCCCAATCCTTTGGTATGGTCTTGTTGCACCATGCTGCCTGTAGGACCTTTAAGAGTAATAGGTCGCCTGATGCTCCCATGTACTTAACCATTTCTGGTGTTATACCATCATGCCCTGCTGCTTTGCCCATCTTGATTTTCTCTAGTGCTGCCCTCAGTTCTTCCATCTTTATGTCATCTTCACCATCATTGGTTTCCTCTTCTGTGTCAGTGGTTATCATTTCTGATGATTCATCATGCTCACCATCCAGGAGTTCTGAGAAATATTCTTTCCATCTTTCCATTACTTCCTTCGGGGCAGTAAGCAATTTGCCTTGCTTGTCCTTTATAAATTTGAGAGGGCATTGTTTTTCTTTCCTCATGTTCTTTAGGGTCTTATAGAACAATTTCTGGTTTTCTTGTGCATCTTTTTCTAGCTTTTCTCCAAATTCTTGCCACTGAGCGATTCTGATTCTAGTGTTGTCTGACACCCTCACTAGTTTATTTTCGCTATAATTTGGTAATTCCTAGACTATTTGCGTAACGTTTAACATATTATTTGTCAGCAAGTCCTAAGGAACCCAAATATATATATTTAATGGAGCCAATATGCATTTTCTTCTAGGATAGTCGTGCTGTTACCACCTCCTCACTTCCAAACTTTAGGATGTCTGGGTACTGTCATGTTTTCAAACGTAAACCAGTATAATGTCATATTTCCTAATAAGCGTTTTTCAGGATTTTAAAACCTAACTCTGGTATGGGTAGTGGCTTTTTATCACTGTCGATTTGAAAAAAGCTAGTGCATGTGGCCTTACACGCGTGATGGCAGCAATTGTGTATCGCGCGACTGTGGTAGTATTGCCTGCGTTCCGGCTTTCAGCCTCTCCCTTTCTTTCTATCTTTAGTCCATCTGTCTTTCGTTTTTTTTGGTAACGTAGTGTATAAAATGACATGAATGGAATTTTAAATCTAGGTCAGATTGCGTATCTCAAGGTTTTTCTTAGAAATGGAGTACACATTTTATTGTGTTGGGGAAACGCGTGTATGCTGCAGAAGGCTTTTACTATCAACGTGAAACGTTACAATTTGCAGACGCAGGAGAAAACAAGGGGGGATTTCGAGTACAGTCATTGTGACAGCACTGTTCTTTACCATTCTTCTTTCCTTTTATTAAATTTATCTGTTAGGCTTTACATTTACGTTTTAATTTATATATGTGGATTAGAATATTTCACGACATTAGTCCAGCTTCGGAAATAAAATGTAGAGGTGCAGAACATTTCTAATGGCTAAAGGATAAAGTTTCCATCACTGGTATTGATCCAGTAATTACTTCTGGGCCAGATGAATTTTTAGTGAAGAAAGTTCGTGAAAATCTCAAAACTAAGAGTCTTAGCCGAAGAAAAAGTCAAAAGTTAAACAGCTAGCTTTCTGACCAAGTAATTTGTATGCAGAATGAAAGTGCACGTTTGGTTAGGCCTGCCAATATAGTCAATCAGAGGCGTCAGGTCAGGACCACATGTTCAAATAAACTTACTCCAGAACCAGTGCGTTGAGCACCAGTGCATATTGTTATAAATAAAAGCCTGGGACATCGGCAGATCGAAGTTGTGCTATATTCATTGCCATTCAACGTCACTGTGTAATATTTCCATGAATTGTGGTAAGCTTGAAATGTTTGATATCTTTTTAATGAAAATTGAATGTAAATTGATAAATTATGTCTGTATATATGTGTGGTTCAGTAGCGAACATGAGGTAAAGCCTATATATTGCTCCAACCTGAACAGAAGGTGTCGGAGAAAAGTAAAACTACATGGAATTGCCAAACAGTACACTGACACCTATTTTATTGACTAGAAAGAAATCATGCTGGAATTGCATAGGCGTAGTAACCATTAGGGAGGAATATACTGGTGAAAATTGTTTCAAATGAAGATAGCAGTTGGCCTACCGCTCTGAACTCAGTGTTTGTTATGAAATGTGTTCAGTCTGTAAATAGATTATAAACTAGTTATGAAGTAGGAGGTACAACCTTCTTGTTTCAGAGACCGTGGTCCTAAAGCTATTGACCAGCACCTGGTCAGAGCTTTGCTGAATCCAGAGGCGGACAGCATACTCCTTGGTCCATATAGCAAACAGTGAGGTGTCTCCAGAATACAGTGGAGCAATCGAGCAGAGGAGTCTTTTCCTGCCGCCATCACGAAAGATAAGCCTATGTGGCCAGCGGAGCTCAACATTATGTAACCCCATCTTAAACTGACATTGTATAAAAATAAGAGGGGAAATTAATTGTTTTAATGCCAGGAACTGAGAACATCTCCAATACTAGTTCCAACAGAAACAAACAATTGAAGTCATGATGACAAATAACAACATAGCTTGAAAAGAGCAAAACCAGTATTACCTCATATTACTACTACACAACTGACACACTTAGGATATTATTAATAAATTATGTCACTACAAGATTCATATTGATAAATTCGCTACATATAACTTGTAATTAAAATTGATTGTGATTCCTGGTTCACTTTGTATTTGAATCAGGACACATATATATTAATGAAAAGTACTTAATACATATTGATATTTGAAAATTTACCAGTGACTCATTTAAGATAGTCTCATAGAGTGTTATATGTATGTGAGTGTCACAGTGTTGTCAAGTGTGGTGGAATAAATTAAATTGTTTATCTGTCTGTTGTTGTTGTGACTTACACTTCATCATATACATACCCTAGACATTTAACGTAGTCATCACAATATTCCAGAATAATTCTGACTGAGGTATAAATATGTGGTAGCAAGTAAGGTCATCTGTAATACACTACACTTATTAGATACAGATACCTTCACAGCTGATCTCAGTCGGTACACTAAGTCCCCTATAAATATTTATAACATCCCACTTTACCACAACTAACACTGCAAGCATGTGTTTCTCAAACTATCTTTACGTTTTATAACTAGCAAAGATTTACTTTCCAATTGTTACTTGATGAAATGCTGCAACAACATAACTTGACGCAACTCGAAAACAACTTTCTGTTGTTATGAAGAAACTTGTCATGTCTTCGTGCAAACTGAAGTTGGTACACCTATTCACAGTTGTACTTGAGCTGGTACTAACTTGCCACTTTAAGAATAATAATTGAACAAAGTCTGGAATGGAATTCACTACTATACATCGGATTTGTGGATTACGAAAAGGCATTTGACAGTTTAGACAGAGAATTACTTTCGAAATTGATGAGGCATTATGGAGTTCCCCTGCAGGTCATTAACTTAATAAAGAAAACATATGAAGACATGACATGCAGAGTTCTTCATGAAGGAAACCTTACAGAACCATTTGGGAGAAAGAACAGGAGTGCGACAGGGATGCCTCTTGTCTCCATTTCATTTCTTACTAGCAATAGACTGGGTTATGAGATCATCGACAACACACAACAGAAATGGAATCCAGTGGACTCTGACTAAGCAGTTGGATGATCTGAATTTTGCTGATGACTTGGCTCTTCTGTCCCATAACCATAATCAGATGCATGACAAATTGAAAACTCTCGATGAGAGGTCACAGCAATTGGGTCTGAAAATACACAGGGAAAAGACGAAAATAATGAGAATAAATGCAGATAATGATAACAGGTTTGAACTTGAAGAATCACCAATACAAGATGTAGAATCATACACATATCTTGGCAGTAATATAGACAAAGTTGGAGGGACAGACAGTGATATCAAAATAAGAATACAAAAGGCAAGAGGAGCTTTCATTGCATTGGGAAATATATGGAGATCAAGAGAAATCGGATCCAACACGAAAATAAGAATCTTCAACTCAAATGTGAAGTCAGTCCTATTGTATGGCTCTGAGACATGGAGAACCACAAAGACAGCAACAAGAAAGCTACAGACTTTCATAAATGGGTGCTTGCGTAGAATAGAGGGATTAAAATGGTATGACAAGGTTACCAACGTGGAACTGAACGAACGAACGAACGAACGAACGAACTTTATTTTCGAAGGGTAAAGAATTGGGCGCGCAGGCCCGTCTAACATTCTGCCCTTCCACTCTCATTAATCTTGCATACTATATCCTTTCATTCCCACATGATGCTTTAAGCATTAATTTAAAGGCATGCAACATTATAAAGTTACCATAACAGCATTCATTTACAGTATGCAAGCATAATAATAATAAAAAATGAGTAGGGTTTGTTTTTTTTGAAACAAACAAGCTAGTAAATGGGGGAAAAAAGTAATAATAAAATAAAATAAAAAAAAAACAATAAATAAAAATAAATAAATTCTGTATACCGACACTCACTCATGTCTACAATTAATCTGTATTTTTGGTATGCGGGTACATTCTCACGACTCACATTTCTAAAGTACAGTATTATGTGGGTACATTCACACATACATTACATTATATAATAATATTTTAAAGTGAATATAATAATGATATTACATGGATATAAAACAAATTATTCACACACAAAAATGAGCGGAAGAGGAAAAGAAATGTTGACCTATGGATGAGATGTTGACAGGCAAATACTGTTTCTATGGGGGTAGATAATCAGTGTTGAGGAAGTGTTTGAAAAGTGCTTTGTTAAAAGAATATTGTGTAGGTAGGCTTTTTAGGTGGTGTGGAAGGCTGTTCCATAAGTAGGCACCAGAGTAGGCTAGACTCTTTTTGAACAGGTCGATCCTAGGTTTGGGCAGACGTAACTGATGTAATCGTTGTCCCTCCCTTCTACTGGTTTGAAACAATGATCTTAGGTACGACGGGGCATTGTTAGATAGAATTGTGTGAGTCAGCTTGGCTTTGTTGTAGAGAAGACGTTTTTTTAGCGACAGTATTTTGGGTTCTTTTCCTGTCCTTGTGTGTGGTGTCGTGCGATTATCGGTGATCAGACGCACTGCTCTCTTTTGCAGGGAGTGCAGTCTCTTCGAGGTGGAAGCAGGGCAACAATCCCATAGTGTAGAGCAGTAATCTAGATGTGTCTGTATATGTGAGGTGTAGAACAATAGTCTAGTGTCTGCGTCTAAGAAGTGTTTTATTTTGGCTAGCTGGTACGTCTTTTGTGCTATGTGTTTGGTTAAATTCCGTACATGGGAGTTCCACGTTAAGTGCTGGTCAATCGTGATCCCCAGAACTTTGTGTTCTGTTACATGTTCAATTTGTATTGATTCCGCGTGTAGCTGTAGCGATCTTTTGGTGCAGCTTAGGAGTTTCTGTCTGGTGGTAATCAACATAGATTTCGTTTTTGCGGTGTTTACTCGAATACGATTCATATTACTCCATTTTGTTAGATTGTCTACATCGCTTTGAAGAGTCATTTCAAGTGCCACGCAGTCATTGTCACTAGTGTAGATAGTACAATCATCTGCAAAGAGGTCACAAGTTGAATATTTTAGATGTAGTGGCAGGTCGTTGATGAACATTGCGAAGAGTAGGGGCCCAAGAATAGAGCCCTGTGGTACTCCTGTAACTACCTTCGAGAAATCTGATGCCGAGTTGTTGTGAAGCACTAACTGTTGTCGATCTGCCAGGAATGATTTGATGATGTTTAGTGGATTAGAGCCTATTCTGAGGGTTTCCAACTTTTGAACCAAGATAGTGTGATCAATCATGTCAAATGCTTTCTTGAAGTCGACAAAAACAGCACCACATAATTTTCCATCATTTATGTTCGACAGCCAGTTGTCTGCCATTTTGGTGAGCGCTGTGTGACAGGAATGTTTGGGTCTGAAACCTGACTGGCTATCAATGAGCAGTTTGTTTGTTGTTAAGTGTTGAAATGTGGTGTTGTAAATGTGTTTCTCTAGTGGTTTTGAAAGAGATGATAGAAGGGATATTGGTCTGTAGCTGTTGGGATCGCTATGTGAGCCAGATTTATAGAGGGGGTACACTTTGGCAGATTTAAATGCTGTGGGGAAGTAGTTGTGTGCAATACATTGGTTGTACACATAGGTTAAGGAGTCGCAAATGATGGGCGCAGCGTAACGTAGAATCTTATTGCTGATACCATCAAGCCCAGATGAATTGTTGTTTTTTAATGCCAAGATATATATTTGAGAACTTCATGTACTGTTAGAAAAGGAATATGTCTTAGATCTGTTGTGGTGTGTTCAGTGTTGCAGAAGGCTGTCAATTTACTAATATCGTAGTCCATTGGCTTTAGTGTCGACTTGAGAAGGCTAATTTCTGTTTTGAAGTGGTTGCTAAAATGAGTTGCCGTGAGGGAGCAGCTTTTTGGTAAAGAGTTTAGTGACTTTGATTTGTGTGTTAGTGTTCTAATGGCTGCCCAGACTTCTTTGCTGTTTGCTTTGTCTTGAATCATCTTTCTGAAATGTAGTTTCTTTTCCTGACGAATGAGATATTGTACTTTGTTTCTAAGCATCCGATACCTGCTGAAATCTTTGAGCTTATGTGCTTCGTCCCGCTCTCTCATTGTTGATAGTATTTCGTTGGTTATCCATGGGGTCTTTCTGATGTTTTTGACCCGAACCTGCTTTATAGGAACATGTTTGTCGAATACGTTGTTGAAAGTTTGTGTCCAGTATGTTATGGCTTCTTCTGGATGCGGAAGTTGGTACACGTATGAGAGAGGGGATATTTGTAGGTGAAGACAAGAACTAGACAAGTGCCAGTGGAACAAGAACGAACGAACGAACGAACGAACGAACGAATGAACTTTATTTTCAAAGGGTTGAGAATTGGGCGCGCAGGCCCGTCTAACATTCTGCCCTTCCTTTCGCTCACCTTTCATACCGTATCCTTTCAATAGCACATGTATTTTTAGCATTATTTAAGCATACAACATTATCGAGGTAAAATAATAACATACATTTGTAACATCCAGACATAATCAAATTTAAGGGGGGGGGGGGGATTATTAATTAAAATACATTAACAAAAATTAATACTTTAAAAAAAAAATTTTTTTTAATTAAAAAAAAAAAAACTAACAAACACAATCTAAACCATTCATACAGTAAATAAGACATAATTTGAAACGTAATCAGATAATGGTGGCATATAATAAGAACTCGTGACATTTTGGAAATCTGCTGAATTAGCTGGGACTTCATGTGTTGTCAGCGCATGCGGAAAATGTTCTCACAGGTGAGCAACTTTGAGTCCCAAGCAGATACTGCCACAGGGAGTGAATTGTCGACGCCTCCACTACACGAGATCCAGTTTTATGACCTATGCTCCTTAGGGCGGTAAAGGGTATTGACTGATAGATGAGAATCGTACATATAGGCCCATCTTGCATTTTGCCCTTCCTCTTACTCATCTTTATTGCTATGTATCCAGACATTCTCCAACATACTTAAGGTATTAGTTTAACGGCGATGCAACATTATAAATAGTATAAAAGCATACATTTACAGTATCTGATTACAATTAAGAAGTAAGGTATTTTAAAATGAAAAACTAGATCATACAGTATATTAGATAATAATAATTCGAAACATAATCCCTTAGAGCGGCATATAATCCGCACTCATAATGTATTTGAACAGCCTACGATTATATGAGTAGGGACTGTGCATGTTTTTCAGGTCATGTGGAAGATTGTTCCAAAGATGAGCAGCTGAGTAAGCCAAGCTCTTCTTGTACAAATCTAGCCTCGGCTTGGGTACCTCTAACTGGTTTAAGCGCTGACTACGTTTTTCATTGAATTTTTAAAAGTGGCCACAGATACGTTGGAGCATTATGTGACAAGATTTTGTGAGCGAATTTAGCTTTGTTAAATATGAAGTGCTTTCTAAGGGGTAATATTTTAAGATAGTTATATAGATCTATACAATATGTTTGGTGATCATCAGCAACTAGGCGCACTGCACGTTTTTGAAGTGAATGAAGCCTTTTTGTGTTGGATATGGAACAACCATCCCAGAATGTGGAACAGTAGTCTAGGCATGTTTGTATGTGAGATGTGTAGAACATTTTCCTTGCCCCCTCAACCAGGAAGTGTTTGATTTTGGCTAATTGGTAAACTTTTTGTGCCGTTAGCTTTGTGAGTGGACTTACATGTGAGTTCCAAATTAGGTGCTGGTCAACAGTTAGACCTAGAGTTTTATGTTCATTTACGTTTTCAATTAGTGATGTTCCAATGTAGAGCTGAAGAGTTTTTTTCTGCGAGTTTTGTAGTTTTTGTCTGGTTGATATTAACATACACTTCGTTTTACTAATATTTATTTGCATTCGATTCTCGTTGCTCCACTTAAAAATATTATGTGTGTCAGTTTGTAAAGATAGTTCTAGTGCAGTGCAACTTTTGTCACTAATGTAAACAGTACCGTCATCGGCAAACAGGTCACAGGATAAATGTTTGATGTGCAGAGGAAGATCATTAATGTATACGGCAAAGAGAAGAGGGCCGAGAATAGAGCCCCGGGGAACACCGATATCGACAACAGTTGGGTTGGATAAAGAATTATTGTAAGACACCACTTGTTGTCTGTCTGTCAGAAATGATTTAATTAACTTCACCAGCTTATGATTTACTTTCATTGTTTCTAATTTTCTGATTAAAATAGTGTGATCTATCATATCGAATGCTTTTTTAAAGTCTACAAAGATTGCTCCACATAAATTATCGTTATTGATGTTTAGATGCCAGTTGTCTATCATTTTTGTTAAGGCTGTGGGACATGAATGTTTTGGTCTAAACCCCGACTGACTTTCAACTAGCAGGGCATTATTGGCTAGGTGTTCTATTACTGTTTTGTGTATGTGTTTTTCCAGTGGTTTGGACAGCGACGATATAAGAGAAATGGGTCTATAGTTACCAAGGTTGTTGTTATCTGATGAACCAGGTTTAACAAGAGGATATACTTTAGCGAGGCAGATGGAAAGTAGCTCCTTGCGAGACATTGATTATATATGTATGTTAGTGTATCAGTAATAGCTGGTGCAGCATAATGCAGTATTCGATTACTGATTCCATCAAGTCCCGATGAGTTGTTATCTTTAAGATCAATAAGATAGTTATAAACTTCGTTAACTGTTATAAAAGGAATGTCGCATGGAATGGTGTTAGTACACTTGTTCTCGCAGAACGTAGATAATTCGCTGAAGTCACAAGGGGAAGAAGGTATGGCGGATTTTATATTGTGGATGTCTGCCTGAAAATTATTGCTGAAGTCTGTACAAGTAAATGAAGTATTGGGATTTTGTGAGTCAGGCGAATTTCTTTTGTTCACCAAGGTATTGATTGCCTTCCATATATTTCTACTGTTGCTTTTGCATTGAACTAAATGACTAAAGTAGTTTTTCTTTTCTCTGCGAATTAAATATTATACTTTGTTCCTTGCTGCCCGATATGTAATGATGTCCTTATTTTTGTGCGCTCGAGATTAGAACAAGACGATGGCGATGGATTGGACACACACTGAGGAAACCTGTTGATAGCATTACAAGGCAGTCCTTGTTCTGGAACCCCCAGGGCAAGAGGCAGAGCTAAACCAAGAAGCACATGGAGGAGAGCTGGAAACAGAGGTGAAGATGATAAGCAGAACGTGGAAAGAACTTGAGATGATGGCACGTGACAGGAGGACTTGGCATGTGTTTGTTGAAGGCCTATGCTCCTTTGAGAGTGGAGGGTTATGAATGGCTGCTTTAGTTAGCTCATGCTAACCTTCCTCATGCAGAAAGCACGAGCAAAGAGAGCATTTATTCGTGTGCTCTCGGGTTTTATAAACTCATGTCACGTGATCAAGTCCCGCTATTCACTAGTTACTGACATCGTTATCCCAATCTCAGTTATCTCCATTCATGACATTCCTACCACAGCAATTTATTTTATAGGCAGCTTGAAAATCATACCATGTTCAGCGATGAAGTAGTGTTTCATGACAACGGTTCACGTAACAAACATAATTCACGATACTGGGCCAATGATAACATACACAGGGTAACAGAAGAACATTTGCAACCCCCCCCCCCTTTTTTCCCCCACCACACACACACGAATTATGGTACAGGACCGCCTTTTTGAGGAGTAAGATTTTGCGAGAAACATTTCCAAATCAACATGGGCGTATTGAATGGCTAAATATGTCACCAGACCTAACTCCTTTGGATGTTTTTTTTTAATGGGGCCTCCTTAAATCAGGTGTTTATCAGCCAGTTCGAGCACTTAATTCAATTTATATAATAAATTGCCTATGGGTCCTGGAAACTCCCACCCCCTGTATGTCCTGGCTAACTGTCATGTGCCGAAAATGTGTTCCACGTTTAAGATTTATATTCATTGATTCGGTTGTTATTTTATTCTGTGTCAAAATTATAATTTTACGTTTGCTGTATAATACAGCGAAAACAACACATCATCGTTTCCGTCTAACATAAATAAAAGCTTTTGATTTTGTCTAGAAATACACACACGTACAGTAAAAACACGGCTTAAGCTACACACTTTTATTTTCTAATACACTAAAATGGCAGTTATTCAATACTCTTCAAGATGTGTTTACGTCATTAAGTTTTGTTATTCTGTACACAGTTTTGTGTTGAACGTCACCAAGGTATGTGATCCTTTCACAGCTGTATTTTTGTAAAAATTGTCTAATTTTAATTTTTGTATGGGCCCGGGACAGGTCTTTAGACATTGCTTCAACTTTTGATAGTTTAAAATTTACCAGGATAGAGGTAGTATGCATAATTTCAGCTCTCTAGTTCATCTGAAACATACTAAACCAAGGGCTCGACTAATTTTCCTCGAATTAAACCACTAGTCAACAACCAAAATGTACCAGAAATGAAAATAGCTGATCTTAACTAATTTTGGTGTGCTGAAAACGAAAATGACATTAAAAAATGTGGATTGGCTCTAGTTTTTAAGATATATGCTACTAGTTTATTTAATTACGGTCAATTTATATATATGACGCAACTGTTGTGTTCGATTGCATAATTTTTTATAATGACCAATAAAATGTAACTAGAAGTTGATGATGCAATCCTACCTATTCTTCTTCTTCTTCGTTCGCCCTGAAAAGGACGGTGGTTGCTATGTGTCTGTTTGCGCCTAAGCAGTGATATCTGCACATTTCGGTCGACACATCCGACTTCTGCACGGCATTCGTTAGGGACCGGGTTTGCCTTCCTATTTCGATCCGTACTCGCTCAGCCAGACTGCACTGCTGCAGACTGTTTCCAGGACCACCACGTGGAGGTGGAGTACGGTCTTGACCAGCTCTGGTTCGCTGGTCCTGACGCAAGCAGTCAAGCTATGAGTCGCTGACTGCGTTCTTTATTGCTGCGTCTTTGGGTCCCAATCCTACCTATGATTACATCACCTTTGTGTATAAATATCTTATTTCTGATAAAATTTTGCCTTTAGTTAGTGCATTTGTCCTTATCAAAAGTATCGTAGTTAGAAATGCCTAGGACATATGTGAACAGTGCTAATAATTTATGTTATATATGTGGTGAGGTGACATTTCTTTAACAAAAACGAAATATAACTAAAGTGATTAAGAAGGCGTACAGTTTGTATTTTGGCTGCAGAATAGGAGATTAAGATAAGAGCTGGGCGCCACAAATATGCTGCAATACATGTGCAGCACATCTTAAACTGTGGTTGACTGGCAAAAGGCGAGCTATGCCTTTTGCAGTCCCAACGATTTGGAGAGAGCCCACTGATCATCTCAACAACTGTTACTTTTGCATGGTCCCTCCAATTGGGAAAGTCATATAAAAGAAGAAAAACTGGACTCTGGAATATCCAAACGTCCCCTCTGCAATACGTCCTGTACCACATGGCGATGACCTATCAGTTCCCAAAGTGCCAAAATCATTTTCAGCTGCTTCCACTGATGAAGAAGAGGACATTGGTGGTCCTGAACCATCAACCTCAAGCGACCCAGATTTTGAGCAAACTACATCCACTAAACCACACTTAATAACCCAAGGTAAACTTAATGATCTTGTAAGAGATCTGAATTTACCGAAGAACAAGGCGGAGCTTTTGGGTTCCAGATTGCAACAATGGAATCTCCTGGCAGAAGATGTTACAATTTCAGTGTATAGGAACCGCCAGAAGCCGTTTATTACATTCTTTTTCAAAGAGGGTGACCTTTCTGCGTGCCACAACATTTCTGGTTTAATGGCAGCCCTCAAAATCAATTACATACCGGAAGAGTGGAGGCTTTTCATTTATTCATCCAAGACGAGTCTTAAAGCTGTTTTGTTGAATAATGGTAATGTGTTACCGTCAATTCCAGTTGGTCACGCAGTTCATACGAAAGAAAGTTATGAAAACATTAAGCAGCTTTTGAAGTGTTTAAACTACGATCATCATCATTGGTCACTTTGCGGTGACTTAAAAGTGGTCGCTCTTTTGCTTGGACTACAGGGTGGATACACCAAGTACTGTTGCTTTCTCTGTGAGTGGGATAGCCGTGAACGAAGTGACCATTACATCAGAAGACATTGGCCAATCAGGCAGTCATTGCAGCCTGGCAGTTGCTGCTGTTCGTCCATCACGGGTGATGAGAACACTCTGATCATCCAATTATTAGGAATATGTTAAATTAGTCTATGGGTACGAAGGTGACTGATGAGCCCGATGCGGGCCTTGAAACATCTCGGACAGTGCGGGCAGGGAATGTTTGCTTCATGTGAAGGTTTTATTATACGGTCTTTTCTAACTTGTCTCTGCTGTTCCGCTGCTTCTCTTCTGGATGATTCGCATGCCGCTGCACCTTTACGAAGAGATGTGCGCCAAGCAGTTCGGTCTTGCGCAGCAGCTTCCCATATGTCAGGGTTTATATCAAAGGTTTTCAATGACGTCTTAAACGTGTCTTTGAAGCGCTTCTTTTGGCCCCCATGGGAGCGTTTATCCTTCTGCATTTCACCATAAAAGAGTATCTTTGGCAGTCGATGGTCTGGCATGCGGACTACATGACCTGCCCAGCGAATCTGTGACTGCATCAGAATAGTGTGGATGCTAGGGATACCAGCTCTGTCAAGAACGGCGGTATCCGGGATCTTGTCTTGCCGTTTGATGTTCATTACCTTCCTGAGACAGACTGTATGGAAGTGGTTTAGCTTTTTTAGGTGGCGCTTGTATACAGTCCATGTTTCACATGCATAAAGCAGCACTGGAAGCACCGCAGCTCTGTACACCTTCAGCTTTGTCTTTAGACTAATGCCATTTCGATGCCAAACGTTGGTGTAAAGTCTGCCAAATGTGCTGCTGGCTTTGGAGATCCTGGTGTTTACCTCATCATCAATGACGATGTTCTGGGTAAGTGTGCTACCAAGGTATGTGAATCTGTTCATAACATTCAGTTTCTCACCATTTACCTTGATGATTGGCTCAGTATAAACTGTGCCAGGAGCTGGTTGGTACATGATTTCTGTTTTCTTCGTGTTGATGGTAAGCCCAAAGTTGGCACAGGCTTCGGAGAATCTATCCACGCTGTGCTGCAGATCAGCCTCTGAGCCAGCATTAAGGGCACAATCGTCAGCAAACAGAAGATCTCTGATGGTGTGTGATTTGACCTTGGTTTTTGCTTGAAGCCTCCTAAGGTTAAACAATTTTCCATCAATACGATATCTGATGTCGATTCCTGTGTCCCTGTCTCTGAAAGCATGATACTGAACAGAGTCGGTGCAAGTACACAACCTTGTTTAACTCCGTTTGAGACAGGGAAAGGCTCTGACAGCTCACCGTTTTCCTGAACTCTAGCCTGCATTCCATCATGCAGTTGCTGCACTATTGAGATAAATTTCTTTGGGCAGCCGTATTTTGCCATGATCTTCCATAGACCCTCTCTACTGACCGTGTCGAGCGCCTTTGTCAAGTCGATGAAAGCTGTGTACAGGTCACGGTGCTGTTCTTGGCATTTTTCTTGTAGCTGTCTTGCAGCGAATACCATATCGGTGATTCCACGTTCTTTCCGGAATCCACACTGACTTTCAGGTAAAAGACCTTTGTCAAGATGAGCCGTAAGGCGATTCAGAAGGATTCTGGCGAATATCTTCCCAGCGATTGATAAAAGAGAGATGCCTCGATGATTGTTACAGTCTTGGCGATTACCTTTACGTTTATAAAGATGTATAATTGACGAATCTTTGAGATCGTGTGGGATGGTTTCACTCTGCTACATTTGCTGGAAGATCATGTGAAGTTTCTCTATCAGAACTGTACCGCCATCTTTATAAACCTCAACAGGAATTGAATCGGAGTCGGGGGCCTTTCCACTAGAAAGTTGACGAATCGCTTTTTTAGTTTCCCCCGGAGTTGGTATATCATCTAGTGCTTCATTTATAGGAATTTGGGGCAGGCGGATGATGGCTTCGTCGTTAATAGATGACGGCTGGTTCAGAATATTATTAAAGTGTTCGACCCAGCGTTGGAGAATGTTTTCCTTGTCTGTAATTAGAGTTTTTCAATCTGCATTAAGGAGGGGAAATGATCCTGATGATGTTGGACCATAGACCGCTTTGAGTGCATGGTAAAAGTTTTTCAAGTCATGGCTGTCAGCAAAGCCTTGGAGCTCATCTGCTTTATTACTCAGCCATGAATCCCGCATCTTGCGTAGTTTATGTTGGACGATTCTACGCATGTTGTTGAAAGCGTCTTTCTTTGATGTAGATTTTGGATCATTTAAATATGCTTTATGGAGATGGTGTTTCTCAGCCAACATCTTCTTTATATCATCTGAGTTCTCATCAAACCAGTCATTTTGTTTCTTGATGGCGGGACCCAGGACCTCTGTAGCAGTGTTGTAGATCTGCTCACTTACGGCTGCCCAATTTGTTTCCACACTTTGGCCGTCTAACGAGATAGATTTGAGACTGTCTTCTAGGGTGTCAGTAAATGACTGTTTGATTTTTGTCTTCTTTAGTTTGGTGACATCCAGCCTTTTATGAGTTTTCTTCCCCTGAGGGCGCCTGGCTGGTTGGATACGAATTTTAAGTTTAGACACAATGAGGCGATGATCAGTCCAACATTCGGCACCACACATAGACTTGGTCACCCGGACATCTTGCCTGTCCTTCTTCCTAACAATTACATAGTCAATTAAGTGTCAATGCTTTGAGCGAGGGTGCATCCAGGAGGTCCTGTTGCGGGTAGGAAGTCGAAAAATGGTGTTGGTGACAAGGAGGTCATGTTCTGCGCAAGTCTGGAGGAGAAGAAGCCCATTGCTGTTACAGCGGCCCACGCCGTACTTTCCGATAGTGCCATTCCAGGAGATGTTATCTGAGCCTACTCTTGCATTAAAGTCGCCAAGAATGATGAGCTTATCTGCTTTAGGAACTGATGCAATGACTGCATGTAGTTCTTCATAAAACTTATCCTTGACGTCATCCTGGTTTGTCATAGTTGGTGCACACGCACTAATGATGGTGGCATGTTTTCTTCCATAAAGCAGGGAGATCTTGACTGTCATGAGTCGGTAATTTATTCCATTTGGGGGCCCCGCTAACTTGCCGACAATTGCTGTTTTGATTGCAAATCCAACTCCTGCTTCTCGTCTTTCTTCAGTTCCTCTTCCGCTCCAATAGAATGTATAACCTGCACCCTTTTCGCAAAGTTGGCCCTCGCCTGCAAGTCGAGTTTCACTCAGTGCTGCTATGTCAATGTTGTATCTGGCCAGTTCTCTCCCAATCAGAGCAGTTCGTCTCTCAGATCTGTTTGCGTTAAAGTCTTTGTCAAGGAGAGTGCGCACATTCCATGCGCCTAGAAGTTTGGCAGTAAGAACGTTGAGAACTCAGCACTTGTCGACACCAGCAAGATTTTGTTGCCACCGTTGCACATTAAGTTGGGTCTCATGAAAAACTTTGTCAAGGCAATGGAGAAAACAGATGAGGCTTTCAAATACCTCATCAGAAAATTTCCAGACTGAGTGAAGCTAAAATAAGAGAGGGAGTATTTGTTGGTCCGCAAATTCAAAAACTTCTTCATGATGACGAGTTTCTTTGCGTGTTGCATGGCAAGGAAAAAGCAGCATGGCTGGCATTTAAGTCAGTGGTGGACAATTTTCTTGGAAACAACAGATCTGATAATTACAATGAAATTGTAGAAAATCTCCTTCTGAAGTATAAGAGTCTTGGCTGCAACATGTCTTTGACAATTCAGTTTCTGGATTCTCATCTGGATTTCTTTACGTCAAACTGTGGAGCGGTCAGTGATGAGCATGGTGAACGATTTCACCAGGACATTGCTGCTATGGAGACAAGGTATCAAGGCAATTGGAGCCCTTCAATGCTTGCTGATTACTGTTGGACTGTGACAAGAGACACCTCATCGATTGACTACAAGAAGCAAGCAAAGAGAGCTCGAACAGCGACTGAATAATGACGGAATTGGTTCAAATGTGCCTTTTTAAAACATGGTATGTAAACTTTAAATAATGTTTTTATTTTTTCTATCATTTTATGTTGAAATATCAATTAATTGAGTATGTAACCACAATTTTTATAATGCTAAAGTAGAAAGACTAGCTGTTCACCCCAGAGAATTAAACAAGCATACATTATTTGTATAACTGTAATGTAAATTTATCATTTAAAAAACCAGAGCCAATTGTTTAATTTCATTATGATATTTGAAATCAGCATGTCAAAATCAATAAGAAATGGTATATTTAATTTCTGGTACAAATAACTTTTGAAAATTTGTTGACTATTGTAATCTATGGTACAATTTATCGCGCTAAAGTTCAGTAATAATGGTTAAAGTGTACATTTTTTAGATCGATTATCGCAGTCCGCCAGTGAATTAACATTATGATAAAGTGAAGCATGTTAAAATATAGATTCATGTAATCTTTTATACCATCTACAGCTTGAGCTACAAGAAGCGTTTGTTGTGATTTCTCCAATGTTGTTGTTTTTTTGTTTTTTTTTTGCGTACGCCCGCTAGTACTCGAGGCGAAATCTCAGGTTAGTGTGTCTAATCTGAGACTGATTTTTTCGTGAGTATCCCTTTTTTCTTGTACAGAGACAGGTGTCTTTCGCCATTGAGGCAGATACTCGCCGATTTCCGAGGTACCCATTAGAGCTGGGTCGACTCAGGAGCCGCCAGTCCCTGGTCGACGACACTTCTTCAGATGTGCTCGCCAGAGCTCGAGTTAATCCAGTCCAAATCCCGGTCGACGAAAACTTTTAAATGTCCTCGCCCTGGTCTGATCCTGGGTCACCAGGTTGCCAACCCAGTTTGGTAACCACCACACCAACACGGTTCCCCCAATGTTTTAAGTAGGGTCAATTCTATGGCAGTCTTTCTAACTTTCGGAATGTGTGTTGTTAATGTGTCAGCAGGGGACTCTTTGTATCACGTGATTTTTTCGTTTGATCATCATAATATATCATGTTAACAGTTGGAAACATGGCCACATATATGTAATTAATCTGTCACGTGAAATAATGTGTGAGAATGTTTGGATAGATCTTGTGATTTATATATAAGTTAATGTGTTCAATTACATAATTTGAGGGAAATTATTGTGTGACCTTCTGTCTCAATCGCGGAGAGGTGAAATTTTGAAGATAAGGTGGGGTAAATGATGGAGAATGACGTACGTAGAATACAAGATCACAAATTAAAAGTAGTTAGGCGGCGTTTTAACATGAGTGACTCGAATGCTTGGTTGTTCTGTGTACACAAAATCAGGTTTGGGATCGTTGTAAAGGAGATTGAGTAGGTTGCATTTGTTCAGTCTTTCTTTCTGCATAAAGTACTGAACACAGGTATCTTGAGTCCCCGAACACTTTAATACAAAATTAAATCTGCATAATCTGGACATTTACATCCATAGAAAAATACTTCCTGTGAACTACACTACTTTGACCCAATATTATTTCCAGATCTGAACATGAATATTCTTTCTTTCATTCCGGAAACCAGAGACATAAAACTTCTACAACAATCTAGTCACGCGATTTTTCCGCTTCAAAACTAGCGATGTACTGACATTTCAAAGTCATCGCATTACAGAGAAGACAAAAACCTATTCTAAAACTTAGAGCTGGGAGGACAACATTAATTAATCTCTGAAGGACAGAGGACTAGAATGGAACCAGGCCAGGAGGAAGACAGCCAATAGAATAGTATGGCGCTCTCTCTTTCAAAACTCTACACCCCATGGTAGAAGAGGAACGCTTAAGTAAGTAAATTAAAAACTCCAGTGTGAAATGCAATTCCATTGTGTAACATCTATTACAGAATCGTAGTTTACCGTCAAATCCAAAGATAATTAATTTCCGTGGCTAAAATTGCATGAGAATGGTAATTACAATCCAAATCTCAAAGGTAAGTATCTTTATGGCGCAGTTTCCAGAGAGCTCTTTGCCCGTCTCGCTAAACTCATGTTATAAAATATTATCTATTTCCGTCAATCTTTACCCATGATAAACTGCCAACTACCCAACGTGTAATATGGTATTTTATTAACCACAGTTTCCGCACCCTACCCCGGACAGTTTGTGGGTGTCTCTGCGGAGACGAAGAAAGAATAGGAAAAATTGCTACCTCAGGTATGAAGTAAGAGATGTCTTTTGTGATGCTGTGCCAGAAACTGGCAACCTCATCGTGATAAAGAAATTACTAAAGAAACTGGCAACCTCGTCGTGATAAAGACATTACTACAGAAACTGGCAACCTCATCGTGATAAAGACATTACTACAGAAACTGGCAACCTCGTCGTCATAAAGAAATTACTACAGAAACAGGCAACCTCGTCGTGATAAAGAAATTACTACAGAAACTGGCAACCTCGTCGTCATAAAGAAATTACTACAGAAACTGGCAACCTCGTCGTCATAAAGAAATTACTACAGAAACTAGCAACCTCGTCGTGATAAAGAAATTACTACAGAAACTGGCAACCTCATCGGTTTAACAAAAATTACTACACAAACTGACAACTTTATCGGGTTAACAAACATTAGTACAAAAACTAGCAACCTCATCGGGTTAACAAAAATTACTACATAAACTAGCAACTTCATCGGGTTGACAAAAATTACTACAGAAACTAGCACCCTCATCGAGTTAACAAAAATTAATATATAAACTAGCAACCTCATCAGGTTAACAAAAATTACTACAGAAACTAACAACCTCATCGGGTTAACAAAAATTACTACAGAAACTAGTAACCTCATCGGGTTAACACAAATTACTAAAAAAAACTGACAACCTCATCGGGTTAACAAAAATTACTATATAAACTAGCAACCTCATTGGGTTAACAAAAATTACAGAAATAGCAACCTCATCGGGTTACCAAAAATTACTACTGAAACTGACAAACTGATCGGGTTAACAAAAATTACTACAGAAACTACAACTGAAAGAACTCATTAAAGCTTAGATGTATATTTCTTGCAAGGGAACAAGGTGCAGTGATAGTTCATGTTCCGTAAGGAGTGAAATGGGCAGGATGATGTTGATAATATTCCATCTCCTGCCACGCCCTTTCCATTCTTTCCATATTTTCACTCCTCAGCGACCACATCTCATTAACAAATCACCACGAAATGTTATCTATTATTCACAAGACCCATTACCACAATTATATTCATTACATCTCCACTACAAAATCACGCAATTTAAATTATTATCTTTCAGACACTAGCCAAGCTCAATCAGACTGTGGGGAAGTGGGCAATAGATTGTTCCTATTTAATTATTTGTTGATGTCACAGGAAATTCAGAGCTGTAAAAAGGATAAATCAGTCTGTATTATAAACATCCACCATTTGAATGTCCATTAATAAGGGAGACGAAAAGTCTGTTTAATGTATATGTTAGTTAAAGCATAGTGTGGTTACTCGCCTTGTACAAGAGACAACCGCCATCAGCGATTAATAAATTAATTGGAGAACAATCGTTATGTAACTCTTTTTATCTTCCTACATGTTACAACATTACATTCAGTTTTTTATCTTTCCTCCATTTTCTTCCAATAACTCGTTTACCTTCATCTACCATGTCGGCTTACTACAACTTCTCTTCTTTTCACCGGATTTTTTTTCACTATTCCACAGGGAAGGGAGTCGGTTTTGTCCTCGGCTATTTCCGTTATCTCTCGTATTGTGTAAAAGATAAAGGTAGATTTTCCCTGCCCTCCCTGTTGTTTGATTTTAATTATCTTCGCAAGTTAAATATATCCTTCCTCTAACGCTCACAGTTATCAGACTTCCGGTGGAAAAGCATTTTCCAAATGTTATGTCTCATCCACTCTTGTATATGCTTCCACACATTAACAAGACAATTCAAATTACACTACGGACACCCACCCCCTCCCCGCAGCAGACTAGCTAATCAGAGAAAAGCTACACAATTAACGTTAACTGTGTAAACACTACGCAGAGGACGTGCTCGCGCCGGGCACTAGTTCACAAATCAAAGATACACGATAATCAGATGAAGATTTATTTGTAAACGTCGTAGATTCTAGACAGTCTCACTCACCAAACGCCCGAAACAAAGAAATGAACACACACGAAGAAACATCGAAACATTGTTCCAGATGAAGGTGGTTCAAGGTTCTCTCTATTGACGTCATCACTAGAAGTACGGTGCACTGTTTCGTTAAGCATGTTGCCCAGTGTATCCGATTTCAACAGGCTTTTCTGTAGGGTTCCCTTTTTGTGACAGAATGGTTTGGGAATGTAATTTTGTGTTATCTCTCACACCTTCAGCAACTCGGGCAGCATCACGTTTTTCTTTATTTGTCTCTTCCTCTCACTCATCTCTATTTATGTGGCCCATTTTAAGCACCATTTTTTACTCTCTATGCTGAATCAAGTAAGGGAAAGTCTCTAACACTCCATTTCCCTAACGAAGTATTTGCTATGGGACTATCTTTATCTTGTGTATCACTCCTCAGACTTATTTACATTCCGTCAGGTGAACTGTGGTACTATCGTAATAATACCCAATTATCAGCTCGGTCACCCGCTTATCTCTTTGAATCCTTCTGACCAACTTTGGAAACGTGATGGTGCAACATTTTACCCCAGTGAAAAGCTGATGACGGTGTTGACACAAGCTTGTATTGTTTGTACAATGATAGAAGACACCATTGTCTGACCAGACATCTGTATGGTGGAGGCACGCGAATAAGGGCGATAATTCGATAATCTGTCAGGGTAGACATCTTGGCGGAAGATATTACGCCAGGAAAACATGGTCACAATATTGTGGGAGGCAGATAAGTGCAGCCGGAACAATATTATGTCTTATTATAAAGAGGTCACTCGTGGAATTTTTAATGTAATATTAAAACACGCGAGGGGCTATTTTGAATTCAAACACTTCTCCGCCCAAACAGTTCTAGAGAGATTTGATTGGTTTGATTTGAGATGCCTGGAATATACAAAGAATTATATTGGAACATTCGGCGGAAACACCTTCTGTGATTTGAACTGAGAATGAGAGATGTAATCTAGTGAACTTTGAGGCACAGAACAGACAGCTTCGCAACTTCATACGAGCAACTTCCAACAGTTAAGGAAGAGAAGGATCGGACCTTGAATTCCTATATCAGAAGTGACAGATCGACAGTATTTGGGCAAATCTGAAACCTTAACTCTTTGTCTCCGGAACAACGCTCAGAGCGTTGGTCAGATTTGACACCAATGCCAAAACAACTCTATGGGCGTTGTTTTTAGTCTATAACGAATTAAAATTACGGCACAGAGTGGAAAATAATTGCTGAGTCAAAGAGTTAAGAGTAAACCCGCATACTTAAACACAGACTGTAAAACTTCAGGGACCAGGACTTTATAAATTCAAGACTGGAAACCTAGGAATTGGATCATCAATCATACTTACTTACTTAGTCGCTCCCTTTCTACTGTGAGGTGTAGAGGTTTGGAAGAGAAAGCGCTAGACTATCCTATCAGCTGTCTTCCTCCTGGCCTAGTTCCATTCTAGTCCTCGGTCCTTCAAAGATTGTCTAATGTTGTCCTCCCAGCGGAGTTTAGGTCGTCCTGAGGGTCTGGATTTCTGGCTCTTTGTTTTCCATGCTTGTCGTGGTAGCCGATCTTATCCCATTCTGCAGACATGGCCAAACCATGTCAATTGGGACTGTTCTACTTGGGTATGCAGGGGGTGGGATTTTAGGCTTTAACGTTTTGTCTGGTTGCGGACCATGTCTCTTCTTGTTACTTCAACCACCTTCCTCAGATACCTCATTTCTGATGTTTGGATCTGGCTTTTGTGGGTTGAAGTCATTGCACATGACTCGCATCCTCATGTCAAGACTGGGACAATGGTGGTGCGGTACCGTATACAGTCACCTTCGTTTTCTTACCAACCTCTCTCTTGCTGAGGAATCCTCGATTTATGGCCTGAAAAAGTATCCCAGCTGCTGCTTTTCGAGTGGCAAACTCTTCTTTGAAGCCTCCCTTTCAGTCTATAATAGCTCTGAGGTATTTAAAGTGGTCAGCCTGCTCCAGGACCGCTTTTCCCAGCTTAATCTGATGTCTTCTGTCTTTTCGTGATATCACCATGGATTTTGTTTTATAGCTGCTTATGACCATCCCTCTCTTCTCCAGCTCTTCCTTCCAGACTTGCAGGTTGGATTGGAGATGTGCCTCTGATTTAGCAATCAGGGCAACATCATCAGCAAATGCCAGGTCATCATCAGTCATAAGAGAAATAATATCCCAGACAAAGTGTATCGCAGAACACCACTCGAAGAGGAATTACTAGTCTCCCAGGCCAAGTGTATCACAGAACACCGTCATAAGCGGAATTTCTCAAACAAAATTTATTCGAGAGCATATGCACCGAAATTGCTCGCCTCCATCTGAAATCTGCACAAGGAGATTGTGTATTCCTTAAAATTTGGGTAAGTTGTGAAAATTTCTATTACAAACGTGAATTTAACATGTTTTCTTGCTAGTGGTTGTATATGAGGCTGGCAACCTCAATATATGAAAATAGTATATGCATGAACCATTACTGCAAGAGCTTGTGATTGTTTCTGACTAGTCGTGCGGGAAACTCGACAGCAGTGCGGCTCCGGACTTCTACGGGAAGACTGATGAGTATTGAGTGATGATTACCTCACAAGTGCCTAAGGTGAAACATATTATCTTGTGAGATTGATGTACCTTTTTTAATTGTAATTCAGGCAAATCATTATTCACGCACTCCAGACGCAATTTCCTAGTTAACACCCAGAAGGATATTGGTGCATTTTCATCATATTCCCTGAGTTACACTGTGTGCTCAGGAATTTAATTCTTCTGAGAGGTTAACATTGGTGGGTGGAGCGCAAGACAATGGGCCTGTCAGTTTGCAGCGAACAAATGTACTCAGCAGGCATTTGTTTCTTTCTATTTGTCTAAAGTTCGTAGTTACAAGCCATCAGACGATTTGTGGTGCTAACGCCGCTAGTATGAGAGACAAGCATCCACCATAACCACGCACAGTGGAAGACAGTGTGGAGAAGGCTTTCATCATCACAGAATTGATGAACCACAGCTGCAGGACTCACTCATACAAGCTAAGTGCTAACTAAAACGCACCAGCAAAAAGGACATTTCAGTTAAACTTTAAGTATAAAGTTAAATTCCCACCTACGTCTCAATGACGAGAACTTTATATCCATCAAAATTCCATTAATCTTTCCATACTTATTTTAACCTATCAAAGACTATTTCACTATTAAATTTATTACCTGTTGTTTTAAAAACTATAAAATAGTAGTTGATTCAAAAAACTTAAAGCAAACGTGTGAGCCAGAATCTTTCATTCATTCATAACCCTCCACTCCCAAAGGAGCATAGGAATTAAACAAACACATGCCAAGTCCTCCTGTCACGTGCCATCATCTCAAGTTCTTTCCACGTTCTCTTCATCATTTTCACCTCTATTTCCAGCTCTCTTCTCCATGTGCTTCTCGGTCTACCTCTGCCTCTCTTGCCCTGGGGTTCCAGAACAAGGACTGCCATGTAATGCTATCAACATGTTTCCTCAGTATGTGTCCTATCCATCGCCATTGTCTTTTTGTCATCTCTTGTTCCACTGGCACTTGTCTAGTTCTTGTCATCAGTTCCACGTTGGTAACCTTGTCATACCATTTTAATCCCTCTATTTCCCTCTATTCCATGCAAGCACCCATTTATGAATGTCTGTAGCTTTTTGGTTGTTGTTTTTGTTGTTCTCCATGTCTCAGAGCCATACAATACGACTGACTTCACATTTGAGTTGAAGATTCTTATTTTCGTGCTGGATGCAATTTCTTGATCTCCATATAATTCCCAATGCAATGAAAGCTCCTCTTGCGTATATATATATATATATATATATATATATATATATATATATATATATATATATATATATATATATATATATATATATATATATATATATATATAATTGAACCATCCACATCAGCATATTCTTCACCGATGGTTATCGTGCGAAAAAAAGACAACAACATACGTCTTTGCGTTGATTATCGCAAATTGAACCAAGTGACGAAATTTGATGCTGAACCTATGCCTTTACTTGAAGAGCTACTTACCAGACTATCGAATTCTCATTTCTTTACTAAACTCGATTTGTCTAAGGGATATTGGCAAGTTCCACTATCCGAACACGCCAAACCGTTTATTGCTTTTTCGACACCTAGGGGTCTATTCCAATGGAATTTCATGCCTTTCGGCCTTATGAACGCCCTGCAACATTCGTACGCATGATGCGTCGAATCCTATCTCATCGCTCAGATGTCATTGCATATCTTGATGACATCTGTCTTTTCAGTGATACTTGGGAAGATCACTATAACGGGTTAAACGAACTATTCTCTATCTTACGCGAGCATAACCTAACAGCGAAACCCTCTAAAGCTTGTATTGGTTTTAGCAAAATATCTTTCTTAGGTCACCGTGTTGGTCATGGTTTCCTAAAAACAGAAGACCATAATACAAGTAAGATACTTAACATTTCTATTCCTAAGACTAAAAAGCAAGTGCGAAGTCTCTTAGGTCTAATTCAATTTTATGGACGATTCATTCCGAATCTGTCCTCCATTATGTCACCTCTTTCTTCCTTGCTAAAGAAAGGGTCTCCTAATGTAGTCCATTGGACTCAAGAATGTCAATCCTCTTTGGATAAGGTTAAAACTATGTTTTCTACTTCACCTATCCTAGTATTGCCTTCTAAGGATAAGACATTTATTCTTCGTAGTGACGCTTCATCCACAGGGATTGGAGCAGCACTAATGCAAGAGTACTCTGGAACTCTGCATCCTGTGATGTATATTTCTCGAAAATTAAATGCCGCAGAGAAGAATTACTCGGTCCTAGACCGTGAATTATTGGCTATGGTTTGGTCAATCCTTAAACTGCAAAGATTTCTTCTTGGCGCGCATTTCATTGTGGAAACTGACCAGAAAGCTCTTACGGCTATTCAGAGTAAAAATCTGAAGAGTGCGAGATCAACGCGATACGCGATTGCTCTGCATCCGTTTCATTTTTTGGTGCGAGCTATCGGTGGGTCAGAAAATGTGATGGCAGATATTTTGTCGAGATGCCCACATGATTCATAACTGTTAAATTATATGCCTAACTTTGCTACAGTTGTTCCTATGTTGAAATGTGTACACATATGGAATATATCATATATTGATTGTAACACTATTTAGCGGTTCATTGATGTTTATTCACCGCTGATCTTTCAATGTTTTTTCGTCTTTGATGTTCATGATGTTAAGATATCTAAGATGAAATTTATGTATAAACTGATGTAGAAAGTGTGGCATTGCCAGTATTGTAGTATGCGTTGGTGACACCTCTCTGGAAATATTTATACCTAGAGAAATACTTTCTCTAAGTTCATGAAATATATTCTCAATGCTTATCATCTGCGCATTGTTATTGGTGCGTTGTGAGCCTATTGTATGTTGCTCTTAGATGTATTTCAAAAAAAAAAAAAAAGTACCATTTTTTTTTCCCGAGGGGTGTGGTAATCTGTTGCGTGCATATTTTGACGCACATATTACAAAAATACGATATGGCTATTTAATATGGAAAATATATACTTGCATTCATTTGTGTATGAAAATGCTTCCTCTGGTAAAGCTAGATAATTCATGATTGATTTACACTTTTGATTATATGAGTGATCTTTCTTGATATTGATTCGGCGCATGGATATTGTATTCATGTCCGTTCTTATTTGTTCGGGCCAGAAAATAGATTAATTTTGCTTGTTATGTTTATGGCCTGAATTTATGTGTACTACTTGTCTAGTGCAAGAAGATTCAGTAGTATATTGTATACCTTTGTATGTTCAGGTCGGACTATATTCTTTCTGCGGAATCTAGCGCAGGTTTTCGTAGTCCTACTGGGTTGTAAAGAGTTCCGATAATGTCGCCAAGATGGCTGAGTGCTTTTTCCAGGGCTGGCACTGTTTAAGGTTTAACAGTGATTCATAGATGTTTTTCCAGGAGAAGTTTATGTCTCTGCAAGAGTCTATTTGTCAGAGATCCTCCTCATATGTGTGATTCGGACTCCAGTTATGCCAGACCCTATTTTTGATGATCTCGAGTCGGTTAGACCTAGATGGAACATTCTGCTTCGTATCGCTAGGGTCGTGTTTTGTATCGACGAAGATGACAGGCTTTCCTACAGCAGTTATGTCTACGTGAATTAACTTGATTACTGTAGAGCTGTATGGAAAACTTTATGAAATTATTTATATGCACATTCTAAATTAACTTTGGCTTATATCTACCTTCCTACGAGTGAGTGAGCGACAACTCAGGAAGGCGGCCATGTTATATTCCTGTCATCATATATTTTGATCACTGTCAAGAGAACAGATTATGTATCCTACTATCGGGCAGTGGTATCGAGATCTTGTTATGTGGTGAAAACCCACTATCGTGGTTTATGATTATTATACAAACATTGGACATATTTCAGCTTAAGAACTTAGCCATGAAATGAAGGTTGGGCCAATGACTTTTGTATGTTTACCGATCCTCATTGACGCGTTCAGTCAGTAGAGGATACGGCGATTAGTTACCAGAACAGTGACTGCTACCTTGGGTTGAATGATATTTCACTACTACATGAATGTATCATCCACGATTCAAATAACCAATGAACTTATGTCAACATGTATCCATGACTGTATCCGTGCTGTCCAGTTTGCGTGCCTTCATTAAACTATTGAAATGTCAGAGGCAGTTCAAGTCGTCATTGCATTACATGAGAGTGTGTGAGAGTTATTATCAAGTGGTCTGTTACACCGAACTACTACACCATTCGCGTTACTTGACACTCCCACTCAATGTCAACATGACAGGTTCATTCGATGATGCAGAGGTAACTGAAGAAGACTTTCTGCAGTGATGATCAGTGCATGACCCTAAACATAACATCCGCATCCAGTGGTGAACCAGATTCCTGGGGTTATGATAACCAGACCATCCCTGACGCCACATACGACACGCATGAACACCAGTGTACAAGTTACAACGGGGCAGTCGATGTCAGCTTGACCTGTATTACCGATCGGATGCTGTATCTAGGTCAGCGCTTGTTGACAGTTTTTCGCTGTACAGACGGTATTACACAGGACAGTTGTATCAAGTGTATAAAATATCTGGAACAGTACTGTTGACATTTCTCAACGTACAGAAGAAAGAAGTGATTGTTGATCCTGTACACAAGAATCACAGTGTTGTTGAACATAAAAAGCATATTTCATCGTTGGATCTTCATATGCTCAAAAAAATTGAACATTGTAATAGTGTAGAAAACAAATCTATTATTTAATTGCTCATTAAAAGTGGCAGGTTATTGTTACAACACTATACCAGCATCACTTTCTATCCACAATACATTCTATTAAGTATAAGATATTTATGCATTTATGCTATTAAGTTTTACATGTATTTATGTTTATATGTTATTTGTAGCGTGTTAAGTTAGTTTGTATTCTGCGGGCCTGGATGGGAGGTGACTAGAACAGGAAATACCAAGTGACATTGGTCTTGCTCTAGCGGTCTATAGGGAGCAAAATTCTTAATTGAAATTTGCATGCAACATTGTTTGCAAATATTTGTTAGTTGTGAAGACTGTATTCTTGTTGTTTTTGTAATATTTCTATGTTCTTTAGTTTTGTTTGATTTGTTTGTATAATTGTAGGTCTCATCTTTCCTTTCATTTCAGTTCTTTACACCCTTATGTTTATACACTGTGGCGTTATTTGTCTTGTTGATTTCATTGCGGTTATCATCACAGATTCTGTGATCATTTTTATTTTTTTATTTTTATTTGATTTAATTTGATTCCCGCAATTGTTTTCATATTGTCTTTTCTTGTTTGTCTTTGTTAATGTCTTTGGTTGACAAATAATATATAAGGTATATTTGAATATATTTATATTATAGTACAGATCAGTACTTAATTACTATCATTGGTGTACAAGGAATTATAAAGTAGTTGGGATAGAAAATATTATTTTCCACAGGTACTCAAGTGATCATTGATTACATTAAGGAAGTATACAAGACCTTTGTAAGGCTTGTCTCCCACAGTGTTTGGGATATACAGATATTATTTTCCACAGGTACTCAAGTGATCATTGATTACATTAAGGAAGTATACAAGACCTTTGTAAGGCTTGTCTCCCACAGTGTTTGGGATATACAGATATTGTTTTCCACAGGTACTCAAGTAACCATACAAGTTTTTCACTAAGACTAAGTCTATAGTATAGACTTGTCTCCCATTAAAGTGGGATAGAGTAATTTATTTACTTTTTCAGGTATCTGATTTATTAAGACAAGATGTCTACATTAGATTACTTTATTGCACAAGGGAAAGCCCTTGATAAGACTGGGAAAGATTTAGAAGAATGGGCTGTTGCTCAATATGACAAAGCATTAGCTGCTGAAGAGAGAAAAGCTGCTGCTGCTGAAGAGAGAAAAGCCCTGGCTGAAAAGAAAAGATTAGAAAGAGAAGCTGCTGCTGCTGCTGAACAAAAGAAATTGCTGATGCAGGTGGAGGAAAGGAGATTTGCTGCAGAACAGAAAAAATTAGAAGCTGAAGAGAGAAAAGCAATAAGAGAACATGAATTTGAGTTAGAGAAATTAAGATTGACAAGTATGAGTAATATTAATCAGGCATCTGGTGGTAATGGTAAACCCTTCAATTATAAGGTCAAGGTGCCAGCGTTCAACTCTGCCAGTGATGATATAACATTCTGGCTTGATAGATTTGAACGTGCTTGTCGAGCTCATAATGTCGACAAATCACAGTATGTGAATCAGTTGTCTGAAAATCTAAAAGGGGAGTCTCTGACTATGTTATGTTTGGTTGAAGAGGCCGACAAGGATAATTATGATGCTATTAGGGCAGCTTTGATAAAGAGATATCAGCTGTCAGAAGAAGGTTATCGTCTTTTGTTTAAAACAATGAGACCTGAGGTAGGTTTAGAATTCTCAGATTTCATTTCAAAAGCACGACTTACACTCTCACGATGGATTGAATTATCCAAAATAGAGAAAACATTTGATGATCTTACGGATTTATTGCTAAGAGACAAGGTCATGTCTTCGGTAAATAAACCATTCCTAGAGTTTTTACATGAGCGTAAACCTAGTACATTAAAGCAAATGGAAGAGTATTGTGACCAGTATGCCACGGCACACCCTGACATGATTCTTAGTAACACTAACATTAAAGAGGGTATGCCAGTTGCTTCAGCAACAGAATATAATCATAATTACTCACACAAATTCCAAGGAGCTCAAAATAAATTTGATAAAAAGGTTAATTGGAATAAGTATCAAAACCAAGGTAACCACTCAAATCAGGGTTCTTCTTCGAAGAACTGGAATCGGGCTGACAGTCCTCGATACGCGAGGGGTGCCCATAATTTTAGAAATTTCCGAAAAGGGAGTAACCATAGGAACTACCCAAGTTCTTCATGGAAACAACAAAACCAACATTACAGGGATACTCATTATAATGAGCATGATGATTATGATCATGAATATTGTGATTCAAACCCAAATAGGGGTTATAACAGAGGTAATAATAATTACAGAGGCAATTATAACCGAGGAAGATCACAACACAAAAGACAGGGTAAATCTCATTACCAGGCTAACTCTGCACAACAAGAGTTCCATGAGTCCGGTGGTCAGAATAATGATAAAAAAGACTCTAATAATGTAGGATGTTCTGCTTTCGATTTTGACATAGCATTTCAGTGTTCCCAATGCAAAACATTATTCGAGCCAACCACAGTTTCGACTTTAAGCTGTGGTCATCCTCTTCCTGCTCTTCCTGCGTCAGTCGCGCATGATGGAAGAGGGGCTCTTGTCTTGAATAGAGGTCTAGTAGAAGGTACTTGGGTCTCAATTCTTTTCGATTCCGGGTGCACAACCATTGGAGTGAGGCAGTCACTTATACATCCTTCTCGAGCCACTGGCAAAATAATCAAATGCATAACATTTGGTGGCACATTGGAAAAGTACTCCACTGCCATTATCAACATTTCTACTCCCTTCTTTACAGGAGATGTGCACGCATGTCTTCTGCCGAATCCGATCGCTGATCTTATCGTCGGTCGCATTCATGGTGCGAAAGAATGCACTCCGCAACAAATTGCCGAGTGGGAAAGTGATAATATGCATACTGCAAATGCTGTAGTCACTAGAGCTCAAGCTCTAAACATGCCTCAATCTTCGCCTTCTGGAGATAATGATGACCAGAACAAAGATGATCTCTTGGAGATTTCGCATGTTTCCTTTATAAAACAGCAGGAAGATGATCCTACTCTAAAGAAATTCTTTACTCTAGCAAAAGAAGGTGATCCGAATAAGGACACAAATCGTAAATCTTGGATTACGATGAGGAATGGCGTACTTGTACGTATGGTACAAGACTCCGCTAAATCCATTCATTCTCAAATTCTTGTGCCCAAAAATATGAGAGTTAAAATCTTACAGCACGCTCATGATTCTCAGTGTGCTGGACATATGGGTTTTTCCCGTACTAAATCTAGAGTTCTTGCATCTTTCTTTTGGCCTGCTGTGAATAAGGACATACGAATCTATTGTCGATCTTGTAAAGTATGTCAAGAGGTTAAATCCAGAGGTCCACGCCATGCTGCACCTATTCAGGCTGCAGACATTCCCATTCGACCATTTCAAAAAATGGCGATAGACATCATTGGTCCATTTAAGATAAAGTCTGCTAGAGGACACCAATTTATTTTGACGTGTGTGGATATGTGCACACGTTGGCCAGAGGCTGTTCCTCTAAAGAGCATAACTACTGCTGATATTGCAGATGCACTTTGGTTAATATTTTCTCGTCTGGGATTTCCAGCAGAAATATTATCGGACCATGGTACCCAACTCGTATCGGATTTCATGTCTCAAGTGATGTCAACTCTTAAGATAGAAAGATCTCTGAGTAGTATTTATCATCCTATGTCCAATGGGATGGTAGAACGTCTAAATAGAACTCTGAAAAACCTACTAGGTAAGATAATTGAGGATCATCCTCAGGATTGGGACAGGGTTTTACCCGCGGCTCTCTTTGCATATAGAGAGGTCGCCAACGAACATACAGGATTTTCTCCTTTTGAATTTGTCTTTGGCGCGAAACCGCGAGGTCCTTTGTCTCTACTTCATGATCTCATAACTGCTGATAATATTGTCGATGACACAAAATCCTCTTACGAATATGTCATTGCACTTAGACGTAAGATTATCGAAGCATGCAAATTGGCAACTGCTTCTTTTGAATTTGCGAAGCAGAAGGCAAGGCAATTTGCCAATAAGACCAGACGCTTGCGAAAACTTTGTCCAGGTGACAAAGTATTGGTCCTGCTACTTTGTAGAGAAAACAGACTTCTTATTTCTTGGAAAGGTCCGTACGATATAATATCGAAAGTTTCCGATGTTGACTATATCGTCGATATTGACGGGAAGCATAAAACCTTCCACATCAACATGCTCACGGAATTCCATGAACGTCCGGATTATTTACAACCTGTTTTCCAGGCAACGGACGATTTTCCAGTCCAACATGGACATTACTCATCACTGTCAGTAATACAAAATGAGGAAAAACGAATTTCTCGGATGTAAATCTACCTTTTCCAATGATTCCGCTTCACTCTAATGAATCATGGAAAGATGTTGCGATTTCTCCAGAATTATCTCCAGGAGAACAGAAACAAGTTTCTACTATGTTAGAACAATTTCAGGATGTCCTTACTGACATTCCTGGTCAAACTGATGTCATTCAACATGACATTATTCTTACTGACCATAATCCTATAAGAGTCAGACCGTATCCTATCCCGATACATTTTCAAGCACAGGTAGAAAAAGAGTTGGATAAATGATAGAGTTAAAAATTATTGAACCATCCACATCAGCATATTCTTCACCGATGGTTATCGTGCGAAAAAAAGACAACAACATACGTCTTTGCATTGATTATCGCAAATTGAACCAAGTGACGAAATTTGATGCTGAACCTATGCCGTTACTTGAAGAGCTACTTACCAGACTATCGAATTCTCATTTCTTTACTAAACTCGATTTGTCTAAGGGATATTGGCAAGTTCCATTATCCGAACACGCCAAACCGTTTACTGCTTTTTCGACGCCTAGGGGTCTATTCCAATGGAATTTTATGCCTTTCGGCCTAATGAACGCCCCTGCAACATTCGTACGCATGATGCGTCGAATCCTATCTCATCGCTCAGATGTCATTGCATATCTTGATGACATCTGTCTTTTCAGTGATACTTGGGAAGATCACTATAACGGGTTAAATGAACTATTCTTTATCTTACGCGAGCATAACCTAACAGCGAAACCATCTAAAGCATGTATTGGTTTTAGCGAAATATCTTTCTTAGGTCACCGTGTTGGTCATGGGTTCCTAAAAACAGAAGACCATAATACAAATAAGATACTTAACATTTCTATTCCTAAGACTAAAAAGCAAGTGCGAAGTCTCTTAGGTCTAATACAATTTTATGGACGATTCATTCCGAATCTGTCCTCCATTATGTCACCTCTTTCTTCCTTGCTAAAGAAAGGGTCTCCTAATGTAGTCCATTGGACTCAAGAATGTCAATCCTCTTTGGATAAGGTTAAAACTATGTTTTCTACTTCACCTATCCTAGTATTGCCTTCTAAAGATAAGACATTTATTCTTCGTAGTGACGCTTCATCCACAGGGATTGGAGTAGCACTAATGCAAGAGTACTCTGGAACTCTGCATCCTGTGATGTATATTTCTCGAAAATTAAATGCCGCAGAGAAGAATTACTCGGTCCTAGACCGTGAATTATTGGCTATGGTTTGGTCAATCCTTAAACTGCAAAGATTTCTTCTTGGCGCGCATTTCATTGTGGAAACTGACCAGAAAGCTCTTACGGCTATTCAGAGTAAAAATCTGAAGAGCGAGAGATCAACGCGATATGCGATTGCTCTCCAGCCGTGTCATTTTTCGGTGCGAGCTATCCGTGGGTCAGAAAATGTGATGGCAGATATTTTGTCGAGATGCCCACATGATTCATAACTGTTAAATTATATGCCTAACTTTGCTACAGTTGTTCCTATGTTGAAATGTGTACACATATGGAATATATCATATATTGATTGTAACACTACTTAGCGGTTCATTGATGTTTATTCACCGCTGGTCTTTCAATGTTTTTTCGTCTTTGATGATCATGATGCTAAGGTATCTAAGATGAAATTTATGTATAAACTGATGTAGAAAGTGTGGCATTGCCAGTATTGTAGTATGCGTTGGTGACATCTCTCTGGAAAAATTTATACTTAGAGAAATACTTTCTCTAAGTTCATGAAATATATTCTCAATGCTTATCATCTGCGCATTGTTATTGGTGCGTTGTGAGCCTATTGTATGTTGCTCCTAGATGTATTTCCAAAAAAAAAAAAAGTACCATTTTTTTCCCGAGGGGTGTGGTAATCTGTTGCGTGCATATTTTGACGCACATATTACAAAAATACGATATGGCTATTTAATATGGAAAATATATATTTGCATTCATTTGTGTATGAAAATGCTTCCTCTGGTAAAGCTAGATAATTCATGATTGATTTACACTTTTGATTATATGAGTGATCTTTCTTGATATTGATTCGGCACATGGATATTGTATTCATGTCCGTTCTTATTTGTTCGGGCCAGAAAATAGATTAATTTTGATTGTTATATTTATGGCCTGAATTCATGTGTACTACTTGTCTAGTGCAAGTAGATTCAGTCATATATTGTATACCTTTGTATGTTCAGGTCGGACTATATTCTTTCTGCCAGAATCTAGCGCAGGTTTTCGTAGTCCTACTGGGTTGTGAAGAGTTCCGATAATGTCGCCAAGAAATGGCTGAGTGTTTTTTCCAGGGCTGGCACTGTTTAAGGTTTAACAGTGATTCATAGATGTTTTTAACAGACATGATCTTCTCTCTCCGCCAGCTTCAGGAAAAATCAAGAGAGCAGAAAAGACCATTATATATCGCCTTTATAGACCTCACAAAAGCATTCGACCTGGTTAGTAGGGATGGACTCTTTAAAATCCTGCTGAAAATAGGCTGCCCTTCTAAAATGCTGGAAACGATAAAGTCATTCTATGACGGCATGAAGGGAACAGTCCAATAGGCTGGAAGCACGTCACAGCCCTTTGATATACGAAGTGGCGTTAAACAAGGCTGTGTTCTGGCTCCGACCCTCTTCGGAATCTTCTTTGCCTTACTCTTGAAACATGCATTCAGAGATGCAACTGAAGGAATATGCCTTCACACTAGGTCAGATGGCCGTCTGTTTAATCTTTCAAGGCTGAAGGCAAAAACAAAAGTCAGAAGGGTCACTATAAGAGACTTGTTGTTCGCTGATGATGCTGCAGTCGTCACTCAAAGCCAACAGGAGCTTCAGAGCTTGATGAATCGCTTCACTAAAGCATGCAAGGACTTTGGCCTCACAATAAGTCTAAAGAAAACGAATGTGCTGAGTCAGGATGTGGGTGCTGCACCAGTTATCACTATCGATAACTATGAATTGGCAGTGGTGCACCACTTCACATACCTAGGGTCTACCATCAATGACAAACTCTCACTGGATACAGAAATCGACAGCCGCATTGGCAAAGCTGCAGCTACCTTTGCCCGCCTCACATCGCGTGTTTGGGGAAACTCTAAACTCACAATGAAGACCAAAGCTGCGGTATATAATGCCTGCGTCACCAGCACACTCCTATATGGCAGCGAGACCTGGACGACCTATGCTAAGCAAGAAAGAAGGCTCAATACCTTCCATTTGCGGTGCCTACGCCGCATCCTCGGCATCTCGTGGAAAGATAAAGTGGCAAATGTCGAGGTGTTGTCACGTGCTGGCCTTCAAAGTATGTATACGCTTCTTAGACAACGCAGACTTCGCTGGCTTGGCCATGTTCGCCGCATGGAAGATGGTCGCATTCCAAAAGATATCTTCTACGGACAATTAGCAGATGGCAAGAGAACAGTTGGGCGACCACAGCTGAGGTTCAAAGATGTGTGCAAGAGAGATATGAGGGCACTGGACATGGATCCAGCAACATGGGAGGATGAAGCTGCCGATCGCACTAAGTGGCGATGCTATTTACGGCGCCACCTCAGATTGGGCAAAGAGAGGCTCACACAAGAAGCAGAGGTGAGGAGAAAACGTCGAAAGGAGCACCAGGAAAATAAGCAGCTGAGGGCTGTCACCTCAGGGGCGCATTCCCATAGTCAGTTATGACTGAAGGGGCTATTATTACTTATATGTACTTATGAAAAGAGCTAAACCTTATAAGAGGAATTTCGTTGGATTACACCAACTGGGGGCTTGAACGGGCTAAACCATTGCTTAAATCCTTCACAAAAAGCGACGGACCAGATATAATGCGTTTACAGTTTTTCAGCCCAGGGCAACATTGTTCGTGATTTCTGGAAATATCTTGTGAATTCTCCCTTCGTGTAGAAGTGTCATTAATCTTCTAAAAAACATCTCTGCCAAGATTAATCTTGCGCGCAGGTAGATAACCTGGTAGCCTATATTAGATACTCTTGAGATTTGGTCACTGTTGGATCGCTACTGCAAAGCAGGGTAGGCAATCCGTGATACTTCCTTAGTCCATGATTGTCCCCATCCTGTATGCAAAGCAGGACGTGTGTGTGTGTTTCTCTATTTCTCTGGTCCTTAACCTTTGACCTGTCCGGCTTGGGAGACCCTGCTCGTAGCTACGCTACCGTGGGGATAGCTCTTGGGGTCAAGGAGACACACATGACCTTCTACCTCGCCAAAGTGGAGACACGGTAGAGGAGAGTTCAAGGTTTAACACCTGGATAAAACCGTATGTGCTTTTTTTTCTGTACTTACTTACCTGATAACACCTGGGAAGAATACGCCCAGTTTCGTCCGATGTTTTCCTAAATATATGTGTGAACATAAGTAAGAGCTAAGAGTAATTTCTTACCTGAGTGTTATCAGGACCCGGAATGGGAGCAAAAAATTGTAACACTGTATCTCTGACACTAACTCGGATAGACATTCCTCAAACAATTTCTCGGAGAGATAATTCCAGCGGAATCAATTTCTGTTTGAGGTAAGGCACCCTAGGTATTTTGGTAGTTGCAACTGGGTGGTCATTGACTCCTTCTTTTTTAAACCTGAGCTAGAGTGATTTTATCCATAAATTAATAAGTGAAGTGGTTCTTTTGCTAAGCAGTTTAAACGAAGGGTGATTATACTCTGAGTAGGAAAACCTTATAAAGTTAATTAAGGTAAAGTCATAAACACGTAATATGTGTGGACATATCAGATCTTTCTGCAAAATGAAGGAGTTGTGTTTGCAACAGAGGCATACCTCGACTTACCTTTGGATGCATCAAAGAAGAGTTGGTTACCCGAAAAGCAGCAGCTTGAAGACTTTCTCGGGGTATACATCGAGAATTCCTCAGTAAAAGAGAAGTTGACAAAAAGAAAAAGATAGCTGTATACCGCTCCACCTATGTTCCAGCCTTGACCTGTTGTTGCGATTCCTGGGCAATGAATATAACCGACAAAAGCTAGATTCAAACCTCAGTAATGATGTACGTGAATGTGATTGAAGTAAAAAGAAGATATATGGCCCACAACCAGTCGATAAGGCAAGGCATTAAAACCCAGCCAGCAAAGTGGAATCAATTTGTTGCTGCCCTACAAGACGCCACCAGGCGTGATGGCCGCTGACTGCTTTGACGGTTGGCGGTTATGGATCAAAGAAGAAGTGCAGAGCCAAGTAGAACAATTCCAACTTTGATTGTTTGGCTATATCTGCAGATTGAGAGAAGATTGGCTACCACAACAATTATGGGAAACTAAGAGCCAAGGACTAGATTTTAACCAAGCCAGGAAGAAGACAGCCGCTAGGATAGTATGGCGCTCTCTCTGGTAGATCTCTACACCCCGGGATAGAATAGGAACGACTAAGTAAGTAAGCAAGTTTAATTCTTGACAGATTTTACTGTCGGAGTTTGTTCTCAATAAAGGTTACTGAGCAATCTTATGTTTTTTTTCCGTCAGTACCTATGTCATTTAAACGGTAAAGGATCCCGTTGCACGCCCATTGGGGCATATTGGGAATATGGTGTTAGGCCCATATTTTTTTGACCATCGGCACACTAGTTGTGATGTGGTCAGCATTACGCCGGCCGCCTTAACCTTCCCAGAGTTGATTTGGTACCAAATGCATGAGGCTGGGTCCACCTCTGAGCCGTTTGCGGTCTGAAAAATCTCATCTCAACTGGGGATCGATCCATGGACCACCGAGCTAGGAAGCCAGTGCACTAACCACTGAGCTACCGCGGCTTTCCTATGTCATTTAGGCACTCAATTATTCTCTCATGATGGACTCTGTTAAAAGCCTTCTCATAGTTAATATAGCACATGTAAATACTTTTGTAAGCTGCTATATATTTTTCTGATAATATTATTATACAAAATATTGCTTCTCTTGTTCTGCTGTTTGTTCGAAAAGCAAACAGTTTTTACTGGTTTTTAAGTACCTTATTTTTATATTCTCTTCTGTATGATTGTCATGGATGAATTATCAGATAGGTAATAGATGTTTATTGTCCTGTCTGAGCAGAGGTGATAGTGATGACAATGTAAAAGTAAGGGGTAAGATACAGTTTTTATCACGAGGGTGGTCGTGTAAGAAAAAGGACAGTCTCTGGATATAATAATTTATCTAATCCAGCCTATCTGGACGACGATATTTAAATCAGACGAACTTTCTCTCCTTGTACGAAAATACAAGTTACACTGCACTCACATGCACAAAATTCTGTGACAAATACGCACGAACGTTAAAAAAAAAATATGGATAACATATAATGGATAGGGGTTAACCGACACGATAACTAAAAGTTTAATAAAGTTTATTATTAATAGAAAATCACAACATAAATCATATGCAACAATAGATCATGGTTTACAGACAAAATGAAAAAAAATAATCAAATAGGTTCTCCCCTCTGGTAATGGAAAAGAAAGGACGATCCCAACAGAGGTTACTTAACCCAAAAGATCGAAAGGTAACAATAAGTTATGAAATAGTCGCTACGGTATGGGAAAAGAATAGGTTCCTAATGTAATCTATCATGTGACTAATCAGATTATTGAGATAAAAAAAAAAGAAGAAGAAACCATATAAGTATATGATGTTAACAAAAGACATAAGTTTCTTTCTCTGTTCATTCAATTCACATACACACAGTGGCCACTTTCAGATTTCCTTACCCCAGTAGTTGTCGCAGGCATTCCAAGGAAATACACTAATAAGTAATAATACTATTAATTGTCAAATTTAAGTTTTGCCAAATCCAGCCCTAGACTCTCCGTAGTTGTTGACTGCAAACTTCACAGGAGTCGCTAGAGTCGGTGTTTTTAATTTGTCCTGGATACAATAAGTTATCTATGCCTTCAGTTGGTCGGAGTAGGGTTCATGCGCGGTGATCGCCGATGTAGGATAAATAGAACATATATATGGTTTCTGGGTTGTCTAGCCTCTAGTGGCTGAAACGCTAGGTTTAAGTTACACAAATGTTGCTGACAATATATTTCGCCACAGCTGGCTGATGAGATTGATATAAGTAAATCTGGTAATAGTTCTGGTCCAGTTAATATTATAATTTAATGTTTCTATTCTGCTTTCTCTCATGAAAATGAGGAAAATTGGACCGCACAGATCACAGCAAGAAGCCCATCAATATTAAATATCATTCGATGCATATAAAATTTTAAGTTCGTATGATCATAAGTTCATATGGCCATAAGAAAGCCGCTAGTACTCAGGTTTGATCAGCCGCAAATCAGAAAAATGAAACACTCCACGAAAATCTAATAATTCTCACTCTGTACGAGAAATCTTAAGATAACGAGCTAGTGAATTCAGATAGATTTCTGGGCAACTGATCATGGCTATCTAAGAGACATGGTATATATTGATAAATTCAGTTCTACCGTTCTTTAATGCGAAAGTCACACCTACTGCCAGACCCGAGCCAATTTGCCGTTCGATCAAAGTAATTTACCACCTCTTCTGCCACTGCCTTCATGTAGCTTGAATTCATCTCGCCTTGCCGATTAGACTACTTGAAGTTTTACAATCCAAGGTCCGTCTCAGACTTAATATCGTGTGTTCCCCTGATCAAATAATCTATTACGCCATACTCCGCGCTTTGCTCTCTGTTTCACATAGGGCTTAATTGCCAGATGGCTCACGTGTTAATTGCACTGGTGACTCCTTCGTTCATGTAGCAAAAATTATAAACTAGATGGGGAGGGGCAAAAGTGGATGATTACTGCTGCACTATTTCCATCTGTGACAATGATCTGAAGCAACATTTTAATTGTGTGACTCGTCAGACTGATTGTTCTAAAGTCTGAACATTCTGTTGCATTAGGTTTGTTATGCAATCATATAAAGACTGGTGTTTACAGGTCACGTGGTATTATCCTGATTTGTCTATATCGTTACATAGATCTGTGATTGAATATATACCATTTAATATGCAAGGTTCAAAAGTCTGTTAAATGGTACACACAAACTGACTCACACACAATATTACAACAGTTAGGAATAGAAGTTCCAACGATGTTAATGGATAATATTTGACTATTGAGTGTACAGTTTTAAAAACTTGGTGCGAACAGTTTAAAAGACGTACTTAAAATATATTTACTTATATAATTAGACGTGTAATATTAAATACTGAAGTACACAAAGTGAATATGTAAATAGTTAACTTATGAAAACCGCACATAAAATGGACAGGTAGTTCTTCTTCTTTGATCCTTAGCCGCCGACTGTCAAAGCAGTCATTTTAGTGGCCATCACGCCTGGTGGCGTCATGTAGGGCAGCAACAAATTGCTTCCACTTTGTTCGGTCGGCGGCAATCCTTCGTACGGAGCCCCAGCTCTGGTTCATTCTTTGCATCTTTACCTCCACAGTTCTCCGTCAAGTTGTTTTTGGCTGGCCACTCTTTAGCTTTCCTTCGGGGGTCCATAGCATAGTTGTTTTTGTGATGGATTCAGGGTCTCTTCAGAGAACGTGGCCAACCCAACTCCAGCGTCTGCCGACTATGATGGTGTGCATGTCCTCTTGGTTACTCCAAGTAAGTAGTTCTTGGTTAGTGATAGTATTCGGCCAAAAGATTAGGAGAATGTTCCTTGGGCAGATTGTGTGTAAGGAGGACAGTTTCTACATTTCTGCCTCTGTTACTCTTCAGTATTTCGCACCAAAGAGAAGCACATAAAGTGCACAGTTCTCATATAATCTCAATTTGGTGTTTCTGCTGTACTACATATGTAAATGTGTCCGTCTGTTCCAGCTTCTGGTTTTTTATTGTTTTGGGCTCAGGACTGCCCACATTGAGTGTTATGACCTCTGTCTTCTTCAGATTGATGTTCAGGCCCACCTGCTGGCTATACTTATTCAGTCTGTCTGTTTTTTCTTGGATGTGCAGATGTGAATGTGCGAGCAGTGCAGTGTCATCTGCATATTCCAGATCGCCTAGTGTAGAAAACGTTGTCTATCTAATTCCTCTTGGACTACCCTCAGTTGAATGGCGCATCACCCAGTCTATGACTGTCAAAAATAAAGTTGTTGGTAAATGGCATCCCTTTCGTACTCCTGTCTTCACCTCAAAAATTAGATTGCTCAACCCAACACTGCATTTAAAGTTAGCATACAGAGGCTTTTTATGATTGAAACAATGCAGCTGGGAATTCCATAAGCCCTCAGTATTTTCCATAGGCTGTCCCTGTGTATGCGGTCAAAAGCCTTTTCAAGATCAACAACGTTAATGTATAGTTGTCTCTGCCATTCCGAGCACTGCTCTATAACTTTCTGAGGGTGAATGTATGATCTGCACATCTTCTGTTCTTCCAACGTCCTTCATGTTCTTTCCTCAGTTTATGGTCAACTGCTTTTGAAATTCTCTGGATAATTATCGTGCTTAGTATTTTACTGGTAACTGAGAGGAGAGTAATTGCTCTCCATTTGTTGCAGTCTGCAAGGTCACCCTTCTTGGGCAATTTGACAATTATTCCTTTACTCCATTCTCTTGGTGGTGTCTGTGTTCTTCAGATTTGTGCAGAAAATGGTTCTGAAAGTTCTACTGCTAGTTCAGGATCTGCCTTGATTAACTCAGCATTTACATTGTCGTGACCAGGAGCTTTTCCATTCTTAAACCATGTGATTGCTGTGATGATTTCTTCTCTTCGTGGAATGTCTGTATTTATGTCTAGATCATGTTCAGCCTCAGGAACATTCAGCTGCGTCTTTGATGGTTCCTTATTCAGTGTTTCTCTGAAGTGCTCTGCCCATCTTGTTTCCTGCCCCTGTGCTGTGGTGATGAGATTTCCTTGCTTGTCTCTTACGTAATATTGTTTGCACCTCGTTTTCCGCTGATAGTTTTAGTTATTTTGTATTCTGTGTTTTGTTCATTCCCCAGTGCTGCCTCTTCTGCCTGTCTTGCAAGATCGTCCAGAAATTTCCTTGTGTTGGCTCGTGTTTGACGTTTTACTTCTTTGTCCAGCTGACTGTACTGTTCGCTATATAATTTCTTTAACCTGGGGGATTTTGCTTCTATTTTCTTTCTTTTCATTTCTGTTCTCTTCGCTATGATGTTTAACGTTTCTGGTGTTATCCAATCTTGTCTCTTTCTTTCCTGGAATCCCAATCACGATTCGCTGCTTTCTTTATATATAGTTGAAATGGTGTTGAATTTCTGATCAACATCATCAGTCGCTGCCTTTTTTTTGGCTATTGGCAATTTGATATCGTCTCTTTACATCAACCACAAAAACTTTTCTGGTGAGGGGTTCCTTGAGTTTGATGATGTTATACCTTTTCTGTTTAGTTGCAATTGGTCCAACAACTCTGAGTTTTACCTTTAGTCTTGTTACTGCTAGGTGGTGATTGCTCCCCACGTCTGCACCTCTTCTTACTTTCACGTCTTTTAGTAAATGCCTCCATCTATCACTAATCATAAGCTTCTGCTGCATTAACAACTTGGTCATTGGAGGAACACTTTTTCCACACAAAGAAATCCACAAGTTAACATGGGAATCACCAAACGGCCGTGTCAGAAACCAGATAGACCACATTATGGAAGAATATCATTCAGAGGAAGACTCACAAACGAAAGCTGTCGACCTCAAGAAGGAACAAGATAAAGATCCGGAAATCAGACGAATGAAAAGAAAGATATGGAATGAGGAAAAAGAAGCAAAGAACTTTAGGTTAAACCCGTTTGACAACGTGATGGAATACATAAACACGAAATGAGATGGTTTACCAAAGAAATATATACTAAAACATCAGTAAGGAAAGTACTTACGGGTTATCTTGACAACAACGGACACAAAAGAAGATATAAGACGTTGGAAGTCATCAAAAAGAGATATTATTAGCACACGATGAAGAGAGATATAATATTGTATGTGGACCAGTGCGTAATTTGTAAATCACGGAACATGTAAGCATTGACGTATCCTACACAAGAGATGGATACACCTAATTATACAATGGAGAAGATCAGCATGGATATATTTGGACCATATCCTACAACGTTAATGGGAAATAGATACATAATACACATAATATACATGCTATCACGTTGGCCAGAATGTTATCCACTTAGCGAGGCCACAGCTGACATTCATTCATAACCCTCCACTCCCAAAGTAGCATAGGCCTTCAACAAACACATGCCAAGTCCTCCTGTCACGTGCCATTATCTCAAATTCTTTCCACGTTCTCTTCATCATTTTCACCTCTGTTTCCAGCTCTCTTCTCCATGTGCTTCTTGGTCTACCTCTGCCTCTCTTGCCCTGGAGGTTCCAGAACAAGGACGGCTTTGTAACGCTATCAACAGGTTTCCTCAATGTGTGTCCTATCCATCGCCATCGTCTTCTTTTCATCTTTTGTTCCACTGGCACTTGTCATCATTTCCACGTTGGTAACCTTGTCATACCATTTTAATCCCTCTATTCTACTTCTATGTCACGTGCCTCAAACAGCGTCTGACAACCAAGTCCAGCTCCCGGCCTTCACGTGTGGCTCAATTTGAGCCCGGCGGAACTGTTTCCACTGACGGGAGAAGGGGCAAAGGCGAGCGACTGACGCCTTAAAACCAGCAGCTTCGGGCGGATAGGGCTCGTGATCCTTGGTTGGTAGCTTATCTAAGAGAAGGAACTCTGAATTCAAACCACCGCTGCCTTGCGGGAATATCCATTTATGGAATTGGCTTCGGGAGTAAACCCTGAGGATAAATCCGGAGTCGGAGTCCCTAAGGCAGTCTAATGTCGATTCGACATTATTCTGGCAACTCCTGCGACATGGCTGGTACCAAACTGTATCGGCTACTGCCGTTCCTTTGGATCTACCGGCTGTGTGGAGAGGGGGAACATACTGCATGGGCAACAGCTTGATCTCCATATAACTGTGCCCAAGCTCACGCCCTGGAGAGGACACTCCAGCTGCACCCTATAGGTGTCGGCAAAACACGGGAAGTAGCAGTTACCGGTTATAAGCATTTTGCCCAATTGGCGTAGGGCATGGCGCCAGGGGCTACTTCCGACAGTAGGAGAGGTTCTAGGATCTCACTGGACAGCTAACGCCCGCTTCAAGCTGGGCAGCCCCCAGTCAATAAGGTGTTGTCCCGCCACTGTCTGCTTTCCCCATTGGGTGCATGGGGATTAGGGTCAAACCCGAACTGTGGACAGAAAATTTTGCACCAAGCAATTATCGAAAAAATAGAAATAAGCAAACTCTCAGATTGGGATGCTGGAACGTCCGGACTAAGTTGACAGGACTATCCGAAAACCTACAGGATGTAAACGATGTAAGGAAGACAGCCATAATTAATGATGAGCTTAAACGACTTCAGGTGGATATAGCTGCACTTCAGGAAACGCGCCTGTCGGCTCTGGAACGGTGAGCGAGAAGGACTACACATTTTATTGGCAAGGGAAAGATCTTAATAAAGTTAGAAAACACGGAGTAGGTTTTGCGGTCAAAAAATCATTAACTAAAATGGTTGAACCAGGCGAGAATGGATCAGAACGCCTGTTAACGCTCCGCCTGCAAACTAGCACAGGTCCCATCACCCTTGTCAGTGTGTATGCTCCTACTCTGTACTCTGCCTCAGAAGCTAAAGATGAGTTCTACGAGAATCTAACAGCAATTATCAAAAGCATACCTAGGCAAGAACAGCTTGTTCTCCTTGGTGACTTTAACGCTAGAGTGGGTGCCGATAATGTTTCATGGCCTTCATGTCTGGGCAGATTTGGTATTGGCAAGATGAATGAAAATGGACAACGGCTCTTAGAGTTGTGCGTCCACCATGACCTCTGCGTGACCAACACCTACTTTCAGACAAAACCCCAGCATAAGGTGTCATGGAGACACCCACGATCCAAGCACTGGCACCAACTTGACCTGATTCTCGTCAGAAGGCCACTCCTCAGGTCTGTGCTCTCCACGCGCTCGTACCATAGTGCAGACTGTGATACAGATCACTCCTTGGTTTGCTGCAAAATCAGAGCACAACCAAGAAAACTCTATCGTGTCAGACATGAAGGGAAACCACGCATTGATACCAGCAAGATGTCAGACCCTTTCATGATCGCTCAATTCACTGCTACCTTCGAGAAAGTGCTCAGTAGCCCTCAGCATGGTGATACAATTACAGAGAACTGGGAGCATCTACGGAACACCATTCAAAGTACTGCACTTGCCACCTTTGGTAAGAAAACAGCAAAGTCAAATGACTGGTTTGATGCTTCATCAGATGTGATGGCACCTGTCATTGAAGCTAAGCGCAGTGCTATGAATGAATACAAAAGTTCACCGAGTGCCAGAACCCTACAGATCCTGAGGGCTACGAGAAGCAAAGTTCAACAAACTGCTCGACGCTGTGCAAACGACTATTGGCTCCAGCTCAGTGATAGCATCCAGATCGCAGCGCAAACAGGCAACATTAGACAAATGTATGACGGTATAAAGAAAGCACTTGGCCCCCATAAAAGTAAGACGGCACCGCTAAAAACCATCAGCGGAGAGAAGCTAACCGATAAGGGTAAGCAGATGGAGAGGTGGGTCGAGCACTACTCTGAGCTTTACGCTAGAGACAATACCGTTACGCCTGCAGCCCTTGATGGTGTCAACAGTCTGCCAACTATGGAGGAGCTGGATGCCGAACCAACATTAGAGGAACTCAGCAAGGCCTTTGATAGCTTGGCCTCTGGCAAAGCACCAGGCAGTGATTGATGGGATTCCTCCTGATTTAATCAAATGCTGTAAGAGCACGCTATTACATCCCCTGCATAGGATGCTGTGCCAGTGCTGGGAAGAGACAACTATTCCTCAAGACATGCGAGATGCCAAGATTGTAACACTGTATGAAAATAAAGGAGACAGAAGTGATTGCAATAACTACAAAGGCATCTCTCTTCTTAGTATTGTTGGTAAGGTTTTTGCCAAAGTCATCTTAATGCGACTACACAAGTTAGCTGAGCGCATATATCCAGAGGCACAGTGTGGATTCCGAGCTGGCAGATCAACAACAGACATGATCTTCTCTCTCCGCCAGCTTCAGGAAAAATCAAGAGAGCAGAAAAGACCATTATATATCGCCTTTATAGACCTCACAAAAGCATTCGACCTGGTTAGTAGGGATGGACTCTTTAAAATCCTCCTGAAAATAGGCTGCCCTTCTAAAATGCTGGAAATGATAAAGTCATTCCATGACGGCATGAAAGGAACAGTCCAATATGCTGGAAGCATGTCACAGCCCTTTGATATACGAAGTGGCGTTAAACAAGGCTGTGTTCTGGCTCCGACCCTCTTCGGAATCTTCTTTGCCTTACTCTTGAAACATGCATTCAGAGATGCAACTGAATGAATATGCCTTCACACTAGGTCAGATGGCCGTCTGTTTAATCTTTCAAGGCTGAAGGCAAAAACAAAAATCACAAGGGTCACTATAAGAGACTTGTTGTTCGCTGATGATGCTGCAGTCGTCACTCAAAGCCAACAGGAGCTTCAGAGCTTGATGAATCGCTTCACTAAAGCATGCAAGGACGTTGGCCTCACAATAAGTCTAAAGAAAACGAATGTGCTGAGTCAGGATGTGGATGCTGCACCAGTTATCACTATCGATAACTATGAATTAGCAGTGGTGCACCACTTCACATACCTAGGGTCTACCATCAATGACAAACTCTCACTGGATACAGAAATCGACAGCCGCATTGGCAAAGCTGCAGCTACCTTTTCCCGCCTCACATCGCGTGTTTGGGGAAACTCTAAACTCACAATGAAGACCAAAGCTGCGGTATATAATGCCTGCGTCACCAGCACACTCCTATATGGCAGCGAGACCTGGACGACCTATGCTAAGCAAGAAAGAAGGCTCAATACCTTCCATTTGCGGTGCCTACGCCGCATCCTCGGCATCTCGTGGAAAGATAAAGTGACAAATGTCGAGGTGTTGTCACGTGCTGGCCTTCAAAGTATGTATACGCTTCTTAGACAGCGCAGACTTCGCTGGCTTGGCCATGTTCGCCACATGGAAGATGGCCGCATCCCAAAAGATATCTTCTACGGACAATTAGCAGATGGCAAGAGAACAGTTGGGCGACCACAGCTGAGGTTCAAAGATGTGTGCAAGAAAGATATGAGAGTACTGGACATGGATCCAGCAACATGGGAGGATGAAGCTGCCGATCGCACTAAGTAGCGATGCTATTTACGGCGCCACCTCAGATTGGGCGAAGTGAGGCTCACACAAGAAGCAGAGGTGAGGAGAAAACGTCGAAAGGAGCACCAGGAAAATAAGCAGCTGAGGGCTGTCACCTCAGGGGCGCATTCCCATAGTCAGTTATGACTGAAGGGGCTATTATATTATATTATATTATATTCTACGCAAGCACCCATTTATGAAAGTCTAGCTTTTTGGTTGTTGTCTTTGTTGTTCTCCATGTCTCAGAGCCATACAATAGGACTGACTTCACATTTGAGTTGAAGATTCTTATTTTCGTGTTGGATCCTATTTCTCTGGATCTCCATATATTTCCCAATGCAATGAAAGCTCCTCTTGCCTTTTGTATTCTTATTTTGATATCACTGTCTGTCCCTCCAACTTTGTCTATATTACTGCCAAGATATGTGTACGATTCTACATCTTGTATTGGTGTTTCTTCAAGTTCAACCCTGTTATCATTACCTGCATTTATTCTCATTATCTTTTTCCTGTGTATTTTCAGACCCAATTGCTGTGACTACTCATCGAGTGTTTTCAATTTGTCCTGCATCTGATTACGGTTATGGGACAGAAGAGCCAAGTCATCAGCAAAATCCAGATCATTCAACTGCTTAGTCAGAGTCCACTGGATTCCATTTCTGTTGTGTGTTGTGGATGTTCTCATAACTCAGTCTATTAATATAAGAAAAAAATGGAGACAAGAGGCATTCCTGTCGCACTCCTGTTCTTATCCCAAATGGTTCTGTATGCTGTCCTTCATGAAGAACTCTGCATGTCATGTCTTCATATGTTTTCTTTATTAAATTAATGATCTTCAGGGAAACTCCATAATGCCTCATCAATTTCCAAAGTGATTCTGTCTACACTGTCAAATGCCTTTTCGTAGTCCACAAATCCGATGTATAATGGTGAATTCCATTCCAGACTTTGTTCAACTATTATTCTCAAAGTGGCTATCTGGTCTGTACAGGATCAGTTTTGTCGAAAACCTGCTTGTTCATCTCTCAGTTTCTTGTCTATGGACTCTTTTAATCTCTCAAGGATAATCCTATTTAATACTTTTCCTGGCACTGATAGTAAAATTATTCCCCTATAATTTGTGCACTCTTGTAAATTTCCCTTCTTAGGCAACTTAACCAGATATCCTTCCTTCTATTCTGCTGGTATCTCTTCCTTTTCCAAGATTTTACCAAGTAATTTATATAACATCTCTGTAGCAGTGTCGATATCTGGTTTGATGGCCTCTGCTGGAATGCCATCAGGTCCACACGCTTTTCCCTCTCTTAGAAGCTTTATGGCTTTCTTTATTTCTTCCTTCCTTGGTCTTTCACCGTTAATTTGTAGCTCTTCTTCTGCTGGCTGGATGTCCGGGGGGTTTTGTGGAGCTGGTCTATTGAGAAGGTCCTCAAAATATTCTGTCCACCTCTTCATTTGCCCTTGTATATCGCTGAGCAGTTTTCCATTCTTGTCTTTTATGAGGCAACTTCTTCTTCTTCTTCTTCTTCGATCCTTAACCACCGACCGTCAAAGCAGTCAGTGGCCATCACGCCTAGTGGCGTCTTGTAGGGCAACAACAAATTGATTCCACTTTGCAAGGTCGGTGGCCATCCTTCGTACAGTGCCCCAACTCTGGTTCATTCTTTGCATCTCAGCCTCCACAGTCCTCCGCCAAGTTGTTTTTGGTCGGCCTCTCTTTCGTTTTCCTTCAGGGGTCCAAAGCATAGCTGTTCTTGTGATGGCATCGGGGTCTCTTCTGAGGACATGACCAACCCAGCTCCAGCGTCTGTCAGCTTTGATGGTGTGCATATCCTCTTGCCTGCTCCGAGTAAGCAGATCTTGGTTGGTGATGGTATTCGGCCAAAATATTCGGTGCATTTATCTTAGGCATGTTGTGTGAAAAGAGGACAATTTTGACATTTTCTTTTCTGTGACTCTCCAGCATTCCGCACCATAGAGAAGCACAGAAAGCACACAGCTCTAATATAATCTTAATGTTGTGCTTGTGCTGTATTGGGAGGACTTCCAAATGTTGTTTAGGCTAAAGAAGGCTGTTCTTGCCTTATTCATTCTGATGTGGATGTCTTTGCCTGCCCCACCGTCTGGTGTTACTATGCTTCCTAGGTATGTGAAGGTATCTGTCTGTACCAGTTGCTGATTCCTTACTGATATGGGCTCAGGGTTGCTCACATTGAGCGTCATGACCTCAGATTTCTTTAAAGTGATGTTCAAGCCCACCTGCTGGCTAAATTTATTAAGTCTATACGTTTTTTCCTGGATGTGTTGATGTGAATGTGCTAGTAGTTGTTACGGTAGATTATTTGGCATGGTCTGCTAGAGGTTAGCAGCATGCGATTTTAGGGGTTACAACGTGTAATGTAATGTAAAAGTATTATTAGTCTAGTGAACGCTGTGACGTTTCAGCGTTAGTAGTCACGCACGGTGACCAAGAGACGGGACCCTTTTCTAAACGACCGTCGAACCGAGAAGACGTGTCCTTGGAGTGTTATAGTGCCGGGCATGTATTGCCGCACAATTATATTATATTAAATAATGGACATGGGTCAGTCCACTGTTATGATGAAGAAAGATGAATTTTACAGGTTAGTAATTGACTAAACCTTGTCAAGATGAATTAACAGTCCGTTTTAGTTATACTAGGGCCAGACGCATAATCTCACTGTCGGTCGTTGGAATAACCAACCACGCGTGCATATAGTTATGTTGTTCTGACTATTATGTTTTTCAAGCTACGAGACAAAAGACTGATTTGTAAAGGAATCATATATGAAGTATGAACTGCAATTATTATATATAATTCTTCATGATGACCATGTGTGAACTGTTCGTGTATGGAATTGATATATTAAATGTATGTGGACTCAAGGAATGACTTATCAAGTCTCTGAACGTTGGAAGTTGAATATATTATGAAGTTGACAAATATTCTATCCCACCTTCGCGTAATTACCATCAATAGCACGATACTCTAACTGACTAAGAAAGACAAGGGATAAATGGAAGTAAATGTAAATAGAAGAGCCAGTATACACAGTCTGCAACAACAATCATTAAGGACCCCCTTGTAACTACTGGTGACCTTACGCAGCAACCGCAGCAACTAGCAACCGCAGCAACTGGTGGCCAGTGTGGGGAACGAAAGAAGAAGGAAATTTTTTCTTGTTTACATATGTTGCCAACTGTTTACGATTACAAGCAAGTCACATGATTTGCATAATACTACGTTAAACGCATGACTACGAAATGCAAATCTGACGTCACTACATCATGCGTAGATGCCGCGCTTCGAAAAGAACAACCGTCAACGCATTCCAGTTTTGATTAATATTTACATGATCAAGAAGACCAGACGAGAGAATACTGTTATCAGCCAATCATGAGCAAACAGTACTAGGCACTAGTCTAGTCCGTTGATGAACTTGACATCGCCGGAGCCTTTTAAAGATAAGTTTAGGCTTAGGACGATTGTCATTCATTAGCACAATACTGAGTCCATATCTCTTTGTAGGCATGTCCTTTCTATGTATTATATATCGATGTTATATCTGGTTTTTTTTCCGTTGCTGTTGTCCCTTATTTGTGGGTATGGATGGGAGGCGAATTAAAATCAATTCTATGGCTCCTTGGATGCCACAAATTGATTTTAATTGTTCTTAGGGCCGTGAATTAATCGCATTTCGCGAAGAACGCGTCGAAGACATTACCGGTGCTTATTCCGTTCGGACTTGCATTAATTCACCTTATATGTTAGGCGTCTAGTTTTGTGAAATAACCGTTGTATTTTACCGTATTCAGTTTGATTTTTTATTCAGTTACAGTCATATGTTTGTAATCTATCGTGTTTTTTCTGACCTTACTATCATTCAGTTTAATTTTTTTTGTACAACCGTTAACGAGTCCATGTATACGTCACTAATTGTTGTGTACGCAGGTTAACTTTCTATTCAGTTCATTCTTTAATCTCTCACTTCCGGTTTAGTCACCTTATTTATTAATGCAGTTTTATTGTGGAAATGTCTTGTTGTATGGTAATACTGTTCTGTAATCCTTGGTTAACACATTGTATTGTTTGTTTTCATCTCATCCATTTATAATTTAATATTAATGCTATAATTTATTCATTAATAAGAGTGTAGATTAATATGATTAAATTTTTATGAGTTTTAATGAGGAATTAGGGACTTTGCACCAATTTGCAGTGGTAGTCCAAGAAATGGGCAATGCACTTTATATCTCATGATTATGGCATAATATATAATGATTAATTATTAAAACTTTATAACATATTAAGACATATTAAATGTTAATTAGTACACTTTCTCAGTACTACAGTGTGAACTTAATAACTATTAAGATTAAATAACCTAATTATTTAGGGATATAACACATAATTATTGAACACTAATATTAAGTGCATGATATAATTTCAGCACCTTATATAACTAACTATCATAACTATTTATGATAGATATTAGTGGGTATAGATAATATTTTTACAAAATATTATTAATTTGTGAAACTTATAAATAACAATACAGGAATATTGCATTTTTTATATTGATTATTCATTCTTTGAGTAATTAGAATTATCGACATAGATTCTAGTGGTGATTACTAGACATAAGTAATTGAATACTTAAATAATTCAACTTCAAGAATGCTTACCTTGGATTATTTCATTAAAATTGGAAAAGATTGTAATAAAAAGGGAGATGCACTCCTTGAATTTGCGGAACAACAACTTGCAAAATATAAGGCAGAGATGGAAGAACTTGAAAGAAAAGAGGCTGAAAAGAAAGCTATTGCTAAGGCAGAGATGGAAGAACTTGAAAGAAAACAGGCTGAAAAGAAAGCTATTGCTAAGGCTATTGCTGCGGTTGCTAGTTGCTGCGGTTGCTGCGTAAGGTCACCAGTAGTTACAAGGGGGTCCTTAATGATTGTTGTTGCAGACTGTGTATACTGGCTCTTCTATTTACATTTACTTCCATTTATCCCTTGTCTTTCTTAGTCAGTTAGAGTATCGTGCTATTGATGGTAATTACGCGAAGGTGGGATAGAATATTTGTCAACTTCATAATATATTCAACTTCCAACGTTCAGAGACTTGATAAGTCATTCCTTGAGTCCACATATATTTAATATATCAATTCCATACACGAACAGTTCACACATGGTCATCATGAAGAATTATACATAATAATTGCAGTTCATACTTCATATATGATTCCTTTACAAATCAGTCCTTTGTCTCGTAGCTTGAAAAACATAATAGTCAGAACAACATAACTATATGCACGCGTGGTTGGTAATTCCAACGACCGACAGTGAGATTATGCGTCTGGCCCTAGTATAACTAAAACGGACTGTTAATTCATCTTGACAAGGTTTAGTCAATTACTAACCTGTAAAATTCATCTTTCTTCATCATAACAGTGGACTGACCCATGTCCATTATTTAATATAATATAATTGTGCGGCAATACATGCCCGGCACTATAACACTCCAAGGACACGTCTTCTCGGTTCGACGGTCGTTTAGAAAAGGGTCCCGTCTCTTGGTCACCGTGCGTGACTACTAACGCTGAAACGTCACAGCGTTCACTAGACTAATAATACTTTTACATTACATTACACGTTGTAACCCCTAAAATCGCATGCTGCTAACCTCTAGCAGACCATGCCAATTAATCTACCGTAACAGTAGTGCAATGTCATCTGCATATTCCAGATCTTCCAATGTAGAAAATGTAGTCCATCTTATTCCTCTTGGACTGCCCTCTGTTGTCTGGCGCATCACCCAGTCTATAACTGTTAAAAATAGAGTGGTTGATAAGGGGCATCCCTGTCGTATTCCTGTCTTCACCTCGAAGGTTAGGTTGCTCTGCCCAACACTACACGTAAAGTTGGCATAGAGGCTTTTTATGATTGACACTATGCAGCTTGGAATCCATAAGCCCTCAGTATTTTCCATAAACTGTCCCTATGTATGCTGTCGAAAGCCTTTTCAAAATCAACAAAATTTATGTAAAGCTGTCTTTGCCATTCTGAGCACTGCTCTATAATGTTCCTGAGAGTGAATATATGATCTACACATCTTCTGTTCTTTCTAAATCCTGCTTGTTCTTTCCTCAGTTTGTAGTCTACTGCCTTTGAAATTCTCTGTATAATTATCATGCCTAGTATTTTGCTGGGAACTGAGAGAAGAGTGATTCCTCTACAATTATTGCAGTCTGCAAGGTCTCCCTTCTTGGGCAATTTGACAATTACTCCTTTGTTCCACTCTGGTGGTGTTGTCCCCGTTTTCCAGACTTGTGCAAATAGTGGTTCTAATAGTTCTGCTGCTAGCTTAGGGTCTGTCTTAAATAGCTCTGCATTTAAGTTATCATGGCCCGGAGCTTTGCCGTTCTTTAACCCTTTGATTGCTGTGATGATTTCTTCTTTTCGTGGAAAATCTGTATTTACATCTGGATCGTTTTCAGCCTCAGGAACATTCAATTGTGTCTCTGTTATTTCCTTGTTCAGAGTTTCTCTGAAGTTCTCTGCCCATCTTGTTTCCTGTCCCTCTGCTGTCGTGATGAGATTACCTTGCTTATCTCTTACTAATGTAATATTGTTTGCACCTTGTTTTTTCCGCTGATGAATTTAGTTATTTTTGTATACCCGTACTGTGCTTTGTTCATTTCTCAGTGCTGCTTCTTCTGCCTGTCTTGCAAGATCGTCTAGGAGATTCCTTTTGTTGGCTCGGGTTTGGCGTTTAACTTCCTTGTCCAGCTGACGGTACTGTTCGCTATATAGTTGCTTTAACCTGGTGGACTTCGCTTCTGTTTTCTTTCTTTTCATTTCCTTTCTCATCTTTATGGTGTTTAGTGTTTCTGGTGTTATCCAGGCTTGCTTCTTCCTTTCCTGGAATCCCAAGCATGATTTGCTACTTTCCTTATATATTGTTGAAATGGTGTTGAAATTCTGGTCTATATCATCAGTCAATGTCTTTTCCTGGCTTTTGGCAAATTGATATCGTTTCTTAATGTCGGCCGCAAAAGCTTTTCTGGTAAGGGGGTCCTTCAATTTGCTGATGTCAAACCTTTTCTGTGTAGTTACAGTTGGTCCAGCCCTTCTTAGTTTCACTTTCAGTTTTGCTATTACTAAATGGTGATTACTTCCCACATCTGCACCTCTTCTTACCTTCACATCTTGTAATGCATATGGGACCAGTAGACGCAGCAATAGAGACCGCAGTCAGCGACTCATAGCTTGACTGCCTGCGTCAGGACCAGCGAACCAGAGCTGGTCAAGACCGTGCTCCACCTCCACGTGGTGGTCCTGGATACAGTCTGCAGCAGTGCAGGCTGGCTGAGCGAGCACGGATCGAAATGGGAAGGCAAACCCGGTCCTAAAAAATGCCGTGCTGTAGTCGGATGTGTCGGCCGAAAGGCGCAGATATCGCAGCTTCGCTGGAAACAGACACAACGCAACCAACGTCCTTTTCAGGACGAACGAGGAAGAAGAAGGAAGAAGTAATGCATATCTCCATCTACCGTTAACCATGATGTGGTCTATCTGGTTTCTGTCCCGACCATTTGGTGATTCCCATGTTAATTTGTGAATTTCTTTATGTGGGAAAAGTGTTCCTCCAATGACCAGGTATTTAATGCTACAGAAACTTATTAGTTTATCCCCATTTTCTTTTTCTGTTCCGCTGCCGCATTTCCCCATTGTTCTTTCATTATATGTATTGTGTGTACCAACTTTCGCATTGAGGTCTCCCATTACTATAAAAAGATCATATCTAGGTGTGTCTTCCATTTCTTTCTGCAGTTGTTGATAGAATTCATCCTTGACCTCCTCGTCGATATCATTCGTTGGTGCGTAGCATTGTATTATTGTAGTGTTGGTGAATCTCCCTCTCAATCTTAATCTTATCAGTCTGTTGTTGATGGGTTTCCATTGCAGTAATGTCCTTTCTATCCGTTTCTGTAGAATAATGGCTACGCCTTCATTGTGCTGTCCATCCTCTCTTCCAGAGTAAAGTACTGTTTCTCCTGTTGCTGTTTTAACTTTTCGTGCCCCTGTCCATCTGCTCTCGCTTATCCCTAGAATGTGTAACCTATAGTTTCTCATTTCTGCCGTGACCTGTCTTATATTACCTGTCTCGTTCATTGTCCTGACATTCCAAAATCCTATTCTTGTATCCGGTTTTGCGGTCAGGACATCCGTTTTCATGTCAGTGGCTTCCTTTCGGCTTTCACCACTAACAGTCATACGAGCCACAGACACCGAATGTCCATCCCGCAGCAAAGTTTGTTCATTTGATGTTGTTTCCGTACCTTCATTATTTTTTTACATAGACAGGGGTGTCAGCCCTATGCTAAAACCCCCAACCTTGAGGACCAGGGTACAAGCTTTTGTCTGACCCCTACCCACACAGACCAGTCCAGCTTGGTTGAACCTACCAAGAGTAAAACTCCCACTGGCATAGCTCTGGGGATTGTCAGGGTACGCAATCTGCCATACCGCTACAAGGTATAGGTACCATTGATGGCAGTATGAGGCAACTTATTTGCTTTTATTTCCCTGTCAGCTTCTTTGTGCTGTTATACAGTTCTCTCATATTTCCTTTGGCTGCAGCATCTTCTACCTCTCTTGCCAACTCCTCAATATACTTCCTCTTGTCTCTTTTTACTTCTTTGTTTGCTTCTGTGTACACTTCTTGAGCCTTAGCTTTGTAAATTCTGGTTTTGCTTGTGTTTAAATCTGCTTTCTTGTTTTTTCTGTCTTTTATCTTATTGATGGTTTCTGCTGTTATCCATGCTTTTTGTTGTCGTTCCCTTTTCCCCAGTATTTCTTCACATGTCTCATTCCATACCGTTTTTATTTGCTGCCAATAGTCTTCTGTATTCTCTACATCTTCCAGCTGTTGGAGCACTTGGAATTTGTTGGATATTGTGACCGCAAATGTGTCTCTTGTTTCTTGATTTCTCAGATGTTCTTTATTAAATTGTTGTCTATAATTTTGCATTGTTGCATATCTCTTGAGTTTCATTTTGACTTTGGCTATCAGAAGGTGGTGATCTAATGCCACATCTGCTCCTCTATATACCTTTACATCCTGCAACGATGATCTAAACTTCTTGTTTATGCATATATGATCAATCTGATTTTCTGCTCTATGGTCTGGTGATATCATGTTGCCTTGTGTATTCTCTTATGTGGAAACATGCATCCTCCTATAGCCAGTTGATTTGAAGCACAGCAGTTTGAGAATAGTTCCCCATTTTCATTCATTATTCCTAGCCCCTGTTTTCCCATGACTTCTTCAAAGCCAGTGTTGACTGTACCTATCTTTGCATTCATGTCACCCATCAAAATTGTGATGTCTCTTCTTTTTATTTTTTCCATAATTTCATGTAGTCTAGTATAAAATGCTTCTTTCACAGACTCTTTTTTGTCATTAGTTGGTGCATAACATTGGATGACATTTACATTTGTTTTCTTTCTTGCTGTTTTAAATGTAGCTGTTATTATTCTGGGTCCAACGGCTTCCCATTCAATGAGTGCTGTCTGTGCTTCTTTACATAACATAAGAGCTACCCCTTCACTGTGGTCTGAACTTTCGTCTTCATGTCCTGAGGACAGCACCAATTCACCTGTGATGAGTTTCTTCTTGTCTACCCCCTTCCACTTTGTTTCACACAGTCCCAGAACCTCGATTTTATATTCCCTCATTTCTGCTGCTACTTGAGCCCCTTTCCCTTGTTCGTTTAATGTCCAAACATTCCAGGTGCCAAATCTGGAAGTTCTCCTAAAAGAAAGAAGGTTAGTCAGTAATACAGACCCCTTTCGGCTTTCTCTGTGTTGCATCATGCGCCTCTCTGTGAGAGGACTTTCCCCTGTCTTGGATGGCTGTGTTTTATTTTCCTTAATTGACTTGTCCATATTTGTTGAAGTTTTTTGTGGTTTAAATTTTTTACAGGATGGGGTAACCGGCCCCATGCCCAACCCTCCTTAGTCGCTTTCTACGACATGCGTGGCAGGGAGCAGTGTTACTATACTTTGCTCCCCTTTCGGGCCCCGGTAACACACGAGTGAATCATGACACTTGGTTTTTGCCATTGTTGGACACTCCTGCAGAGCAAAGGGAAGTCAACCTGTGACATCTTGTTTCATGATTTCATACATGACCGACATACATCTGTTGTCTGGAGCTATATACTTTTTCACATCTGTTGAGCTTAGATTTTATTAGAGAAAACAGAACATGGTAGTCTGATCCCACATCTGCTCCTTTACATACCTTTACATCATGCAATGATGGGGTACACTTGTGAGTACTGATTACTTGAAAATTCTGTGGTCAGCACATTTTTTTTAAAATCTGGCTATCAAGCAGTTAGGTATCTGCTAATTTATCATTAACCTACATTCCTTTCGGTGATAATTCATCATGTTTGCTTGGCGCTTCACAACTTTGCTAAGATTAGGTTCCTCCCCTAAAATGATTACAAAGTACTGCGGGGGAGGTGAAGTGTAATATAACTTGACAATTTTGCAGTTTTAAGACATTGAGAAAACCGGATTCGTGAACTATGAAATGATATTTGACAGTGGAGACACAGAATCACTTTGGAAACTGATGAAGCATTATGGAGTTCCCATGAAGATCATTAACTTAATAAGGAAGACCTATGAAGACATGACATGCAGAGTTCTTCATGAAGGACAACTTACAGAACCGTTTAGGATACGAATGAGAGTGAGACAGTGATGCCTCTTGTCTCCATTTATTTTCTTACTAGCAATAGATTGGGTTGTGAAAACATCGACATCACACAACAGAAATGGAATCCTATGGAATCTGACTAAACAGCTTGATGATCTGGATTTAGCAGATGACGTGGCTCTTCTGTCCCATAGCCATAATTAGATGCAAGCGAAAATGAAAATTATGAAAAAGGAGGAGGGCGGCCTGCATGGAGGCCGTAAGGAGGCAGCCCCTCCACCATGCAAAGGCACAACATGCCAATCACCTGTTTGTCTAAAACTATGATTACAAGCAATATAAGAGAGAAAACCGGACTGATTTTAAAGGCGACGAACTGGAACGGACTACGGACTACGACTTATGGAACATGGAACACAAGAAGTATAAATGGGAAAGAAGAGGAGCTGATGGAAGAGATGAGGAAAGCAAAACTAGAAATCCTGGCTATTACCGAAACAAAGAAAAAGGGACAAGGAGTCATGGATCTCGATGGCAACACTCTGCTATACAGTGGTGTACCCACATCTGAAAGAGCTAAAGGGGGCGTGGGTTGCATTGTGGCCAAAAACCAGAAAGATAGTATCAAGGGATGGAACTTTGTCTCGGAGCGCATTATGGTTGTAAAACTAAAAGAAGGAGAAACCATAGTCAACCTGGTCATAGTGTATGGGCCAAATGAGGATGAGAGAGCAGAGGTCAAGGAAGAATTCTTCGAGCTGCTTCAAAGGACAGTGGATGACTGCCTAGATGAAATTATCATGCTCGGAGATTTCAATGCCAGAGTTGGAAATGACCATGCTAGATGGGGTGGAGTTATCGGAAGATATGGAGAAGATACTCTCAATGACAATGGAAAGCGACTCCTCAGATTCTGCAGTGAGCAGAATCTGATCATTACCAACACAAAGTTCCCCCATAAGCGCATACATGCATATACTAGGTGTGAACCAACAAAGAATGAGAAGTCAGTGATCGACTATGCCATTGTTAGGAGGAGCTCATTCAAATATGTCCGGGATGCTAGAGTCTGGAGGGGGCCAGAGATTGGAAGTGATCACTACCTGCTTACAATTAAAAGAACAACTGAAAGAGTTGCTCAGCCTAGGAACTGCCCAGCACCACGCAAGAAACCAAGTAAACGAACGGAAGAAATGAGCATTAAGACCTACAAGCTGAAAGATCCAGAAATTAAGACCAGATATCAGGGGCTTATTGCTACAGCGGTGAGAAACACAGAAGAACAACCTGATGACTTGGAAACCCTGTGGCTTAAATTCAAGGACATCATAAAGACAGCTGCTGCAGAAGCATGTGGTGAAGTCCGACTTGGGAACAAGAGAAAGAGGACACCTTGGTGGACAGAAGAAGTCAAAGAGAAAATAAGAGAGAAGAAAATGGCATGGAAACAATACTTGGGAGCTAAAAACACAGCAGGACAAATAGAGAAATATAGAGAATATGTGATACTCAGAACAGAAGCAAAGAACAAGGTGCTAGCAGCAAAACAGAAGTCCTGGGAAGAATTTGGAGAAAAGCTAGAAAAGGATGCGCAAGAAAACCAGAAATTGTTCTATAAGACCCTAAAGAACATGAGGAAGGAAAAACAATGTCCTCTTAAATTTATAAAGGACAAGCAAGGCAAATTGCTTACTGCCCCGAAGGAAGTAATGGAAAGATGGAAAGAATATTTCTCAGAACTCCTTGATGGTGAGCAAGGTAGAGCATCAGAAATGATAACCACTAGCACAGAAGAGGATACAAATGGTGATGAAGATGACATAAAGATGGAAGAACTGAAGGCAGCACTGGAGAAAATCAAGATGGGCAAAGCAGCAGGGCATGATGGTATAACACCAGAAATGGTTAAGTACATGGGAGCATCAGGCGACCTATTACTCCTAAGGGTCCTACAAGCAGCATGGTGCAACAAGGCCATACCAAAGGATTGGGAGATTGCCATCATAACACCGATTTTCAAAAAGGGTGACAATCGACAATGTGGAAACCACAGAGGCATATCCCTTCTCAGTGTCCCTGGTAAAATCTACTCTAGAATCCTAGAGCAGAGACTCCGATGCCTAGCTGAGCCACAATTGGATGAAGCCCAGTGCGGATTCCGAGCAAACCGAAGTACTCAAGACCTAATCTTCACACTCAGGCAGCTGAGTGAAAAGGCCCTTGAGTACAAGAGTGAGATCCATCTTTGTTTCATAGATCTGGAAAAGGCGTTTGACAGGGTCCCCTGGAGCAAACTTTGGGACTGTTTGGCAAGGAAGAACATTCCAGCACCTCTGATACATGCTATACAGAGCTTCTACAAGTCTTGCAGAAATTATGTGAGGACAGCAAACTATAAGTCAGAAGAGTTCAAGACCACCACTGGTGTAAGACAAGGCGATATCCTGTCACCTTATCTTTTCATACTTCTCATGGACGATGTCATCAAGGCATGTAAGGAGAGAACAAGAAAGTATTCAGTGGGGTACTGGAAGATGAGACAGGTCTGTATTTCAGAGCTAGCATTTGCTGATGATGTTGTCCTGATTGCTAAATCAGAGACACATCTCCAATCCAACCTGCAAGTCTGGAAGGAAGAGCTGGAGAAGAGAGGGATGGTCATAAGCAGCTCTAAAACAAAATCCATGGTGATATCACGAGAAGAAAGAAAACATCAGATTAAGTTGGGAGAACAGGTCCTGGAGCAGGTCGACCACTTTAAATATCTCGGAGCTATTATAGACCGAAAGGGGGGCATCAAAGAAGAGTTGGCCACTCGAAAAGCAGCGGCTGGGAGACTTTATCAGGCCATAAATCGAGGATTCCTCAGCAAGAAAGAGGTTGGTAAGAAAACGAAGATGGCTGTATACCGCTCCACCTATGTCCCAGTCTTGACATATGGATGCGAGTCATGGGCAATGACTACAACCCACAAAAGCCAGATCCAAACCTCAGAAATGAGGTATCTGAGGAAGGTGGTTGAAGTAACAAGAAGAGACATGGTCCGCAACCAGACGATACGTCAAGGCCTAAAATCCCACCCGCTGCAGACCCAAATAGAACAGTCCCAACTAAGATGGTTTGGCCATGTCTGCAGAATGGGAGAAGATCGGCTACCACGACAAGCATGGGAAACAAAGAGCCAGGGATCCAGACCTCCAGGACGACCCAGAGTCCGCTGGGAGGACAACATTAGACAATCTTTGAAGGACCGAGGACTAGAATGGAACCAGGCCAGGAAGAAGACAGCTGATAGAATAGTCTGGCGCTCTCTCTTCCAAACCTCTACACCTCACGGTAGAAGAGGAACGACTAAGTAAGTAAGAGTATTGGGGCAACTACGGCGGTAGTTTTTGCCAGGAATAGCCAATGAGATATTAGGTAGGTCTCTAGAAATTTGCTCATTAAGAAAGAATAAAAACCTATTCGAGATAGGGACAAGAAGAAGGGAATGTGAATGCTTTCCACTGGACAGTGTTTTCTAGTTAATTATGGAAAGAGTTCTGTTTCCCCACGATCTTAGCTTCTGCCCTTAGATCCCGTAACAGAAAAAGCCCCAACCTCATCTGAGTGTAGAAATTTCCCTATATGTAAATATTTAACACAGACAGCATGAGTGATACATTAACAAACTAGATAATGATCACACGATTATTGGGTTTATTAACTAAATATCTACACATATAGGGTTAGTATGGTTAGAATGTGATGATGGTAAAAGACAATTCACACAAAACACAGATGAGATATAAATATTGTGGTTAATTAAGAAAGAGCTTGTGTGTAACGAAATGATGATGATGTGATATGATATATGTTACAAAAATGGTGAGTAATCTACACAATCCATGTGTCGCTAAATGCTTCACCCGGATAGGATGATTTACATGTATGCATAGAATGTCCCAAGTTGTTATATGTTATGTCAAGTGGAATATCTCTAAGCCGATGACGTTCTGATGAAAACTGTTGTCCTACTGAGAACGTTGACAATATATATATATATATATATATATATATATATATATATATATATATAGAGAGAGAGAGAGAGAGAGAGAGAGAGAGAGACCTTCACTGTTTGAGTATATCTTTGTAGCAGTGATCAACAGTTAAGTTTTCGTATGAAAATGTCTGTTGTCTAATCTCCCGAGGGTACTGGCCAGAATGGGTATCTTCACGGAATGTTAGTGATATGTATACTCATTATCTTGCATATGTAATCGTGATTCATAAAATATACTTTACAGTCTGCTTCATAGAATGCGCGTAAGAGTGTGTTGCACTTGGTATAAATATGAGATTCAAATTTTGAGGTCTTTAGCTTGACATCAGATAGTACGCTTCCGATGGAGCTGAACTTGATATGAGTAACAACTGTGAGCTTTAGCTTGACTCCTGTAGTAAGCTTTTGAGCTATTTGAACTTGTTATAACTGCTTATTGAACTTGTGCGCACGGAACTAAAAATGCTGCATCTACCTTCTTGAATACGGGCGAGAAATATTGATTTTTAAGTCAGGAACAAAGAATGTCCAATGGCGAATTCTGCTAGTCAAATGTCCGTTTTTTTATATCTAATTTCTTAGACGTCAGACACATATGATGTGGATTCAGACTTCTGATGGACTGAAGACACACAATTCTTCATAAGTTTTCACACTCAATATATATTGGTTGACTTTCATTTATTCAGTCGGCGTCTGTGGCCTAATGGATATGAACGCAGTTTCATAATCCAGGTATACCAGATTCGAAACCTGCTGCAGGCGGTTTGGTAGCAGATCGCTTTGTGTGGATTTTTAACAATGGTATTAGCGCCGTACCGTTCAGAAAGCAATGGCAAACTACTGAATGAAAAAAAAATTGCCTAGAAAAATCACAAACAGCCAATAAAAGCTGGAGTTGATTGCCACGTCCTGTAAAGGATAAGCAACTAACTTCATTTATTCTACATTTCACTCTTGATCTCTATGCGATCATTTCTAATGATGTTAAATATATTGTGCATGAGAGTGTATGTGAATGGAAGACTACGATGATGATTCAACACGCTACCGTATATGAAGGTGAAGTATGAACTATTAATTACTTCCTATCAGCCTATCATCTTAGAGGAAAATCTTCTGATTTTATTAATCATTTATTAGGAGAATTAATTGAAAAACAATCTTCCGCACATTTAGCTGTGAGGTTAAGATGAATAAAGAATAATAAAAAAAAGTATTACTAATCTGTATAAGATCTACTAACCTTCTTTTCCCATTGCAAAATCCTTTAAGAGCACAATTCATTCATTCATTCATAACCCTCCACTCCCAAAGGAGCATAGGCCTTCAACAAACACATGCCAAGTCCTCTTGTCACGTGCCATCATCTCAAGTTCTTTCCACGTTCTCCTTATCATTTTCATCTCTGTTTCCAGCTCTCTTCTCCATGTGCTTCTTGGTCTACCTCTGCTTCTCTTGCCCTGGGGATTCCAGAACAAGGACTGCCTTGTAATGCTATCAACAATTTTCCTCAGTGTGTGTCCTATCCATCGCCATCGTCTTCTTCTCATCTCTTGTTCCACTGGCACTTGTCTAGTTCTTGTCATCAGTTCCACGATGGTAACCTTGTCATACCATTTTAATCCCTCTATTCTACGGAAGCACCCATTTATGAAAGTTTTAAGAGCACAATACACCACATATATGAATTGATTTATTCTCTAAAAGTCAAATGTGGGTCCCTTGGACCTGTGATGTACAACTCTGCCCATACAACCAATAGCTAAGAGACCCTCTGGTCACTCATTCCCAGGATCTCTCAGTCCCCTGTCAGACCAGAAGTGGGTGGGGCAATTCACGACCAACTTTCGCTGCCAGGCTTGCATGACAAACAGGTGTTGAGATAATTGGCTGGCCAATGCAAACGTGTACACCGCATTCCAATTTTCATATAACTCTCTGTTTGTGTATCGCTCCACGTGTTGGCGGCAGTCTTTGTTACCTCGGTAAATTATCGCCAGCATGCTAACAAGTCCTTTTGTGGCGCTGCCTATTGTATTACATGGCAGTTGGTTTAAACTGCATGAGAAGACTTCTTTACCTGGCCAAGCTGGGCGTCTCCCCACGCCTGTCGTAATTTTATTTGAGATAGGTCTTAGAAATAATGGTCCCGTTAGAGTGAAGAATGATGGTGAAGGCTTTATGATAGAAAGGGGTAAGAAATATATAGTTGTTTCACACGGGTGCTGAATAGAGTAAGAACAGTCTCTAAAATCGGGTAATCTTTTCCGATTTGCCTATCTTACGACAATTTTTAATTATCTGTAGACTCCTAAATCTCTCCTGGCTAAACAATTGTTGCCAGTTTCCAAATGCTCATATACGCACACCAATTTGGTGCTTCAAACACACAGACGCGACGTGAATACAAACTACATATAACAGATATTGGTAATGGTCATGGGTCGGCCAACACAGTAATAAAAGTTTTATGGTGTTTATTTATCATTTAAACCAAAATCACAACATTTAGCATGGTACAGCCAACAATCATAGTAAAGAAAATTACAAATGACAAGATGGGGAGGGGGGGGGGGAGGGGGTTTGAAGAGTAGTATCCCAATATGCCCTTCCCGCTTGTATAAACAAAGAAAAACCCAATCCAAAGACAGGTGGTTATCAGAAATAGAAAATTTACCCCAACAGTAGATTAATGTATTCTGATAAGAGGTGTTACAATATTTGGTATGGGGTGTAGGAAACGAGTCCTATTATTCTCCAATGTTTTCCCTTGACTAAGCAGGAGGGGAAATAAACAAAGGTAAGAAATCCCACTTAAAGAGAACAATACAAGGAATACAGTTAAAAGGTATTTACCCGGTAAAGCACATTATAATTTTAGCAAATATATCTCATTCATTCACGCACGCTAACAATGGCCATCGCGCATTTTCTCACACACACTTACCGATCGTGGAATCTGGCACTCCATAGAAAAACACATACAGTAGTAAGTACTCAATAAATGAATGAGTTCTTTTCTTCGGTTTCCAGCCCCAGATTTAGCGGGTATTGGCGTTTAGCAAAGTGTCCCGAAATCACTGGAAGGTGAAGCCTTAGTGTGTCTCCTTGATTTTATATATAAATTTTCTATGGGATGGCACTGTCACAGATACAGGTATGAGAATGGTGTGGTCTCCTGGATTTTCACCGCTGGTGGTGGAAAACTTCTCTAGCGTGATGTCAAGAACTGAACAGTGAGGTATGTTTTTTTCTTCCACAATCTTCATGATCTCCAGCACGGTGCTTGAGAATGGCCATTATGCTTTTTTTCATATTGGAAATTGAACCAATATTTCCTCTTATTGCGGCACCGTAATGATCTTGTATTCTCATAATAGCACTCTTTGTTAATCTTCCAAAATTTCCAATACCTTTATACTTTTCCCCATCTTCTTCATACTGCTTACCTTTACATTCTGCAACTTTATCAAGGAGACGTCGTCCCATTCGTTTCTGAACATGGCCGCAGCATTCTAATTTTTCGATTTGAAGTCCAGGATACATTTGTGGCTTTGCCTCGGCAACAGATTTAAAACTTTTTGAATCCCCATCTCCAAGATATTTTACATACTTCAAACCATGTTTTTCCTCAGATCTTCTAAAAATATTAATCATTCCATTTGATTCCATCAGACCAGAGGCACCCTCATGATTTTTTTTGGCATGATTTATGACCTGTCATCCACACTTCAAATTCTTCATCTGTTTTGTATTTCTTTCTAGCCTTACTGCAAGCATCACAGTAATTGGACAAAATTTCTACATCAACAACTTTTGCTGCTCTCACTGGGTTCACAGATAGAACTGTTACTATGCAATTTTTACTTGAGAAGCCTCGCCGTTGCCAGGTGCCATCACATGACACAGTAACTTCATTTGTCGTAACATCTGATTTTAATTCTTCGACAGCAGAATGCATACTTTCTTCTGCACATCTTTTTGTAGCATGCAAAATTTTTCTTTTCAACTCACTGTGTGTTGCTGATGCTACTGGTGGAGGCATATTCATATTTGTCAGAAAACGTTTACTTTTTTCTTTGTTTATTCCTATGCTAAACATTGACATCTGGAATCTTAAATTTATATTTTCAGCAGATGAAGATAGTTGAAAACTGTCACAACAAAATATACAAGTGAAAGTAAATGAACTTGACAGGCCAAAGTGAGTCTCATTCACTGTGTATAAAGACTCTGTAAACTGGTTCTGCTCACTGTTTGTAGTGACAGGTGATGTCAAACACTTTGGACAGGGGAACTGTTTAACAAAATCCAAGACGTTTTCAATGCTGATAATTCTGTATCCTTCAATAGTTTCAGGATCAGTGTGTTTCACAGCTGTAGTTTTAACACTATTTAATTTGCAGAATGATGCCGATGAGTTTAGAGTTTTACGTTCATCTGGCTGAGAATGACAGTTTGACGATAGGCCTAGGCTTATTTCGTTTGTCTGACACGTGGCTGTGACTTTCGGTTGTTTAAGAGAACCAGAATATCTGTTACCTCTAAATTTCCTCTTAATGGGCCTATCCTTCCTTCTTTTACCTGATGCTGTTGATTTATCAACACAATCCATTTTATTAAATAAGAAATCACTATAAATCTCACAGTAATTAAAAATACTGCTTGGCAATGATACAGGAAGTTGGTACGAAGTAAATAAATAGGTCAGCCAAGCCCCAATGTAAGCTTGATTTTGATTGGTTGAAGCTGGTGATTTTGTGACAATCATGAGAAGTTTCAGCCAATGAAATGTTATTTTATGTTAAGGTTCATAACTTTAAAAAAATTTAATCTAATGCCCTAGCTGGACTAAATACCGAAAAAATTATTAAAATATGTTAATAAATAAAAAAGTTATAACAAAATAAATTTTTTGCATATATAATTAGCTGATTTGTGGCTGAACATACGTATCTGAAAAATTAATTTAAAATATTTGTAAGCTGAAAACTGCAATAAAAAACATAGTGTTAGGTAGAAAAATGGTGACACTAAACTGTAGCATCAATATTGTAAAAATGATAATTTTTAAACAAAATGCCAAAATATGGGTGAAACCTCCCCTTAAATCCAGTGAAGAAATACGTGACTGTCAGTGTTCTTAAATGATATTTCTTTTCCACAGTAAAACAGAAAACTTATATATCGCTTCTGGCAATGTTCTTCTCCAGTTTATCTTTACAGACTTTATTTTTTTATGATTTAAATGTTCTTGGGTTGCTTTTTCTCATGTAAAGTTAGAGAGCGAGACCAACACAGGGCCGCCACAAGATTAAATTTAAATGTTCATCAAATCTCTGAAGGTTTTTTTAAGAACCGAGTCTGGAGGACTCTATATAATTGCTGGGATGCAAAAGTTTTTGATCACCCTATGTGGAAAAATAGAAAACATGAAATCATAACGCAAATCAAATCATATTCTGACGCGCGATAAATTTACAGTTATCAATTATATATACTTAAGAAAACTCTCCGCGAGTCTAATGGTTAAAAAAACTCATATATATACAGAACGAAACTGTATTAATTGGTTATAAATCCCTTAACGACTTCAAAATTAATTTAAGCATCTATTATATTGGGAATTAACTTATAGATATATCATTTAATTTACAACTGGAAACTTTTGAGATGGGTTTATTTAATATGTTTAAATTAACACAAAATCCAGTGAAATAAAAATGAAAGAACTAGACCACTGATCACTTGAAACTAATATATTACTACTGACACAAACAGAATGCATTTAAGTCTCCAGTAAAGAAGATTTTCACAGGAAATCTTGTTCTCTATATAGCTAGCGCTTTCGTCAAACTGTCTGGCACAAATGATAAAAGCATTCTTCAATGGATTCAATATATATTAAATGTAATGAGAGGTAATATCTAGATGTTAAGTTTAACGCCTTTTTTATATTAGGGAAAAACCTAGGTCTCGGGCCGCCAGACCAAGAGAGAGAGATGCCGCCCCTGGTTCCCGTATCTCTGTTCACTCCGTCCGCGATTTCAGCACTCTCCTCTAGTTCACACTGTCGTGTTACATGATGGTGAGAAACTGCATCGTCCGTTCTGGGACCACCCCTGCCTTTTTGATCGTTAACCGCTTTCCTCGTTGGACTATGGCAACGCCCTACTAGGCATGGGGACAGGCAAGGTAGGGAAATAACTGCTTATAATCGCTCTAGAGATTTGCAGTAGGCATGGCTTAACCTCCCCTAAGACAAAGCGATATCCTGGATGCCCGCATGATAAACTGTCTACATATTAATTAGCCCACGTTGAATTCCACGTTGTTATTTGTGCATGCTAATGAGCCCGCGTGAAAGAATTCCCCGTTGCTATTGTGTTGCACACAAATCCAGGGGCTGCGATGTTATTTGAGGCTAATATCCTTCTTCATCCATCAATTCAGGGACTTCACTTTTCATAACTATACGTACGTCACAACGCCGTTGTCCCAATGTGGTGACCCGTCGCTTGTATGGACAGCGGCAGAGGAATAAAGAGACTAAGCTTTTTGTGTCAGCTACTCTCGCTTCAAAGTTAAGAATAGTCCAAAGAAATTGTACCATCCCCAGATATCTGATTTTTATGAAACCAGATGTGTTTCACCAGATTTATCACGAGGCAATGTGGACTTCAAAAGATGATACCAAAAGAATTTATTTTACCACCGATGAAAGAACAAAAGTGGTTCTCTAGATACCGATCGTGAGTAATCAAAATGATGAAATAGCAAATGTGGGATGAAAGAGCACAATGTTTGAGAAAATAAAATAAGAAAGATGTAGGAAAAGGTAGAGTGATACGACCTTGGCGCTCGTTTATCACAAGGAAACCCGTTGATAGCATTACAAGGCAGTCCTTGTTCTGGAATCCACAGGGAAAGAGAGGCAGAGGTAGATCAAATAAACACATGGAGAAGACAGCTAGATACAAATAAGAAAATTATGAGGAAAACATGGAAAGAACATGAGCGGATGGCATGGGACAGGAAGACTTGGCATGTGTTTGTTGAAAGCCTATGCTCCTCGGGGAGCTAAAGGATATTGATTGATTGACTGAGAAAACCTACCTCGCACCAAGATGACAACTAGACTGCAGGAGTTAAGCCTAGAATCAATATTCATATATTAGATGGGACCATTGTTTAAGCATTATTGGGGACTTAAGAGCCCAGAAAAACTCTACCAATTTAATAAGGAAAACAGCACTCTGAGGAATCTAAAACAGTCGTAGTGGGAACTTATTGTTAAAGTAACGACCCCCAGAACACATGAAAGGGGCATCTTTAAGTGCCTTTATTTCTCTGAGCAAACAGTCTGTGAGCCCAAGATTGGCGTACGTTGTGCATTGTAAATTCTATAATTTACATTATTAACAGGCTGAACAAATATGTACATATTTCCATGCGAATATTAATATATGAAAATTGCTAGTGGATGTCCAAGTCATTTGAGACTGGCAACCTCAGTATATAGAATAATGATTTCATGAACCACCACTGCAAGGGCTGGTGACTGCTTTATTGCTAGTTTCTAATGGAGAACTAACAGCAGAGGTAGTGCCAAGTTACATATGGAGCAGGGAGGGAAAGATGAAAGAAATGATGTTCATTCTAATTATAGTACGAGATCTACCTTTTCAAACCAGTGTAAACGTCTATGTAACTATATTCATTAAAAAAAATAATGAAAGTTTTCAAGCTTTTTAACCAGTGTAGATGATTATGAAAACATATTCAATCTATATTGTGAACATGTTCAAACACTGTAGATGTAAAGATAAATGTAAATCTATTCTATTTAAATGTAATAAGAGTTTCCTACCTTTTTGAAAGGTACATGTAAAACTATTCAATCCACATGTCTTCTTTGATCCATAGCCGCCGACTGTCAAAGCAGTGAGTGGCCATCACGTCTGGTGGTGTCTTGTAAGGCAGCAACAAATTCATTTCACTTTGTTCGGTCGGCAGCCATCCTTTGTAAAGTGCCCAAACTCTGGTTCATTCTTTGCATCTCGGCTTCCACAGTTCTGCACCAGGTTGTTTTTTGGTCAGCCTCTCTTTCGCTTTCCTTCGAGGGTCCATAGTATAGCTGTTCTTGTAATCAGAGCCGGATTAACGTAGTAGCAAAAGTAGCATATGCTACGGGCCCCGCGCTTTTAGGGGTCCCGCGCCAATAAATATGTACATAATTTTTTTGGTCATCTTCTAATACGAGCGTTAAACCAATGATCTTGTGATTCATGCCTTCTTTAGCGCCTTTTCATTTGGTGTCACGAAATTGTGAGAGAAAGAGCATAAGAGGGTGACTTAGTGTGACTCTTCATTATTTTTATCTTAACTGTTTGCGGACGGAAGCCATTTAAGTGGCGTTGAAAATTTGGTCACGTTTGGACGGAAGCCACTTTTTGGCTCTAGGCGAATGCCTCTCTAATTTTGTTTCGTTCTTTGTGAAATGAATTTGCATTAACAATAAAAACTAGAATTTAGGAAACGGAAACTTCCTGTTTTAATTGAGGTATACGGCGTGCTCGCACTCTCTTTCGATCTTGATTAAAATTTCTTGATTTGTAAGGTCAGAAAACTCAAAAAAATGAGCAGTAGACACAGAGATATTGGACGTAATTATGCTTCTGGAAGTGAAAAACGTAAAGCGAAGGAAGAAAAAGAAAGAAGAGATCAACTTGTGATATCAAAAACACGTAAGCTGACAGAATATTTTGATGTTCATGGTGGTGGTACTCTAACCGCTGAAGCTGGAAGTACAGGAACAACTAGTACTAGTGCAGGCTGTGCAGCAGAAAACATACAGCAAAACCCAGTACACACTGAGTCTGAATGTGGAAGAATAAGTGAAACGAAGAAGTACTCTAATGATATTGGTGACTGGCCGAACAATATAGATGACTGTGAGCGTGAATATTGGATATCCAAGGGAATTGAAAAATGTCAACATGTTGATAGTGCCTTCTCCTCATCCGTGCGATTGTATGACACTGAAAAGAAAACTCGATACTGTCAGAAGTCTTATTTTACACATATTCATAAACTTACAAACAAGCAACACGCAAGAAAATGGTTATGCTATTCAGAAAGTAAAGGGCGCCTATTCTGTTTCCCATGCAAGCTTATGAGTTCAGAATGTTCATCAAAGTTTACTGTGGAAGGGTTTAATGACTGGAAAAATGCAAGCAATCTATTGCGTCGACATGAAGAAAGCTCCTCACATAGACACGCTTTAATTTCACTGTTGATGCGCAAAAACAAAGGTGAACGTGTCAATTCCCAACTTGTGAAACAAATGGACATTCAAGAAAAGTATTGGCACAAACTTCTAGAGCGAATAATTGAAGTTGTGAAGTTTTTAGCAGAACGAGGCCTTTCATTTCGTGGCAGTGATGAAATTGTTGGGTCCCCTTATAACGGGAATTACTTAGGGTTGTTAGAACTACTGGCCAAGTTTGACCCTTTTCTGGCAGAGCATATAAGTACTCATGCAAACAAAGGATTTGGACATACATCACATCTATCTAAAACAACGTGTGAGAAATTCATCAATCTGATTGGATTCAGCATACTGGATCACATTCTCTGTGAAATGAAGAAATACAAGTATTATTCCGTTTCATTGGATTCTACTCCAGATATATCTAATATGGACCAGCTGACTTTGACTCTGTGCTATGTTTTGCCATCTTGACCAGTTGAAAGATTTGTGACATTTTTTGGATATGGAAGGTCATAGTGCTGAACAGCTTACTAAAAGTCTACTTAATTTTTTAAAGGCAAATAACATTGATATTAAAGACTGCCGTGGTCAAAGGTTATGACAACGCCTGCAACATGAGTGGTAAGTTTATAGGATTACAAGCACGAATTAAAGAGATGAATAAGTTTGCGCATTACATTCCGTGTTTTGCACATTCACTAAATTTGGTTGGAAAATGTGCTGCTGAAGGTTGTCAAGAAGCAGTCATTTTCTTTGGATTTGTTGAAAGCCTGTACACATTCTTTTCTGCTTCTACCTACCGGTGGGGTCTCCTTTCTACTGCATTATGTGCTGGTGGTACTCATAATAAGTCCCATTTGCCCTTTGTAAAATCTGTCTTTAACAATTACATACCTATATTAATATTTGTTACAAACTAATATGGATTAATAAAAAAATAAATGTATTTATTTATTTATTTAACAAACACAAAACCACTCCACAAGGCCTTCTTTAACTCGATGTACCCCCAAATATAATCGACGAACATTGTGTCAAAGATGGACGGATCTTAATTCACCAACACTCGTTAAAAGAAAAATAAAATGTGATAAAACTGATACATATCAGGCGTATTAGACTTAAAGTATGTTTAGTAAAACATTGTAAAATCAAGATTTGAGTTGTCAGAGTAAGGCATAGCAGGCACAAACACACACACGAGAACACAGCAATCAGTTGGTACTAAAAAAAATGTGTTATCATGATTCCACCTGTGTAAATCTGTCACGATTAATTTTCATTCATGAAAACAGTGACCAAAAAAAAACTACAATAATGACCTGATTTCCGTCATGCATTCTCTCCCACGTTGCTCTTGGTTTTTTCCTCTGCCTTTTCTTCAACGTCTATTGCAAGGTTTCTTAACCTTTTTTTAATTTGTGTGTGCGTGTGCCATGGACCCTGTGATTGTCATATGAAGTCTATGGACCCTACTTGATTGTCAAATGGACCAGTTCCAGAAGAAAAAAATGCACATAAAAGGATGATTAGACATTTTATATTATACATTTTAGGTTATGTTCACGGACACTGTAGAATCCACTCATGGATCCCGAAGTGGTCCGTGTTCCACAGGATCAGAAACACTGGTCTATTGTACGTCCCGACTGGAGGCTGCTAGAAAAGCCATTGCAACGTAAAACATTCCACTTTTAGTGGGCATATTTTATGAGCATGAAAATTAGGTTACTGTCTGGAGAGGGTTGATGTTATTGAAAGTATAAGATATCCTGGACAAAAAGTTGTATCAGATGATACAAGGATAGTGCCAGATAAGATAGTGGTCTTATAAGAAATACCCCTTTTCTGAAAAGAATAAGGGTGTATCGACATCAAAGGTAGGATCAAGCTGTATAAGTTTCTAGGTCTGATGATAATATATGTTCCTAGATCCCTCTCAAGATCCTCCTATGATTATATTATTATTGACTCTGCTAGGGGTATTAACTAAATTATTTACCAACAAGAACTTGAACTCAACTTAAATAATTAAGTAAGTCTGCTGGTAAATATTTACAATTTATTTTTTTTTAATTTTTTTTTGCGTTCGCCCGCTAAGACTCGAGGCGAAATCCCAGGTTATTATTTTTTTTATGTCTAACCTGACATTGATTTTACGTGAGTATACCTTTATTTTTTGTACAGAGACAGGTGTACCTCGCCATTCAGGCAAATACTCGCCGATTTCGCAGGTACCCATTGCAGCTGGGTCGGCTCAGGAGCCGCCAGTCCCTGGTCGACGACACTCCTTCAAATGTCCTCGCCAGGTCTCGAGTTAATCCAGTCCAAATCCCGGTCGACGAAAAATCCTCAAATGCCGTCGCCCGGGTTTGATCCTGTATCACCCGGTCGCCAGAGCGGTGTTGTAACCACTACGCTAGCGCGGCTCCCTACAATTTATTTATACAGTTTCTCTTTTCTGTTTGAAAAGCTTGAAATGAAATCAAATTCCATTACAACATTAAATCAATAAACATTGGAAATTAGTCAAAAGGTTTCAAAAGACATTAAGATTGTTGATGTTTCTCACTTTGGTTTATTATCTCCGCTGGAAGAATCTTCTTCTTCTTCTTCTTTGATCCATAACCGCCAACCGTCAAAGCAGTCAGCGGCCATCACGCCTGGTGGCGTCTTGTAGGGCAGCAACAAATTGATTCCACTTTGCTCGGTCGGCGGCCATCCTTCGTACAGTGCCCCAACTGTGGTTCATTCTTTGCATCTCAGCTTCCACAGTTCTCCGCCAAGTTGTTTTTGGTCGGCCTCTCTTTCGCTTTCCCTCGGGGGTCCATAGTATAGCTGTTCTTGCGATGGTATCAGGGTCCCTTCTGAGGACATGGCCAACCCAACTCCAGCGTCTGCCAGCTATGATGGTGTGCATGTCCTCCTGGTTACTCCGAATAAGTAGTTCTTGGTTGCTGATGGTGTTTGGCCAAAAGATTCGGAGAATTTTCCTTAGGCAGATTGTGTGGAAGGAGGACAGTTTCGACATTTCCTTCTCTGTTACTCTCCAACATTCCGCACCATAGAGAAGCACAGAAAGTACGCAGCTCTCATACAGTCTTAATTTGGTGTTTGTGCTGTACTGGGAAGACTTCCAAATGTTGTTGAGAATAGCAAAGGCTGTTCTCGCTTTATTCATTCTGTTGTTAATGTCCTTGCTTGTTCCGCCGTCAGGTGTTACTATGCTTCCTAGGTAAGTAAATGTGTCTGTCTGTTCTAACTTCTGGTTCCTTACTGTTATTGGCTCAGGATTGCCCACATTTAGTGTCATGACCTCCGTCTTCTTCAGATTGATGTTCAGGCCAACCTGCTGGCCATACTTATTCAGTCTATCAGTTTTGTCTTGAATGTGTTGGTGTGAATGCGCGAGCAGTGCAATGTCATCTGCATATTCCAAATCTTCCAGTGTAGAAAACATTGTCCATCTAATTCCTCTTGGACTGCCCTCTGTTGTCTGGCGCATCACCCAATCTATGACTGTCAAAAATAATGTTGTTGATAAGGGGCATCCCTGTCGTACTCCTGTTTTCACTTCGAAAGTTACATTACTCGATCCAACACTGCACGTAAAGTTAGAATAGAGGCTTTTTATAATGGAAACAATGCGGCTTGGAATTCCATAAGCCCTCAGAATTTTCCATAGGCTGTCCCTGTGTATGCTGTCGAAAGCCTTTTCAAAATCAACAAAGTTAATGTACAGCTGTCTCTGCCATTCTGAGCACTGCTCTATAATGTTCCTGAGGGCAAATATATGATCTGCACATCTTCTGTTCTTTCTGAAGCCCGCTTGTTCTTTCCTCAGTTTATGGTCAACTGCTTTTGAAATTCTCTGGATGATTATCCTGCCTAGTATTTTGCTGGGAACTGAGAGGAGGGTAATTCCTCTCCAGTTGTTGCAGTCTGCAAGGTCGCCCTTCTTGGGCAATTTGACAATTGTTCCTTTACTCCACTCTGTTGGTGTTGTCTCAGTTTCCCAGACTTGTGCAAATAGTGGTTCTAATAGTTCTGCTGCTAGTTCAGGGTCTGTCTTGAATAGCTCAGCATTCAGATTGTCGTGACCAGGCGCTTTTCCATTTTTTAGCCCTTTGATAGCTGTGATAATTTCTTCTTTTCGTGGAATGTCTGTATTTACGTCTGTCACTTTCAGCCTCAGGAACATTCAGCTGAGTCTCTGGTGGTTCCTTATTCAGTGTTTCTCTGAAGTGCTCTGCCCACCTTGTTTCCTGCCCCTGTGCTGTGGTGATGAGATTTCCTTGCTTGTCTCTTACTAACGTTATGTTGTTTGCACCTCGTTTTCCACTGATAGCTTTAGTTATTTTAAAAAACTGTGCTTTGTTCATTTCTCAGTGCTGCCTCTTCTGCCTGTCTTGCAAGGTCATCCAGAAATGTCCTTTTGTTAGCACGGGTTTGACGTTTTACTTCCTTGTCCAGCTGACTGTACTGTTCACTATATATTGCCTTTAACCTGGGAGACTTAGCTTCTGTTTTCTTCCTTTTCATTTCCTTTCTCTTCGCTATGGTGTTTAGCGTTTCTGGTGTTATCCAGTCTTGGCTCTTTCTTTCCTGGAATCCCAAGCATGACTTGCTGCTTTCTTTATATATTGTTGAGATGGTGTTGAATTTCTGGTCCACATCGTCGGTCTCTGTTCTTTCCTGGCTTTTGGTAATCAGATATCGTCTCTTTACGTCGACCACAAACGCTTTTCTGGTGAGGGGGTCCTTAAGTTTCGTGATGTTGTATCTTTTCTGTTTGACTGCAACTGGTCCAGCAGCTCTGAGTTTCACCTTCAGTCTTGCTACTACTAGGTGATGATCACTTCCCACATCTGCGCCTCTTTTACTGTTCCACTGCCGCATTTCCCCATTACTCTTTCGTTATAATTATTGTGTGTTCCAAACATTTGTATAATAAGATGTGGTGTACCTGTTGATGAATCTCCTCTTCTCTGTCATTTGTTCTTGCTCTTATTAGTCTGTTGTTAATGGGTTTCCATTCCAGTAAAGACCTTTCCATTCCTTTCTTAAGGATAATGGCTACACCTTCGTTGTGCTGACCGTCCTCTCTACCAGAATAAAGTACTGTTTCCCCTGTAGCTGTTTTTATTCTCCCCATCCCTGTCCATCTGCTCTCGCTTATTCCCAGGATATGTAGTTTGTAATTCCTCATCTCTGCTGTAATCTGTCTCAGCTTTCCTGCCTCGTTCATAGTTCTGACATTCCAAAAACCAATTCTGGTTTCGTGTTTTGCGGTCTGGGCATCCGTTTTCATGCCAGTGGCTTCCTTTCGGCTTTCACCACTGTCAGTCATACGAGCCTGAGACTCCGGATGTCCGTCCCGCATCAAAGTATTTCCATTTATTGCTGTTTCCGTAACGTGTGTGATTTTTTACACAGACAGGGGTGTCGGCCCTGTGCTAAAACCCCCAACCTGGAGGACCAGGGTACCAGCTTTTGTCTGACCCCTACCCACGCAGACCAGTCCAGCATGGTTGAACCTACCAGGAGTAAAACTCCCACTGGCATAGCTCTGGGGATTGTCAGGGTACACAAGCTGCCATACCGCTACAAGGTATAGGTACCATTGATGGCAGCGCTGGAAGAATATTTATATAATACTAACAAGTTTATTTCACTGTCACTTGAATGTGTAGCTATCCCTGGTTATTTCTAAGTCCACACTTTTCATCATAAATTGTGTCTTTACTAGAATCTTGACTTTTAATATAGTGGTGTTATCAGGATACCCTGAGCAGTAGCCTTGTTTGGCCACTTATCTCTTGTACAGAAGTCTGTCACACTCCTGACATGGAAGGAAAAGTCACATGAAGTTCTTCCAGGCAGTGGATACTGGGTAACTGGCCCTATAGACAACAAGGGCGCTCGCACCAAAGGGTCCAGCAGTACTGGGTGACTATTTAAAATGTGTGTGGTTTTACAGGATAGAACCTGAAACACAATAAATGTAACCCCTATATGGTCCATCATTATCTCACTGTTACAAAAGTTGGGGATGATAGACAGTTTCAGACAGTGTGCTAGCAGATGCACAGGACAATTTATACCAGTAATAACCACATCCCGTTCACTGTGACTATAATTTTCCTCTAAATCCTTAGTTAGAGCCATTCGGCCATGATCCGCCTCCATACAATGATTAGGTCTAGTACAAAACACTAAGTAATAACTTAAACAATCCAGTAAAACAATCGCTTTCATCCTTCCTTACACTCCTGGTGTGTGTTCCATTCCATCAAGAAATAATTCTTTAAATGCTTTTCTTAATCTACAGACACACTTTTGCCCTCATTCTCAATTATTTTGAATATTTTACAAGGCTGGATTTTGCCTCCAGAATTATACACAGGCTTCCCCATCGAGGCCAGCTCCTTGACGTGGAGATGGGGCTCAAGTACAGCCATCAGCGGCTGAAAAACCAAGACTGGCCAGGCCCTCCTACACTCGAGCAAGACCACAGTCTGCCCTAGCAAGTCAAGGTGCTGAAGACGGAGGCAACCAGCCAAGAGGCGCACCACAGCAATCAGGATCACCTCAACAAGGACATAGCCTTCAAAATCAGAGGCTACCAGTGCTACCGATCTGACCGAATAGAGAGGCGAAAGGGTGGAATACTGACACTCGTGAGGAATAACATCAGTGCATGTCAGCTTGAAACATATATGGAGGGGGCGGAATACCAGATGCTTCATCTCAGGACAGAAAGTTCAGAATTCCACCTGCTCAACTACTACTGTCCGAGTGACCGCCCACGGGCACTAGATACAATCCCAGCAAAAGAAAGACTGATTGTATGCGGAGACTTCAACAGCCACTCACAGAGCTGGGGCTATGATCACATGGACAGGAGAGGTGAGGAGCTTGAAAACTGGCAGGATGACAATGGGCTTATCCTGATTAACCAGCCAATCGACCTACCAACCTTCTACTCGAGATCATGGCACACCACCTCTACACCAGACCTGGCATTCCACTCACCCGGCCTGGAGTGGAACACCACACGCGTTGTAGGGAAACAACTTGGAGGCAGCGACCACCGGCCAGTCTTCCTAATTGTGGAAAATAAAATTCGTCAAGGAGAGCAGCACTCTCTCTATGTGGAACTACAAGAAGGTAGACTGGACAATGTACCAGCACCGTACTAGTATACTGGCTAGAGATCTGACTGTAGACAAAGACATCAATAAGCTAGTCGATGAATTCAGCAGATGCATATTACAGGCTGCTCGTGAAACAATACCTAGAGGGGCTCGTAAGCACTACAAACCATATTGGAATAGTGAACTAGAGCAGCTGCACAACGACGTGGAAACATCTCGAAAGCAGGCAGAGACCAGTCCATGCCAAGAACACCACAATAACTACCAGCAAGCTAAGGCCAAATTTCAAAGGGCCAAGTTGCAGGCCAGGCGAAGAAGGTGGAAGGAGAAAACAGAGTCCTTGAACTTCGAAAGAGATACGAGGAAACTGTGGAAGCTGGTAAAACAACTTAACGATGAAGGTACAGGGAGAAACTCAAGGATTGCTCTGTACAAAGATGGAAACATCCTCATGGGAAAACAGGCAGCTGATCACTTTGCAGACTCCTTTGCTAAAGACAACAACATCGAAGTTAGCCCAGAGAAGCAACAGGATACTCGTGAGAAACAACAATACACAGGACGAGATGGAACCATACCTGAAGTTATGGAGGCACCAATTACATTCAGAGAACTGGAGCTTGCAATATCCAAATTGAAAATGAGAAAGTCGCCAGGAGTTGATGGAGTGTCCAATGAAATGATTAAGAACTTGGGAACCGCAGCAAAAACAAAGCTGCTGCAGATCTTCAATATCTGTTGGAACTCAGGCGGAGTTCCACAGACCTGGAGGGAAGCAATCATGATACCACTCCTAAAACCAGGAAAAGACAGTTCCACTGCCTCCAGCTACAGACCAATCAGCCTTACAAGCTGCCTCTGCAAAACAATGGAACGTATCATCAACCTCAGGCTACAGTGGTACCTTGAAAGTGAAAACCTTCTTGTACCACAGCAGGCTGGCTTTAGGCAGTGTTATTCCACCGAAGATCAGGCAACTTACCTTTCCCAAGAGATTGAGGATGCGTTCCAAGATAAGAAACTGGTACTAGCAGCATGGATAGATCTAAGGAAAGCATTTGACAAGGTTTGGAAAGAAGGGCTTCTGAAGAAACTGAGAAATTGTAGAGTGAATGGTAAGATGTACAAATGGGTGAAAGCATACTTGCATAACAGAAGAGCCCGAGTACAACTAGATGGCCTCAAGAGTAAGAAAATTCTACTGCGTCATGGCGTCCCTCAGGGAGGGGTTCTGTCCCCACACTTTTCCTAGTCTACATCAATGACCTGGTTGCTGAACTACTACATGGAATGAAAGTGGCAATGTACGCTGATGACCTGGTAATATGGTGCACAGATGAGCATGCAACAGTGGCCACCAAACTGCTACAAAAAGCTATAGATGCCTTAACCTCATGGGCAAATAGATGGTGTGTCAGCATCAACACAGACAAGTGCAGCACTACGCTCTTCACCCTCTCTCCTAAACAAAAAGCTGGTGTCATCAAGATAAACGAAGAGCTCCTGAGAGAAGATAAACAACCTACCTATCTCGGAGTTACATTCGATGATAGGCTGACATGGAAGCAGCACATCAACAAGGCAGCAACAAAGGCCAGGAGGAAGTTAGCCATCCTGAGAAAACTAAGTGGAACCACATGGGGAGCCAGCGGGAAAATACTTAGTAAAGTTTACCAGCAGGGCATACGACCACACCTGGAATATGGGTCAGCTGCGTGGTGTCCAGCATCAAACACCACATTACAAGAGCTAGATAAGGTGCAAAACCAGGCGCTTAGGGTCATCACGGGGGCAATGAAATCAACGCCTATAGTGGAGATGGAGAAAATGGGGAGGATACAAGCACTGAGAGAACGCAGAGACACGAAAGTGCTAACACAGGCAGAAAAGTTCCTCTGTATGCCGAACCATCCAATGAAGGACAGATTCCAAAACCTAGCAATGGGGCGACTGAAAAGAAGCAGCTTTATCCACCGGGCCAAACGATTTCGTAGACAAACCTCAGACCTGCCTGAAGTTAACAGCCCCCTAAAGTCTGTGCCAGAACAAACCCCTTGGAGAGAGGAGCATGGACTACCAGTACACATCCACACAAAAGTGAAAGGAATATTCGACAGGGATGAACAGAACAGCGTGCAACGTAGGACAGTCACTCTCAGTTTCCTGGATGATGAATACCCACAGGACCTCTGGGTCCGAGTATATACGGACGGATCAGCACAAAATGCAGTAAAGAATGGAGGAGCAGGGGTACATAGAATACCCAAACAACACTAGGGATACGGTCAGAGTACCAACGGGGAAATTCTGTAACAACTATGATGCAGAAATCCAGGCAATCAAGGTGGCAACTGAGAAACTACTGAACACCAATCTTGGTCCACAGCCTGTAGTATTCCTGACAGATGCAAGATCAGCACTCCAAGCACTTCAGTCCAGAAAATTGCCAGGCATACAAGCCCTACTTTCTGAACTGTGCAACCAGCGCAGGGTCGCCATGCAGTGGATACCGTCTCATTGTGGAATACCAGGAAACGAGAGAGCAGACGGACTGGCTAAAGAAGGTGCTGCAGAGGAGCAACCGGATGTACCAGTTACGTACCATCAGAAGAAAAAGATGATCAAATCTATCAGAAAGCCACCAACACCAATGCAGGATGACTACCAAGCTATGAACAGATCAGAACAAATAGTCATTCTGCGCCTCAGAACAGGACACAACCGCCTCTGCAGCCACATGTATACAAAATTCAAGATTGGCAATTCAGCCATGTGTACATGTGGACAGGCACCGCAGACTGCGGAGCACGTACTTCAAGATTGCCCCGAATATGATATATTGAGGCAAACCCACTGGCCCAGAGAAACAACACTGGAAGCAAAACTATATGGACCTCTGTATGAACTACAAAAGACAGTGAAGTTTATACAAGAAACAACATTGCAGATATAGACAATATATTTCAAGCGAACGAAAGAAGAAAAAGAATACACAGGCTTGTAAGTCCGCCAGCAACACACCGTAGTTTTCTAACACATTCTACACACATCATAAAGCACAAATTGATCAATTATTTTAAGTTAATTTAACTATATATATATATATATATATATATATATATATATATATATATATATATATATATATATATATATATACTTTCTTTCTTACCCTCAGGCACATACAGTCGAGCTGTTAATGGTTATAAAGGTCTGCTCTCAGATGCAGAAGGCAAGGCACTTTTCACTAACACCTTTTGCGCTCGCTGTAATTTTTAAAATATGACTGGCCTATTTTGTTCAGGAAACGCATTATTTATAGTGCGAGGTCGGGCGTCCTAGGGGGTTTCCCTGCAAAACTAGTATTTGCATCCAAAAATGTTTGTAAAATCTGCCTAGGTGTGCAAATCAGGAAAACTAAGAATTTATTTATCTACGTTATTCCTGGAGCTATTTTCTTCATGTAAAGCTTAAAACATTCCCTGTATTATTCTACATCTTCCTAGCTAATAGCCTTTTATTGTCCTAAGTTTATTTTATTCTATGCGTACTCTAAACAGCAAAATTCTAGACTAACCTGAGGCCATGATGCATTCAACCAAAGATTTCTCCCGTTATATATTACTGGTTGTGAAAGTCTCTGCACAGACGTGCAGAGCATCATTCCCGTTGTAGAATTAGTGACCTCTTCCAGGTGGTACTTCATTCCTAGGTCTGCAATTAAATGGCATCCTCCAATCGTCTGCACATAATAGACTCGCCATTTTGACTGTCCAAGGCTGTAGTAAACACGGCATAACGGTACCTTCTGATTGGTCCATGTATCAAGCAGTTATCATAAAGTATGGCGCGCGGTTTCGTCAGAGTTACACAGAAGGAGGTGTTGCGAAAACAGAACACTTCACGACAATTACGTTGTGACAACAGACAACATTTATGAACAGAAAGCTAGAGGACGACAATGAAAGTAGGCAGCCTATTACTCCACCTCAATAAATTTCGAAATGGCAGAAAAGCTACAGGAAAAGCCTAGGTTTACCATGTAGGATTCTTCAACTTGGCAGTGCCTGCGAAGGAGCGACAAGCTCAGCAGCCCTAGTGTAACAAAAACACCAACAACAACCACATGGCAGATGAGCATGTAAGAAAAACAGGGACCGAATAATTGTGTAGAAAATAAACGCTTACTTAGGGGTTCAATAACCCGTCAATCCAGCCGCCGCTCTACCGTTCTTCTTTCACCTTTCAATTTCCCAAGGAACATACGCCTTCAACAAATTTATGCCAACTTCCTGTCCCGTGCCACCAGTTCGAGGTCTTTAAACGCCGTCTTCATCCCCCTCAGGTCTGTTTCTTTTTTTCTTTTTTTAATGAATGAAGAAGAAAATCCCATTCAACCTCTGATGGGTTATAGCTAGGATATATATTGTTTTCAATTCCAAATAATATGAACAACTGCCGATATGAGAAAGTGGCATCACATTTGTCAAATTATTGTGTCTGTTTCCAGTTCTCGTTAGATCGCATGGCTTGCAGGATGCTGACCACATCACCCCTAGTGTGCCGATAGTCAAGAAAATATGGACATAACAGTAACACAATAGTCCTAATATGCCTCAATGAGCGTGTAACCGAATCCTTTACCTTACCCTTAGATTGCATCGACTGATTTGGTAAATGTCTATACCAGTATGTAATATACGGTGAATTGATACATCTCCATATAACGGAGGACGAACAAAGAAAGAATTTTTGAAGGACATTTCAAGCCAGGCTTCTCCCGCTGGCATTTAAATTAGCTGCAGACTCAGTATTACATGTACTTTATCCACGTTTCAAGTGAAAACCCGCTAGCTAAAATTAACTCTATTCGTGAACTGCGTAAGACAGGAAAGCAATCTTTTCTTTGAAATGAAGTTAACATTAAGTAAAATATCATTTATTTTGAATGTTCCACCGCTCTGTTTATGGAACTGCAGGGAGCAGATTAACCGGTTGAGACAAAAGCTACAGAGGTAAATGATCCTGTTACACGTCCATTGGGGCATATTGGGAATATGGTGTTAGGCCCATAAGTTGGAATTATTTCAAACACTCTGAAACATGAGAATTGTGACAAAACGGTTTGTGCTTGTACTTTGGTGCCCTTCTCTTTCTCTTCCATCGTCCTACTATGTGGGTGCACTTTTCATAACTGTCGTTCTCTCCAGTTGTATCACTTCATTTCTTCATTCATCGTCCTATGATTCGGCATATTTTATACCATACATTTTCTGCTCTGAAGCCGCTCCCAGACTTGTTTACGTTTCACCAGGTGAACTGTATTATTATGGAGGTTGATTTCAACGGATAGTATGTTTATCACCTTAGGCGTCTAGCCACCTTTGGTTGAGACGATGTGTTTACCCAATGTGGTCGCGCACGATCGAGGAAAAGAAAGCCATATGGTCTGTCTTAGAGATCCATCTGGGGCATCTACGCCATCGCAGGTGATAATTCGGTAATCACTTCCGCTGACCCGTCTTGGTATCAATATTACCGATAACCTGTCTGGGGAGATTGTGTTGGGGCAAGAATGAGTTAACAGATTTGTTTGTGAGTTTGCATAAAGATGCAAGCGGAAGTATTACAGCCTTATTAGAAAGAGGTCACGCGTTGTAATTTTAAAATGTAATATTTTAAAACATGTCGGGGATATCATGATTTAACACCCCATTTAGTTCTAATGAGATTACCGTTGGCTTAATCTGAGAGCCGAAATAGACTTCGACTTCCATTGGCAAATTCGTGAGAAGCACAATCTGGGATTTGAACTGAGAATTGAAAATATAATCTAGCGAAATCGGAATCACAAAACAGACTGCATTGCCACGTCAAGCTAGCAATTCACCAGAGCCAGAGAATGATCGGACTAAATATTCCAAAATTATAAGTGACAGATCGAAGTAATTGGGCAAGTTTAAAACTTAAAAAAGTAAACCCGCATTTTTGAAATACAAAGACTGGAAACTTAAAGGACCAAGATCGAAGTATTTAAAACTTAAAAGTAAACCCGAATTTTTAAATACAAAGACTGGAGACCTAAGGAATCAGATCACCAGTCATAAGAGGAGTACTCAAATTTCCTAGACCAAGTGATTCGAGGCCATCAACGTGCTGTGTCTATTCAAACTGTGCCAGGAGATTGTGTTCCCAAAAGTTACTTTGAGGTAAGTGTTAACATTTATTTTATAAATGTGAATTTGACATGTTTTCCTTGCTAAGTGGTTATGTATGAGGCTGGCAACCTCAACATGTGAAAATAGTATGTTCATAAACCACTACAGCAAGCGCTGGTGTTTGTTTTATGCTAATTCGCACGGAAACGCGAAAGCAGCAGCAACCCTAGACTCCAATTGGAGCAGTGTGACAGATGAAAATTGAAGCTACACTTTAATCTCGCTGGGACACCTCTTTTTCTTGAAATTAAAATCATCAACGTGGGTCCCACGTGGATTTCCATCGCTTCCTAATTACCATGTACGTGAAGTACGTGTAAGCCAGGCCTCATTCGCTGTCTTAATTTTAATTTAGCCACGCCTACGGTCTTCTTTCACGAGCCTTTATAATTAGCAATCTCCGAACCTCTTACTGTCATTCCTTCAAGGAGGCGGGCCAGAGGCGGCACAGACGGTCATGTTATCGACGTCTTCTGTAGTCACTAAGAGTGAGCAGAGTTCTGTAACACCTTTGGTTAACACCAGAACGAGAATCGTCTACGCGGGGAAAGAAATCTCTGCCGGAACGGATCAGCGGTCAGTAGAGCTGTGAAAAATCGCTTTCATTCAGATAATTGACCAAAGAATCCGCTCGAAATCGGGACGATTCAGTATATATGTTAAGTCTACTAAAACTCATTATCAGTTCGCTCCAGGACTTCTTGAATAATTCTTGTGCGCTATTTAGAGAGCCATCTTACATATCGGATACTGGAATACGTGGGGAATTATTCAGTTTTTCTGTGTGCGGTAAAGAATATATATATTAATTTAAGCGTTTTTTCGTATTAAATTTTTTCGTTGTATTTCACTGGGATTTTTGTGTTATGTTGAATAACGTATTAAATAAACTTAAAGCTAAATTTTCTCCAGCCGTAACGTAATTTAATTTCTCGTTATTCCCCAGGAAATAGATGTTTAATTACTTATAAGATGCTAGGTGATTAATATTGTCGAGATACCATTTATTTATATTTTCACCATGTGTACATTTGAAGTGACTAGTGTTCATCTCTAGTGTTAAAGCGATATATAAGCTAGAGGCTCGTGGTGTTTTTTTAAATATATATTTTAAAGACCGGAGTGAGTTATAGGTCTTACCTAAACGCGGGTGTTAGAATATAATTGTAGTATGATTACCTGTTATCTATTCTCTTTTATATAGATAGATCATACATTTGCGATCCAGCAGTTCTTATAGAGATGTATGGCCAGATGTCTTCTTCTTCTTCTTCTCTTCTTCGATCCTTAACCACCGACCGTCAAAGCAGTCAGTGGCCATCACGCCTAGTGGCGTCTTGTAGGGCAACAACAAATTGATTCCACTTTGCACGGTCGGTGGCCATCCTTCGTACAGTGCCCCAACTCTGGTTCATTCTTTGCATCTCAGCCTCCACAGTCCTCCGCCAAGTTGTTTTTGGTCGGCCTCTCTTTCGCTTTCCTTCAGGGGTCCAAAGCATAGCTGTTCTTGTGATGGCATCGGGGTCTCTTCTGAGGACATGACCAACCCAGCTCCAGCGTCTGCCACCTATGTTGGTGTGCATGTCCTCTTGCTTGCTACGAGTAAGCAGATCTTGGTTGGTGATGGTATTCGGCCAAAAGATTCGGTGAATTTTTCTTAGGCATGTTGTGTGAAAAGAGGACAATTTTGACATTTCCTTCTCCGTGACTCTCCAGAGATGTCTTATGGCAGTCCAAATATATGTTCCTCAACATACAAACATTGTCGGTGAAAATGCTGATGCTTGAGACCCTTTTGCGGTGCACATTCTCCATCCATGACAGTGGTTAAATAAACAGAACCCTTCCATTTAAATTTTTAAAATGTTAACTGGGACAGGGCTATACCAGAAGATTTCTCCATCTAGATACCTATAAGTATTACTGTCCTGATGTGGCAGAACTTACGGCACTAATTATTGTAAAACCATTTGACAGTAAAGTTTTCCTACCACGGAATTATACAGAGAGAATTCATGGGTCATACTCGACTATTTCCCTCCGAGAACAGCCTAGTAGTAACATTCTGTTTAGTACACATTTCACTACGGCAGAGAGAATCATAGCCACTGGAGGCTAGACCACACCAGAGAATTATATTAACTTATAAATTTCCATGACAGTGCCACCACATAGAATAAACCTATTCCAAACCCATACATGCAGTAAGAAGAGGAATACCCAGGGACAAAAATAATCAACGCACCAATTCAGTGACTCCCGAAAAATAGCAGTTGCCTAAACGGAGAGTCTGGCGCTGAACTGGACAAATAATAGGACTATAAATGGTCTTAAATAACTGTGTGATTAATTCCAGGAAATGTATGCAGCGTCAACAGAGGGGGTAAGCAAATTTGAAAGTGAGCTCACTGTATGTGTGTCGTAAATGAAAAAATTTATTTCTTAAGTTACTACTTATTTACCATCTTTCATTTTATCTCTCACTAATCTGAGTGTCTCCAGGATAGGTTACATTAAGGACTAATACTTTACCCGTCTTGAAATACCCCTACCCCATTGTTAATTATTTTTGATCTTTTTGGGTAAATTACCCCTGTCGGGATCTTTCCTAGTTTCCCTATACAAGGAAGAGGGACTATTAGATTGTATTTTCATTTCATGTAACTAAAATTTATTGATTAATTTTTTTTCTCAATGTTGTAAGCAGAGACGTGAAGAAAACTCACACTGATTAGCGAAGTGCCGATGCCTGATCTAAGCGAGAACGTAGGTCCTGGGTTTTCAGCTCTTGCGTGTAGAATGGCTTTGAATTACATATAAGCCGAGATCTGTTAAACCTGGCAGAGAGTCTGGTTCTCGGTGTATAGGGTAATATCTCCTTTGATTTCAGATATATATACCCCATAAATCTAACTAAATTTATCCAGTACCGCCAGAATTTCAGAGAACATTTAGCTTTCAATTTCTAAAGATCTCTTATAATAGTAGTATCACTTAGTTTGTCGATTGGAGATCGTTTTACTTCTACGCTTGTGGTAATTATTATACTAGTAGTTTGAGTGATTTCACTAGTTTAATCGTCAATTATATTTCTCTACATTTTTGTGCAGAGTGATTTACGAGATAGGTCCGTCATTGATAATTCTCTATGTTTTACTGTGGTACAGTGGATAGCAGAATAAACAATAATTTCTAGCTAAACTCTTCCAGCTATAATATAAATTTTATTAACTGCTAGTAACCAGTCAGAGAATATTTTAACCAACTAAGTAAATGCACCGATGCCTCATGAGTATTGACGAATATGTATTCATTTCTAATTCATGATGATTGATTTTTTTTTTTTTAATGACTAGAATTTATTTCACGGAAGATTTAAACGATGAGACAAGCTCTAAGCTTATAGTTCTAATTTAAGTTAAATAACTGGGAGCCGCGCTAGCGTAGTGGTTACAACACCGCTCTGGCGACCGGGTGTTACAGGATCAAACCCGGGCGACGGCATTTGAGGATTTTTCGTCGACCGGGATTTGGACTATATTAACTCGAGACCTGGCGAGGACATTTGAAGGAGTGTCGTCGACCAGGGACTGGCGGCTCCTGAGCCGACCCAGCTGCAATGGGTACCTCCGAAATCGGCGAGTATTTGCCTGAATGGCGAGGGACACCTGTCTCTGTACAAGAAATAAAGGGATACTCACGTAAAATCAATGTCAGGTTAGACATAAATAATAACCTGAGATTTCGCCTCGAGTATTAGCGGGCGTACGAAAAAAAAAAAAAAAAAAAAAAAAAAAAAAAAAAAAAAGTTAAATAACTGAAGTGGATAAATATATTTTATGTTACGCAGGGTAAGGATAAGATTGTGAGTAATGCTATAGTATGTTAAGTATTTGCATTTTTCTCCCTATACAGTATTCGGTCAAACCTTAACCCTTACCAGCGGCTTACATATGAACTTACTTACTTACTTAGTCGTTCCCCTTCTACCGTGAGGTGTAGAGGTTTGGAAGAGAGAGCGCCAGACCATTCTATCAGCTGTCTTCTTCCTGGCCTGGTTCCATTCTAGTCCTCGGTCCTTCAAAGATTGTCTAATGTTGTCCTCCCAGCAGACTCTGGGTCGTCCTGGAGGTCTGGATCCCTGGCTCTTTGTTTCCCATGCTTGTCGTGGTAGCCGATCTTCTCCCATTCTGCAGACATGGCCAAACCATCTTAGTTGGGACTGTTCTATTTGGGTCTGCAGCGGATGGGATTTTAGGCCTTGACGGATCGTCTGGTTGCGGACCATGTCTCTTCTTGTTACTTCAACCACTTTCCTCAGATACCTCATTTCTGAGGTTTGGATCTGGCTTTTGTGGGTTGTAGTCATTGCCCACGACTCGCATCCATATGTCAAGACTGGGACATAGGTGGAGCGGTATACAGCCATCTTCGTTTTCTTACCAACCTCTTTCTTGCTGAGGAATCCACGATTTATGGCCTGAAAAAGTCTCCCAGCCGCTGCTCTTCGAGTGGCCAACTCTTCTTTGATGCCTCCCTTTCGGTCTATAATAGCTCCGAGATATTTAAAGTGGTCGACCTGCTCCAGGACCTGTTCTCCCAACTTAATCTGATGTTTTCTTTCTTCTCGTGATATCACCATGGATTTTGTTTTAGAGCTGCTTATGACCATCCCTCTCTTCTCCAGCTCTTCCTTCCAGACTTGCAGGTTGGATTGGAGATGTGCCTCTGATTTAGCAATCAGAGCAACATCATCAGCAAATGCCAGCTCCGAAATATAGACCTGTCTCATCTTCCAGTACCCCACTGAATACTTTCTTGTTCTCTCCTTACATGCCTTGATGACATCGTCCATGAGGAGTATGAAGAGGTAAGGTGATAGGATATCACCTTGTCTTACACCAGTGGTGGTCCTGAACTCTTCTGACTTATGGTTTGCTGTCCTCACATAATTTCTGCAAGACTTGTAGAAGCTCTGTATAGCATGAATCAGAGGTGCTGGAATATTCTTCCTTGCCAAACAGTCCCAAAGTTTGCTCCAGGGGACCCTGTCAAACGCCTTTTCCAGATCTATGAAACAAAGATGGATCTCACTCTTATACTCAAGGGCCTTTTCACTCAGCTGTCTGAGTGTGAAGATTAGGTCTTGAGTACTTCGGTTTGCTCGGAATCCGCACTGGACCTCATCCAATTGTGGCTCAGCTAGGCGTCGGAGTCTCTGCTCTAGGATTCTAGAGTAGATTTTACCAGGGACACTGAGAAGGGATATGCCTCTATGGTTTCCACATTGTCGATTGTCACACTTTTTGAAAATTGGTGTTATGATGGCAATCTCCCAATCCTTTGGTATGGTCTTGTTGCACATGCTGCCTGTAGGACCTTTAGGAGTAATAGGTCGCCTGATGCTCCCATGTACTTAACCATTTCTGGTGTTATACCATCATGCCCTGCTGCTTTGCCCATCTTGATTTTCTCTAGTGCTGCCCTCAGTTCTTCCATCTTTATGTCATCTTCACCATCATTGGTTTTCTCTTCTGTGCTAGTGGTTATCATTTCTGATGCTTCACCATGCTCACCATCCAGGAGTTCTGAGAAATATTCTTTCCATCTTTCCATTACTTCCTTCGGGGCAGTAAGCAATTTGCCTTGCTTGTCCTTTATAAATTTGAGAGGGCATTGTTTTTCCTTCCTCATGTTCTTTAGGGTCTTATAGAACAATTTCTGGTTTTCTTGTGCATCTTTTTCTAGCTTTTCTCCAAATTCTTCCCAGGACTTCTGTTTTGCTGCTAGCACTTTGTTCTTTGCTTCTGTTCTGAGTGTCACATATTCTTTATATTTTTCCATTTGTCCTGTGTTTTTAGCTCCTAAGTATTGTTTCCATGCCATTTTCTTCTCTCTTATTTTCTCTTTGACTTCCTCTGTCCACCAAGGTGTCTTCTTTCTCTGGTTCCCAAGTCGGACTTCACCGCATGCTTCTGCAGCAGCTGTCTTTATGATATCCTTGAATTTATTCCAGAGGGTTTCCAAGTCATCAGGTTGTTCTTCTGTGTTGCTCACCGCTGCAGCAATAAGCCCCTGATATCTGGTCTTAATTTCTGGCTCTCTCAGCTTGTAGGTCCTAATGCTCATTTCTCCTGCTCGTTTACTTGGTTTCTTGCGTGACGTTGAGCAGTTCCTAGGCTGAACAACTCTTTCAGTTGTTCGTTTGATTGTTAGCAGGTAGTGATCACTTCCAATCTCTGGCCCCCTCCAGACTCTTGCATCTCGGACATATTTGAATGAGCTTCTCCGAACAATGGCATAGTCGATCACTGACTTCTCATTCTTTGTTGGTTCACATCTAGTGTATGCATGTATGCGCTTATGGGGGAACTTTGTGTTTGTAATGATCAGATTCTGTTCACTGCAGAATCTAAGGAGTCGCTTTCCATTGTCATTGAGAGTATCTTCTCCATATCTTCCGATAACTCCACCCCATCTAGCATGGTCATTTCCAACTCTAGCATTAAAATCTCCGAGCATGATAACTTCATCTAGGCAGTCATCCACTGTCCTTTGAAGCAGCTCGAAGAATTCCTCCTTGACCTCTGCTCTCTCATCCTCATTTGGCCCATACACTATGACCAGGTTGACTATGGTTTCTCCTTCTTTTAGTTTCACAACCATAATGCGCTCTGAGACAAAGTTCCACCCCTTGATACTATCTTTTTGATTTTGGGCCACAATGCAACCCACACCCCCCTTAGCTCTTTCGGATATGGGTACACCACTGTAGAGCAGCGTGTTGCCATTGAGATCCATGACTCCTTGTCCTTTTTTCTTTGTTTCCGTTATAGCCAGGATTTCTAGTTTTGCTTTCCTCATCTCTTCCACCAGCTCCTCTTCCTTCCCATTTATACTTCTTGTGTTCCATGTTCCATAAGTCGTAGTCCGTTCCAGTTCGTCGCCTTTAGAATCAGTCCGGTTTTCTCTCTTGTGTTACTCGTAATCGTGGTTTAAAGCAAACAGGTGATTGGCCTGTTGTGCCTTTGCATGGTGGAGGGGCTGCCTTCTTACGGCCTCCATGCAGGCCGCCCTCCTCCTTTTTCATCCGGGCTTGGGACCGGCATAGGCGGAGTTCTTACATATGAAACTGAGAATAACTTTACAAAAAGAACATTCTGATATAAATATCGGGTTTTCAAGGTGACTTGTCAGGCCTCGTGTTTTTACACCCAGAAAGAGACAGAGTACAGGCCCAAGAGTATTAAGAATAAATGATAACTGGACTTATAGAATATCCAGATTTGTTTTCCCTAGTTCATATACAGTCAGCCTGTGGTGGCGACCAAATCAAACATTGACATTACCTGAATAACAACCACTGTGTTGTGAAGAAGATTTATGCTGAACAGAGTTAGTTACCTGACATTTCTATTTAACGATCGAATATTCCAAGCTACTGTACACTGTGAACATTAGATCTCTTAAGTAATTTCCTACCGAGACAAAATTGAAGTGACATAACCAGCATCCTACTAATAGTAACGAATCAAACGTTTCCCAAGATTTGGATTAATTAGTCTTGGAGAAACCAAGGCTTGTTTCGCCAAAACCCAACCTTGGATGGGCTGTGTGTACTTAACGATTGTTCCAGATATTGTGAAAGCACCGATTAGGTAAGAGTGAATGGATGTGATCACATGTTTGTCAGAGCGAGAGAAAAACAGGGATGAATAATTCTTGCATTGTATAACTAATATACTCACTTTGTTTTTTTTTTCTTCTTAGGTTTGCTAACTGTTCATTTATTTCATAATAGAATAACGTAGAAACGCGGTTATTTACAGTATAGAAAAACCAAAACCCTAGTGCTATTCTTTGACCTTTTGGGGTTAATTAACTTCTTTCCTTGTAGGATTTTGTTTCTATAGAGGGAGGTACACTTAGTGGGTCTACTTCTTTAATTAATTCATTAACCTATGTTTTATTGTATTTGATTTGATATTCAAAAATATTGTTGTTGTGTAGTTTGTTTATGATAAATAAAATTTACATAAACCTTATCTACGTGTGTTGGTCAGCTCGTTCCAAACGATCCCTATTTCATAGATATACTTTTCACGTCTGTGCGTCTAATTGTCATCACGTATCTGTGTGTGTGTAGATGTGAGTGGTTGAATATATATATAGATATATTTATAGGGAAACTGCCTGATATAAAAATCTCAGTCGTGATCGATAGGCTGGATTGATTATCTCTCAAATCCAGGGACAGATTTTACCTTTCACCATTTCACTTGTGACAATCTACAAGTCTATACCTTATCTCCCACTGAGCTATCGCCTGTTCTAGTCCTATTCAAGCGTGACAAACATTGATCTTAAATTCCCTATCACAAATATACGACAGGAGGTAACTGGTCACCCCCCCCCCACCTCACGATGCTGGACCTAGCATGGTGATGTCTCCAACACTTCACTCCACTGCGGCAGTATCTGCTATGAGACTACCCTTTTTTAGATTTTAAAAGAGTTCACTGTTTCCGAAGAAGATTTCCACAGATCCTGGGTTGCCTACCGCTGGCAAACGCCAATCTGAGGGTGCGGTTTGTGATGATGATGATGAATTCCGCCATCAGTATGTTACCATGAGTATGTCATATCGTGTCTTTCTTATATCTCGACCATTTATTATAAGATAAGGCTACAAGTTCCGTTTCCACACAGAAGTTACATTGTATTAGTAAAACTCTCCTACAGACCACTTTCCCTTGAACACTGGCTTCATTCTCACTTTCCACCTATATCGCTGACATCATTTGTCAGTTTGCTTTCAACGATTCAAAAACATGTATTTTACGCAGACACTCTTAAATGCTGTCACTGAAGTCGCAACAAAACGCTGGTGGTGGGTGAGTAACTGCTATATTTGGCGATGAGGAAAGACTTAACCAACATGAAAGACACCAAGGCCTGTGATTTTTTAAAGAAATAATGTAGTAGGCCCTATTTATTTTTAGGCAAATTGTAAGTACTCGCAAGAAAGAATGGAAACAGAAAACAAAAGAAATTATGGGTACTCCTGACAATATATCTATTAACGCTATTTGGCGATGAGAAGCTTTGGGATTGATCGGGTTTTTACAAAAAAATCAATAATTCATTTTAACAAGTTTTATTTGGTAGAAACTGACAAATAAAAGTGTATTAAACTAGAAATCAAAAGCATCAAGCTTCTTAAAGACAATTATTTCATATTCGATACTTGCACACTACGATACATGTCCAGGAAACTGCAGGGAAATAACTCCAACTGAATATTCACTGCGGAGCAAAAAGGTACGAAAGATAGGAAATTACCAGGTGAAGCATTGACAACTATAAGTATGGTAGAGGGTCCTGACAAGAATAATTATGATGTTGTCAGAGCAGCCTTATTAAAGAAATATCAACTTAATGAAGACAGTTATCGTCTTTGCTTTAAGACTATGTTACCAGAAACTGGGGTAGAATTTTCCGAATTTATTTCAAAAATACGTCTTACGTTCTCACGATGGATTGAGCTGTCTAAGATTGAAATCACATATGAAGCGCTTATGGACTTACTGCTTCATGACAAAGTCATGAACTCCACTTATGCCGGTCCCAAGCCCAGATGAAAAAGGAGGAGGGCGGCCTGTATGGAGGCCATAAGGAGGCAGCCCCTCCACCATGCAAAGGCACAACAGGCCAATCACCTGTTTGCTTTGAACTATGATTACACGAAATATAAGAGAGAAAACCGGACTGATTCTAAAAGCGACGAACTGGAACGGACTATGGACTACGACTTATGGAACATGGAACACAAGAAGTATAAATGGGAAAGAAGAGGAGCTGGTGGAAGAGATGAGGAAAGCAAAACTAGAAATCCTGGCTATTACCGAAACAAAGAAAAAGGGACAAGGAGTCATGGATCTTGATGGCAACACGCTGCTATACAGTGGGGTACCCACATCTGAAAGAGCTAAAGGGGATGTGGGTTGCATTGTGGCCAAAAACCAGAAAGATAGTGTCAAGGGATGGAACTTTGTCTCATAGCACATTATGGTTGTAAATCTAAAAGGAGAAACCATAGTCAACCTGGTCATAGTGTATGGGCCAAATGAGGATGAGAGAGCAGAGGTCAAGGAGGAATTCTTCGAACTGCTTCAAAGGACAGTTGATGACTGCCTTGATGAAATTATCATGCTCGGAGATTTCAATGCCAGAGTTGGAAATGACCATGCTAGATGGGGTGGAGTTATCGGAAGATATGGAGAAGATACTCTCAATGACAATGGAAAGTGACTCCTCAGATTCTGCAGTGAGCAGAATCTGATCATTACCAATCACTACCTGCTATCAATCAAAAGAACAACTGAAAGAGTTGCTCAGCCTAAGAACTGCCCAGCATCATGCAAGAAACCAAGTAAACGAACGGAAGAAATGAGCATTAAGACCTACAAGCTGAGAGAACCAGAAATTAAGACCAGATATCAGGGGCTTATTGCTACAGCGGTGAGAAACACAGAAGAACTACCTGATGACTTGGAAACCCTGTGATTTAAATTCAAGGACATCATAAAGACAGCTGCTGCAGAAGCATGTGGTGAAGTCCGACTTGGGAACAAGAGAAAGAGGACACCTTGGTGGACAGAGAAAGTCAAAGAGAAAATAAGAGAGAAGAAAATGGCATGGAAACAATACTTAGGAGCTAAAAACACAGCAGGAAAAATAGAGAAATATAGAGAATATGTGATACTCAGAACAGCAGCAAAGAACAAGGTGCTAGCAGCAAAACAGAAGTCCTGGGAAGAATTTGGAGAAAAGATAGAAAAAGATGCGCAAGAAAACCAGAAATTGTTCTATAAGACCCTAAAGAACATGAGGAAGGAAAAACAATGCCCTCTCAAATTTATAAAGGACAAGCAAGGCAAATTGCTTACTGCCCCGAAGGAAGTAATGGAAAGATGGAAAGAATATTTCTCAGAACTCCTGGATGGTGAGCAAGGTCAAGCATCAGAAACGATAACCACTAGCACAGAAGATGAAACAAATGGTGATGAAGATGACATAAAGATGGAAGAACTAAAGGCAGCACTGGAGAAAATAAAGATGGGCAAAGCAGCAGGGCATGATGGTATAACACCAGAAATGGTTAAGTAGATGGGAGCATCAGGCGACCTATTACTCCTGAGGGTCCTACAGGCAGCGTGGTGCAACAAGACCATACCAAAAGATTGGGAGATTGCCATCATAACACCAATTTTCAAAAAGGGTGACAATCGACAATGTGGAAACCATAGAGGCATATCCCTTCTCAAAGTCCCTGGTAAAATCTCTAGAATCCTAGAGCAGAGACTCCGACGCCTAGCTGAGCCACAATTGGATGAGGTCCAGTGCGGATTCCAAGCAAACCGAAGTACTCAAGACCTAATCTTCACACTCAGACAGCTGAGTGAAAAGGCCCTTGAGTATAAGAGTGAGATCCATCTTTGTTTCATAGATCTGGAAAAGGAGTTTGACAGGGTCCCCTGGAGCAAACTTTGGGACTGTTTGGCAAGGAAGAACATTCCAGCACCTCTGATTCATGCTATACAGAGTTTCTACAAGTCTTGCAGGAATTATGTGAGGACAGCAAACCATAAGTCAGAAGAGTTCAGGACCACCACTGGTGTAAGACAAGGTGATATCCTGTCACCTTATCTTTTCATACTCCTCATGGACGATGTTATCAAGTCATGTAATGAGAGAACAAGAAAGTATTCAGTGGGGTACTAGAAGATGAGACAGGTATGTATTTCAGAGCTGGCATTTGCTGATGATGTTGCCCTGATTGCAAAATCAGAGGCAAATCTCCAATCCAACCTGCAAGTCTGGAAAGAAGAGCTGGAGAAGAGAGGGATGGTCATAAGTAGCTCTAAAACAAAATCCATGGTGATATCACGAGAAGAAAGAAAACATCAGATTAAGCTGGGAGAACAGGTCCTGGAGCAGGTCAACCACTTTAAATATCTCGGAGCTATTACAGACCGAAAGGGAGGCACCAAAGAAGAGTTGGCCACTCGAAAAGCAGCAGCTGGGAGACTTTTTCAGGCCATAAATCGAGGAGTCCTCAGCAAGAGAGAGGTTGGTAAGAAAACGAAGATGGTTGTATACCACTCCACCTATGACCCCGTCTTGACATATGGATGCGAGTCATGGGCAATGACTAAAACCCACAAAAGCCAGATCCAAACCTCAGAAATGAAGTAACAAGAAGAGACATGGTCCGCAACCAGACGTTACGTCAAGGCCTAAAATGCCACCCCCTGCAGACCCAAGTAGAACAGTCCCAACTAAGATGGTTTGGCCATGTCTGCAGAATGGGAGAATATCGGCTACCACGACAAGCATGGGAAACAAAGAGCCAGGAATCCAGACCCCCAGGATGACCCAGAGTCTGCTGGGAGGACAACATTAGACAATCTTTGAAGGACCGAGGACTAGAATGGAACCAGGCCAGGAGGAAGACAGCCGATCGGATAGTCTGGCGCTCTCTCTTCCGAACCTCTACACCTCACGGTAGAAGGGGAACGACTAAGTAAGTAAGTAAGACAAAGTCATGTCATCTGTTAATGAGTCTTTTCTTGCCTTTTTACATGAGCGTAAGCCTACGAACTTGAAAGATATGGAACAATATTGTTGTCAAAATGTCACTGCACACCCAGATGTAAAAAAAAAAAAGGTAAAGGAACCCGTTACACGCCCATTGAGGCATATTGGGAATATGGTGTTAGGCCCATATTATCTTGACCGTCGGCACACGAGGGGTGATGTGGTCGGCATCACGCCGGCCGCCTTAACCTTCCCAGAGTAGCTCTGGTACCCATTTGGGGGCTGGGTCGACCCAGGAGCCGTTTGTGGCCTAAAAATTTTCCGCCTCATCTGGGGATCGAACCATAGACCACTGCGCTAGGAAGCCAGTGCACTAACCACTATGCTACCGCGGCTCCATACACCCAGATGTAACTGTTAGCAATTCTAAAATCAATGAAGATTTACCCGTGGCTTCAGCAGCACCATATGGTTTTAATTTTCATCGTAAATTTCAAGGTGCTCAGCGCAATTTTGATAGAAGTAATCGTAATTTTGGACAGAATCAAGGGGGTCAATCACGTAATGATTCTTCTTCAAGGAACTGGAGACAATTTGATGGTCCTCAACATTTTAGTCCCAATAATTATGGAAATTTTGGAAGAGGTAACTACAATAAAGGTTATCAACCTTATAATAATTTTTCTCGGAGACAACAAAGCCCATTTAATAGAAATTTTGATCAAAGGGGAAATGACAATCGCAACTGTGAAAACTGGGGTTCAAATCAGAACAATAATTTCAATAGAGCTAATAATAATACTCCCAACAGAGATAATAGACACAGTAGATCGCAACAAAACAATAATAGATCATGTCAGCATGCTAACTCTGCTCAACAAGAGTCCCAAGTTGTTAATGATCAAGGTAACAATAGTAATAGTGTCTCTAATGTTGCTTGCTCTGCTTTCGATTTTGAGAGAGCATCTCAGTGCCCGGAGTGCACAACTTTGTTCCAACCTACAGCTTTAACTATCTTGAGTTGCAGTCATCCTCTACCCCCTCTTCCTGCCTTAGCTGCACATGATGGAAGAGGGTCTCTTACTCTACATAAGGGGTTTGTGAATAATAGTCCAGTCTCAGTTCTCTTTGATTCTGGATGCACAACTGTTGGTATTAGACAGTCTTTAGTTCATCCATCTTGCGCAACAGGTAATAATGTGAAATGTGTGACATTCGGTGGGACAGTTGAGACTTTTCCGACTGCCATAGTCCACATTGCCACACCATTTTTCACTGGTTATATACACGCATGTTTGCTCAGAGCACCTATCGCCAACCTTACTCTCGGACAGATACATGGTGTAAAGGTGTGTACGCCAGTACAAATTGCTGCTTGGGAACAACAACATAACTTTATTGATAAAACCTTAACAACTATGCCAAAATCTTCTCAAGTGATACATTCTACTAATATGGTGCAATCTTGCAGTATTGATGATACGATTGTTCATCATGCTAATTTTGGTGCTTCATTTAGCCCAGTTCGACATACCTCAGTGCATTGTAACTCCAACTTTGATTCTTCTTTAACTACAATTGTAGAAGAAGATCCTTCGATTTTGTCTGACTCAGACACTAACTTTATCGCTACCACTGAATTTACAACCAGTCATGTTGATTGCAACTTCTTTACTGCAATGACTAGTGTTTTCTTTGCTACATGTACGAACTTATTTGTTAGTACATATCTATACCTAATGAGTTTCTTTACTTCTCTTACTGGGCCGATTAACTCATTATCTTCGTCCTTTATGACTTTTTATTGCACTTACTGCGTTTCTTTTAAACTTCGACGAAGGTCCAAGTTTACTACTGACTGCTATAACATCTTTATTCTGTGTTTCTTGTTTTTTTCCTTGCACAGTATGCAGGCTATGACTTTATTTCAGCCTGTGAGATGTACGCATTTGTCAGCAGCATCTCGTTTTTCTTGCGCGAAATCGCAGACTGTCAGCCATCATGACACTCTTAATTATCATTACCATCTTCTAGATTTGCCTTTTGACGTGGGTATCATGTGCATACTCACGACTTTTCTCTACATGAATTACATGCTGCTATTTTTCTCAGATACTTTTATGACCCTGTTTAATTTAAGATTAGTCTGTACTACTTTCTCTGTTACCTTTTCTTGTGTAACGGAGGAAGGTTTGATTGCTATCATACAGGGGTCAGAAGTTTACATGGCCACATTTATTAAATTAATGTTATTTGTTGTATAACATGAAATTTTACTTTTATCAAACAGAGATTTCATTTGTATTTTTTCTCAGTGTATACTTTTCCGTGGGAGTGAGTACTGCTATTTTGCTGGTTTCAACTATCTACTGATGTTATTCTTCAAGAGTTGTTGGTCAAGATTAACTTATCGGAAGTGTGACTTTACTCTAGATCTTGGTGCCTTTTACCATGGACGTTCTAGGCCTACAGGATTCTTCTTATATATGGAGCTTGTTGGGGATAGCGGATAGTATAGAATATTGTATATTATTATAGCATATTCTATTAGAAGAGTATTGTATCAGTATATGATGTACTTTTTACGATAATATGTTGTATCATCTATGTGCACCATTGCGTTATTGTGCTATTAGTATGCTGTTGTGTTTGGTAATAATGAACATTTGATTATTGTAATGATGCCACTAATTTTTTATGTAACTCATCATTGCGATATAATTCAGTACAGTAGTTTTCGAGAATATGAAGACAGACGAAAATGTAATTTTTTCTGTCATTGTAGTGTTTTCTGTGCCCAGCGCTTCATTGTGTGCTAGGGGTAACTAGGTAGCATGATATTAGTACTTTGGAAAATATTTTTTCCCGAGGTTGTGAGGTATTTTTTGTTTCCTCACCCGACACTTCATTGTGCATCAGCTATAGCTAGGCATAACAGTGATGATTATTTTTGATATTCATTTCAAGCTCATCTTACGTGCTCCACGGATCTATTGACTTGGTTGTCATGCACACTATTTTTTTTTAGATGATGCCTATTTGTCTATTTTGAATTTGAGTATGCATTGTTTTTGTGATGTATGCTTGTGTACTTTAATGTAGTTCATTTATGCAATACACTCTTTTCTTTTACTGTGTTCTTTATTCTTATGGCATTAATTTCCTTCATTTCTGCTCTATCCTCTCGTATTCCATATGGTCTTTGTTCACTTTTCTTTTTCATTTATGTTGTCATGGTGAATTTATACTTTCATACTTCTTTGAGGTTGTCGTTCTTTGTAAGATTGTCCCATTATCTGTCTATACTTTACTTTGTTTGAACTTATTATATTTGTATACTTAGCATTACTTTGTATGCTTCATTTTTTTTTACTTAGCTAATTATTATTTTTGTCGATGTAGTCATATGACTTTACGGGACCCAAAGACGCAGCAATAGAGAATGCAGTCAGTGACTCATAGCTTGACTGCCTGCGTCAGGACCAGCAAACCAGAGCTGGTCAAGACCGCACTCCACCTCCACGTGGTGGTCCTGGAAACAGCCTTCAGCAGTGTAGTATGGCTGAGCGAGTGTGGATCGCAATGGGAAGGCAAACCTGGTCCTAAAAAATGCTGTGCAGAAGCCGGATGTGTCGACCGAAAGGTGCAGATATCACAGCTTATGCATAAACAGACAAAATGCAACCACCGTCCTTTTCAGGACAAACGAGGAAGAAAAAGAAGAATATGACTTTACATACGCTAATTCTTGTATGCGATTATTAGAACTATACCGACTTCGTATTTTTGTTGTTGTAATTTTTTTCCAAAAAAAAAAATGATGTTAACATTTTTTTCCCCCCGGGGGGTCGGTGTAGACTGTTAAAGACAGATTTTATATATTTTATTTGTTTATGGTCAAGGGGATGTTACACGATGTAATGCTTGGGAGTATTGGCCAAACGTGGGTTATCTCCCTTGACTTGTTCGATCCAGAGATCGCTCGAACTTTCCAGAACTTTCTCGTACCTACGAGATTGAGAACGCTATTCATGTTTTGCGGGTAACCGCGCATGCATGACTTTTGAGCGGGGACTGATATGCGAATATCTCGTGACAGTCGCTCTGGGCGTTTGACCAGGCTGGTCAGCCATGTTTATTAACTGTGATTCAGGGAGATATGTTCTGGCGGAATAGAATTGTTGGAGACTCCCTATGTTATTTCTAAAGCCTGGGATAGTATGGCTGGTATTTATTGTGCAATGTGTATTAGATTATGTATTGCTAGAGCCGGGAAGGTAAGAGGAACATTTACTTTGCTCTAGAGCCAGAAACTTTATACGGCATCTGTTGTAGCGCCATGGAAGGCGAAAAGATTATTGATATTGCCTACAGCCAGAAACTTTATACGGCATCTGTTGTAGCGCCCTGGAAGGTGAAAAGATTATTGATATTGCCTAGAGCCAGAAACTTTATACGGCATCTGTTGTAGCGACATGGAAGGCAAAAAGATTATTGATACTGCCTACAGCCAGAAACTTTATACGGCATCTGTTGTAGCGCCATGGAAGGCAAAAAGATTATTGATACTGCCTAGAGCCAGAAACTTTATACGGCATCTGTTGTAGCGCCATGGAAGGCGAAAAGATTATTGATATTGCCTAGAGCCAGAAACTTTATACGGCATCTGTTGTAGCGCCATGGAAGGTGAAAAGATTATTGATATTGCCATGAGCCAGAAACTTTATACGGCATCTGTTGTAGCGCCATGGAAGGCGAAAAGATTACTGATATTGCCTAGAGCCAGAAACTTTATACGGCATCTGTTGTAGCGCCATGGAAGGTGAAAAGATTATTGATATTGCCTAGGGCCAGAAACTTTATACGGCATCTGTTGTAGTGCCAGGGAAGGCAAAAATATTATTGATATTGCCTAGAGCCAAAAACTTTATACGGCATCTGTTGTAGCGCCACGGAAGGGGAAAAGATTATTGATATTGCTTAGAGCCAGAAACATTATATGGCATCTATTGTATCGCCGGAGAAGAGAAGGTGTAGAGTATAGTTATACGATGTGTTTCCTTGATGTTCTTTAAAACTGTAATTCGTGACGGTGAATTGTTACTATGTACCTGGGTACTGTTTGCCAGGATGTTCACGTGATGTGTCTTGTAAAATAAACAGTGTGTAGACATTCCAGTAGTTACTTCAATGTGTGCAGCGATGTGGGTGGATTAGTGACTTACATTAATACTACACGGCATTCGCGTCCTTTGACAGCTACACACCCACACCTGGTCGGCTACCTGTAAGCCTGACGGATACTAATCGAAGTTATCAGTTGCACACAAATATAATATCTTTATCTACATCTGGAAGTACCCGGCATTGCCTGGAGGTCTTACACCATGTATCTATAACTGTGGTGTCTAGCAACTCATCCATCAACACGACACCCCTTATGAGTGGTAGCCTGTGTGGCTTATGGATGTTGTGTCCTGTGTCCTACTTCAATGATCCTGCCCTTAACTGTGATGTACAGTGATCGTCAACAAGACATTTACCACATTCATTATAAGCTGAAAAACCAACCTTCTTCAATCATGTTGGCTACAAACAGAATTGTTAGCACGGAGATTAACTGATAATAAAACTAATCAAGGTCAACATGTAAAATACATCTTTTATGTCTTTGTAGACTACCACTCTCAGTAAATGCTGCACTACAAACATCACACTTGTACGGTTTATTTCCTATATGCATTCTTTTATGCCTTTGTTGGTGACCTATCCTTGTGAATGCTGCATCACAAACATGACACTTGTAAGGCTTTTCTCCTGAATGTATTCTTTTATGATTATGTACATTACTGTTGTGAGTAAATGATGCACCACAAACACCACACTTGTAAGGCTTTTCTCCTGAATGTATTCTATGATGATTTTGAACATTATTGCTGTGAGTAAATGCTGCACCACAAACATCACACTTGTACAGCTTATTTCATGTGTGTATTCTTTTATGTCTTTCTAGGTGACCTATTTCAGTACATGCTGCTCCACAAACATCACACTTGTATGGCTTCTCTCCTGTATGTATTCTTTTATGTCATTGTAGACTACTGCTCAGAGTAAATGCTGCATCACAGACATCACACCTGTAAGGTTTATTTTATGTATGTATTCTTTTATGACTTTGTAGATTACATTTCTGAGTAAATGCTGCTCCACAAACATCACACTTGTAAGGCTTTTCTCCTGTATGTATTCTTTTATGCTTTTGTAGACTACCACTCTCGGTAAATGCAGCTCCACAAACATCACACTTGTAAGGCTTCTCTCCTGTATGTATTCTTTTATGTTTTTGTAGACTACAACTCTTGGTAGATCTTGCTCCACAAACATCACACATGTAAGGCTTCTCTCCTGTATGTATTCTTTTATGCTTTTGTAGACTACCACTCTCAGTAAATGCTGCTCCACAAACATCACACTTGTAAGGCTTCTCTCCTGTATGTATTCTTTTATGTTTTTGTAGACTACTGCTCAGAGTAAATGCTGCATCACAGACATCACACTTGTAAGGTTTATTTCCGGTGTGTATTCTTTTATGACTTTGTAGGTTACCTTTCTGAGTAAATGCTGCTCCACAAACATCACACATGTAAGGCTTCTCTCCTGTATGTATTCTTTTATGTCTTTGTAGATGACCACTCTTGGTAAGTGCTGCTCCACAAACATCACACTTGTAAGGCTTCTCTCCTGTATGTATTCTTTTATGACTATGTAAGCTACCTGTCTGAGTAAATGCTGCACCACAAACATCACACATGTAAGGCTTCTCTCCTGTATGTATTCTTTTATGATTTTGTAGACTACTGCTCAGAGTAAATGCTGCTCCACAAACATCACACTTGTAAGGGTTCTCTCCTGTATGTATTCTTTTATGTTTTTGTAGACTACTGCTCAGAGTAAATGCTGCATCACAGACATCACACTTGTAAGGTTTATTTCCGGTGTGTATTCTTTTATGACTTTGTAGGTTACCTTTCTGAGTAAATGCTGCATCACAGACATCACACTTGTAAGGTTTATTTCCGGTGTGTATTCTTTTATGACTTTGTAGGTTACCTGTCTGAGTAAATGCTGCATCACAGACATCACACTTGTAAGGTTTATTTCCGGTATGTATTCTTTTATGACTTTGTAGGTTACTTGTCTGAGTAAATGCTGCTCCACAAACACTACTTTTGTAAGGCTTCTCTCCTGTATGTATTCTTTTATGTTGCTGTAGGTTATGTTTCACAAAAAATGATGCGCCCTTAATGTCACTTGTGTAGGACTTGTCTTCCTCTATATTTTTGTGAGACTGAGTGCTTAAATCACTGCAAGCAGCAACAGCTCTGTCACTCACACAAAGCTGAACATTTATCTCACTGGCAGAAATTGGTTTACTACAGTTTATGTTACAGACTTGATTTCTACAAACTAATGTATTACTGTGTAGGTTGTCAAAAGTTTTAGCAGTCCTTTCCTGACTGTTGATTAGGTTCACTGATGCTTCATTACCAGTGAGTCACAGGTTGATGTTATCTTCTCTTGCTACATCCATAAAAGTGGCATCTCCAATCTTATTCACTGCTTCATTCATGTTATTTAGACTGTCCTGTGTTAACATATTCTGAAGATCACTGCATTTATTATCAAACTCCCTGCGTCCATCTCTGTGTACTGTTGTCATATGCTTATCCAGGACATCAAGTTGGAAGAAATGAGTGTTGCACAGGTGACAAGAATAAACCCCTGTAATAATAAAAATCATGAGCAAAGATAAATAATGAATTGCATGTCTTATATGTTAAGTTAAAATTTGTTAGCACAATGTAGTAAACAAACACATAAGCTCAATTTCCTTATAATTATGTGAATGTTGTTCAGGATAAACATCATTACAATCCAGGCAAACCCATCGGTGCTAAGTCTTCCTCTCAAATGTTAATGTGTTTAAATGCTTGCTGTACTGTATCACCCTGACTGTATACATGTAGGATGCATCCTCTCATACGTCATACCTGCTACTCTTATGTTTGGTGCCACATTCCAGCTATCTTAGCCTAGTTGATTCATCTATTGCAGTGTTGTTTTCTAACAGATGATCATTAACTGTTCTCAGTATCTCTCCCTTGTGCAGAACCAGTGTGCCTGCAATGAGTGTGTGGGGAGCTAGTCTGTCAGCACTCTTATTGCCATGCCATACACCTGAATGACTTGTACAGTAGATTCCCACCAGCTTCTGAAGATTCAAGGCCTCTATAAATGTTTTCTATTCATGCAACAAGACTTCCATTTTAAACCTTTGAAAGAATGGACACAATAACTACCCTGGTTCCTGCAGTAATAGCCTCTATCTCCATTATGCATATATTAAGCAAATATATTTTATTTAACTATAATTCATCATCATGTGACGTATTCTTTCCAGAACGTTGTCTCCATTACAGCTGCTCTGAACGCATCACGATTCTGGGCAAGTCGATCTGCATCAGCCAAAGACAAGTTCAGACTCTCTGTGATGTCCTGGGTCTACCGTCGTCTAGGTCGACCCCTTCCCCTTTTTCCAGGGACCATGCCTTCCATCACTATTTTTTCCAGACTATTATGTCTTTTTATATGACCGAAAAATTTCAGCTTCCTTATTGCGATGGTATTTAGGAGCCAATGTTCCTGTACGTTTAGTGAGTGCAGTACTTCTCTGTTGGTCTTTTTTTCTGTCCAGGGTATTCTCAACATCCTTCTGTAGCATTTCATTTCGAATGATGTAATCTTTTTTGCAACTGTTTTATTGAGTGTCCAAGTCTCGCAGCCTATAATTAAAGTTTGTAAATAGATTTAATTCTCTAAGAATTCACTGCTTAGTATAAAACATTATACTGTGCAGATATTTAAATCATGTAAACTTATGTAGCCAAAATATGAATTTAAAATAACATTGCTATTATATATACCTTTCTCATCTCCAAATAAGCATAACTGCTGTTGACTTTCTGGCATGTCCAAGAAGTCAGTATACTGTCTCTCAGTTTTAGTACAGCTGATGTCACAATCAGCCTGAAACAAATTTTGATCAATCCAGACATTTATGACACATCATCATTATCACTTCTAGCTCCCTAAACAGCCTAGGTCTTAAACAAATGTATGCCAACTCTTCATGTTGTATACTATCAACTCATGATGCAACACAGAGAAAGCCAAAAGGAGTCTGTGTTACTGACTAACCTTCTTTCTTCTAGGAGAACTTCCAGATTTGGCACGTGCAATGTTTGGACATTAAATGAACACGGGAAAGTGGCACAAGTAGCAGCAGAAATAAGGGAATATAAAATCGAGGTTCTGGGACTGTGTGAAACAAAGTGGAAGGGGGTAGACAAGAAGAAACTCATCACAGGTGAATTGGTGCTGTCCTCAGGACATGAAGACGAAAGTTCACACCACAGTGAAGGGGTAGCTCTTATGTTATCTAAAGAAGCACAGAAAGCACTCATTGAATGGGAAGCTGTTGGACCCAGAATAATAACAGCTATTTTTAAAACAGTTAAAAAGAAAGTAAATGTAAATGTCATCCAATGTTATGCACCAATTAATGACAAAGAAGAGTCTGTGAAAGAAGCATTTTATACTAGACTACAGGAAATTATGGGAAAAGTAAAAAGAGACATCACAATTTTGATGGGTGACATGAATGCAAACGATAGGTACAGTCAACACCGGCTTTGAAGAAGTCATGGGAAAACCGGGGCTAGGAAGAACGAATGAAAATGGGGAACTGTTACGTGCTTATTTTGGTCTGGTCACCAAACGTAGCATGCTGTGTTCTTTTTTTGTTTATATTCAAGCCACCCAAATGTTGAGGCGCTGTTGAGGTGCAATGTTGATATGTAATTGGCACACTCCGTGTAGTACTCGTAGAAGTATCTGGGTTGACATGATGTGTGGGTGAGTAGACATCAGATAAGATAGTTGACGCAAATGTGTATAGATTCTTGGACAAATTCATAATACACCAACTCAAACCACATGTAGGAGTCAGTAAGCATTGGCAACGACTGATGACATTTTCAGCAATTTAATACAGGACATACGATGACATCAAATGCACAGTCAATTGAACAAGGTTCAGGAACATCACAGACATGATAATGGTTGCAGGCATCTGACATCAATAAATCTTGAGCAGCTTATACATCAGAATGCTAATGGCCTGTCAATCTATGTTCTACTGATACTGTAGCTCAGGTACAACCGACTAAGCGCGTCAGGTACCTCTAGCAAACATGCCGCACAAAAAGGGCGGGCTCCCAAGTACTTAACAATAGTCTATGACTCCTCTGACATAACACGTCAGGTACCTTTTCTGATGAAAATGCAGGCCGCAAAAGAGCTGGCTTCTATGGCGACAAGACCAGGCCACAAAATAGCAGGCTATCATATGGCAACCTCTGGGTTATCTCCGACCAGCAAGGCATCAGTGCATGCCTATATCATACCACCGTACTATGATCCCTGGGCTTCTTTTAATCAAATAAGACATATCAGTCTTGGACAGTATATGCTGCACAAATAGCGGACTTCATAAATAATATCATCCATAAACTCTTCTCCGCACAGGGAGAAAATCACCTCAAATGTCAATCGACCATATATGCTGGCAAAAAAAATAATCTGCAGTTCTAGGCATAACAATAAAGATTCAAATGGGTATCTTTACCTTAACAGCATCCTAGAATAATCACACACAAAAAAACAACACTCGCCATCCTTGGCGCTCAGAATAAACATGGGGAAAAATCACTGACATCTTTGTCCCACAGAGGATTTCATTTCCCCATAAATATCGCCAGAGAAAATCTCCGACCTCCTGTCCGCTCAGAAAACCCAGGTAGACTGCCCAGATATGAAGTCTAATGATCCCCGCGCAAAACTCTGCGCATGCCAGTAAGCACTTCCCTGAGTAGAGCTAACACACGATCTAGAGCATTTCCCCGAAAAGATAGCTGAAACGCTCCTTATATGGACATCCGACTAGCAACTTGGGGAATGACAACTATTTAAAACATTTCCCTGAAACAGTGCACAATCGATCCCTATAAGGATAGATGAATAAGACAAGGGGGATAACCACAAAATCTAACCTGACTCTAAAAGGTTAACAGCCAGTTCTTTCTCTTTGACCACAAAAAGTATCAAACAGGCTGACGTCTATAATATAAGCAAAAATGACAGTAACATTTTACCCCCCCCCCCCCCCTATGTAGAATAAGAGATCCTCTCCCATCATGCGCAACTGCAGCAGGGAGAGCTGGTAGAGGATGACCACACCTTAAGGTAGTTATAGTAGTAGGTTCGAATAAAGTTGTGCACTCACGGCACTGAGATGCTCTCTTAAAGTCGAAAGCAGAGCAAGCGATAGCACTAGAGTCATTATTATTATTGTTCACCTGATTACCAACTCCTTGAGACTCTTGCTGAGCAGAGTTAGCATGGTGACATGATCTATTATTGTTATATTGCAGTCTACCGCGATTATTATTTCCTCTGAAATTATTATTATTTGACCTACTGAAATTATTGTTTTGGCTTGAACCGCAGTTTCCACAGTTGCGAATGTCATTTTCCCTTTGATGAGAATATCTATTAGATTGGCTTTGTTGTCTCTGTGAAAAATTATGATAGGTGGATAGTTTTTATTGAAGCTACCCCTGCGAAAATTTCCAAAATTGTTGGAACTAAAATTACGAGGACTGTCAGCTCGCCTCCAGTTCTTTGAAGACGAACCATTACAGGCTGGATTGCCTTGATCCTGTCCGAAATTACGATTACTATTCCTATCAAAGTTGCGTTAAGCACCTTGAAATTTACGATGAAAATTAGGACCATATGGTGCCACAGAAGCAACCGGTAAACCTTCTTTGACTTTAGAATTGCTAACAGTTTGTTGTGGGTGTGCAGTGACATACTGGCAACAATATTGTTCCGTGTCTATTAAGTTCTTAGGTTTACGCTCATGTAAAAAGGCAAGGAAAGAGTCATTAACTAATGACATGACTTTGTCATGGAGTAACAAGTCCATAAGTGCTTCATATGTGTGTTCAGTCTTAGACAGTTCAATCCATCGTGAGAACGTAAGACATATCTTTGTAATAAATTCTGAGAATTCTACCCCAGTTTCTGGTAACATAGTATTAAAGCGAAGACGATAACCATCTTCATTAAGTTGATATTTCTTTAATAAGGCTGCTCTGACAACATCGTAGTTAGTCTTGTCAGGACCTTCTATCAACATTATAGTATTTAATGCTTCACCTATAAGTATTCCCATCAGTTGTCCGACATATTGCGCCTTATCTACCTTATGCGTTTCGCATATAAGTTCAAATCTATTTAGATAGAACGTTATGTCGTCCTTTACAGTGTTGAAAGGAGGTAATTTGACTTTATAAGAATTAGCATTTGTCTTATTTGTTTGGTTATTTGAATCATTTTGCGAATTACCCATATTCGCCAACTTCATTTTTTCCAACTCCAAAGCTAACGTTTTCTCGTCATGTTCCATTCTCTGTTTTTCAGCTTCTACCTTCTGTTTTTCTTTTCTCTCTTCAGCTTCTCTGTCCATTTTTAATTTCTTTTGTGCAATCTCTCTGTCAATTTGCATTTTTTTTCTCTTCAGCCTTCTGTGCCTTGGCATATTGAGCAAGTGCAAATTCTTCCAATTTCTCATCAGTTTTGCCAAGGGCTTTCCCTTACTCAATAAAGTAATCCAATGTAGACATTATGTCTAATTATGTGAGATCAACAACCTGTATAAATATTACCTGTGAAACTCACTTAATCCCAACACAGTGGGTGACAAGTCTTTTTAAGAACTTGTATAATTACCTTAATTATTCTAATACCATTAATCAACAATAATATATCTAAAGTGCATTATATTATAAATAGTGCATGACCAAGTATATATAGACTGTGTATGACAACAATGCATAACATTAATCAAAACAAAGAACAAGCATACAGAACAAACAAAAACATTCGCAGAAGTAAAAAAAACAATACAGCGAAACTAAAGAAAATGTTACAAAGCATGTAATGATAACTGCGAAGAGATCTAACAAAACAAGAGATGACACAGTTATAAACGCAAAGGTGTATAAAAAATAAACGACAGGAAGGTGAGGTAGACAAATACAAACAAATCAAAACAAAACTAAAGAACAAAGAAAATATAACAAAAATGACGAAAGAACACCTCGGCACAACTAAACAAAAATATCGCGAAAGCAACAAAAAGTCGCTGACAATTTCCAAAACGGGAAATCCGCGATAGGTTCCTAAAGAACGCTGTCGTAGGCCCTCTGTAACATGGTATACCCTACAACAGACACCGACCAACCGAAACCCGCTGAAATATAAACACTTAAATCACATATAACACAAAGCATATAATTAGAGTGTTGTTGCTGCTCAATTCTGGTCATCATAAATGTTGCAGCGGGGTATCTATCTTGTTATCATAAATATTGCACGATCTGTTGTAATGTTGTGGGTGCTTCAGTAGTAGTGCGTGGGGTGAAGAATGACCACCACTGATGCTGGTGTATACCTGTGTACAGAGTAACGCTGATTTTCAGGTATGATGTAGGTGCCGCTGATAATGCTAAGTTCAGCTAACGTCGGGCTTACACTGATGGCCGACTAAAGGTGTGTGTGCGTGAGTAGACATCAGAGAGTGTGAATGGGTGTGAATAGGCACGTTGAACACAGTCATCTACAGTACAAACACTCTCGTACTACGATGTAGGAAGACATGGAGCGTTGTAACACCTGCGATGTTTTCTACACTTTATTACGACAACAGGTAACGCTGACAATGAATACACAGTCATTGGTTTACAAGACTCAGGACATCACAAGCATAATAATAATGTTCGATGCAGCTGGTATTAATGAATCATAAGCAGGCTGTACATATCATAGTGCTGACATCAATCTATATCTCTTTGGTACAGCTGCACAAAAATTACCCCGCATGGAGAGCGGGCCTTCAAATATATGAACTTAATTCAACTCTATCCTGACACCAGTAAGTCAGGTTATTCTCTGGCCAAATTTCACTGCAGCTTGGCGGGCTTCTAACATATAATGTTAATCTCTAGTTTCTCCTAGATATCTTCTGACTACCCCAGTCAGGTACATTTCTGGCATACAGCAGGCCACACAGTGGCAGGCCCCACAAATACAATGGCCTCTGGTTTTCCTTCAGCAAACAAGGTATGTCAGTCCTTGTTCAACACGACACCGCTGGGATAGCGGGTTCCAACGTAACAATGTTCTCTGGGCTTTCTCCAACCTATTACATATAATGTCAGTATAACAAGCGAGCTCCAATTCTACAATTCTCAAAAAGACTCTTTCCCACCCAGGGACAAGTCACTAAGCTGGTAACAATGTTATCTACAGTTTTTTGGCAACAGAGAAAAAATGGTTTGGTATTACCTATAATCCCTTCACGAATAAACACCAAAAAACACACTCGCAATCCTAGGCGCTTAGAATTCAACATGGGTAAAATCTTTGACATCTTGGTCACACAGAGGGCTTTCTTTCCCCGAACCCATAGCCATATAGAAGACGCAAAAACGTCTTAACAGCTTGGAAAACACAGCTCGACTCCAGAACAAAATGTCCTCTTCACCGTGCAAAAAATCTTGCGCATGCGCCGTAAGACGCAAGTCCCCCTGAGAAAAGCTCAGGTGGGCGAACTGAAACATTCCAGGAAAAGCTGACCACTCGAGCCATATATGGTCAGGTAATAAGACTTCGGTCCTAAAATTAGACCGCTTGGTTTAAAGACAAATGGGATAACCACTACTTCTGACTTCAACCAAAGTATATAGTGAGTAACTCCCCTTTGATCAAGAATCTACAAAATAACGTCCCCAAACTAGACAACATATTTAACAGTCTACAATATAAGCAAAAACTGTCATGTAACAAGTGTATTTCGAAGAAGGCTCAGTTACTTCACAACATAAAGGCACAGTTTCCAAAAACTAACTGCCACTTATCTTAAAGAGTACAATCCTGGCCTATGCAAACATGCTGATGCAGTAAGGCTGAATACAACACTGGTGTGGAATTATACAAACTCTATGTGTTGTGGGTAATCTGCTCTGGTCACCACTGATACCTGCTGGTGGTTCACTACTGATACAGGTACTGGTGATGTAGACATAGCGCGAATGCGTGTTGGAAAGTTCGACAAGGTAGACATCTATGTGGTAGTACAGACTTGCATCACAATATGTAACAGATGGGAGTGTGTAGCTTTCATCACAGATAGAAGTGTAGATGTTATGTTGATGGAACCATATATCATACGTGTCATAGGCATGGAGTCAAAAATATAGATGAACAGCTGTAGATTTGTTTTCACTATTTATTATAGTCACAGCAACACAAAACGTAGACGAGTTCATATAAGCATGACACAGGAACATGGCGGACGTGAAGACAGTTCATTACGATTGCATGAAAACAATTTCAATAAATATTCATATCAATATGTTGCTGACTTCAATTTATCTAACATTCCACAACTAGCAGAAAAACATCCATTAGTTTCATTCTGACTTCAAAATGTCAGATATCTTCTTAAGTCTCCCGTCGACCCCAAACATGGCGGGCGATGAAAAAGCATAGTCCATCCCTCTAGTCGGACGAATCGACAAAGATCTGTCCTTTCGAAGATAGTCTTATAACAATAATGGTACCACTGACTCAGCGCGTCAGGTACTCCAAATAACTCCCTCGTACACCAGGCGAGTTTTCATTTCCACAGTCATAATAATAACAACTGGTAACTCATCTGGTCTTCAACTCCAGATGGTTACATTAGGCTCTATGAAACAGTAAACACTGTGGATTCCTAAAAACGAAGACCTACTTGTCCATGTACAAAATAGACTGCTAACATGCGGGTTTCATAATAATATCTGTTCTTCTGGGTTTCTGTGCAAATCTGAGACTAACAGTCTTAATTAGCTCCATCGAGCATAGCAAATAAAGTACTCTGCCTTTCAACCATTCGTGAGCTCTCGTCACCGGTTGACTCAAAATATGTTCCTTACACTGCGAACAAAGGAAGTGTGAAAGTTTCGTTTTTTACCTTGCTTCGAATTCCTAACACAACTTAGAAGCAACTGTCGTCTTCCTGACGAACAGAAATAACACAGGGGACTTTAAATAACAGTGGAAGAGTTTCCATCCCCAAAGGCAATGCAGAGAAGTAACCAGACATTTCGTCTGACCAACCCAGTTCAACAAACCGGCCTACTGCACAGGAAATCTTCTTCAAACTCTCTAGTTCGGACATGCGCTGTTCGCATCAACCTCTAACCTATGCAGTCAGCTGGTATATCCTTTAAGAGGAGAAACTCCATATTTACTTTCCCTCAAAGCAAAAAATGAGGATTTGCCCTTAGATTAGGGTTCTAACGAAAAATACCTTAGACCAAAAATCTTATTCAAAATATTTTCAAACATAACAAGTATACAGACAGACTACATTACTAGTTATGAAAACTGCATGTAACACTGCTGTAGGGTGTTTCTATGTGTATAACAACATAAACCAAATTCTGCAGTAACTGTTGGCCACTGTAGCAGTATAAGGTGCCAGGTAACAAGCTGGTATCAGTGGTTGACCTTTAAATACTGTTCACTGTATTATAAATGAGACCCCACGAATCTGGCCTACCACAATGTTACGTGCTTATTTTTGGTCTGGTCACCAAACGTAGCATGCTGTGTTTTTTTTTTTTTTTTTTTTTTATATTCAAGCCACCCAAATGTTGAGGCGCTGTTGAGGTGCAATGTTGATATGTAATTGGCACACTCCGTGTAGTACTCGTAGAAGTATGTGGGTTAACATGATGTGTGGGTGAGTAGACATCAGATAAGATAGTTGACGCGAATGTGTATAGATTCTTGGACAAATTCATAATATACCCACTCAAACCACATGTAGGAGTCAGTAAGCATTGGCAACAACTGATGACATTTTCAGCAATTTAATACAGGACATACGATGACATCAAATGCACAGTCAATTGAACAAGGTTCAGGAACATCACAGACATGATAATGGTTGCAGGCATCTGACATCAATAAATCTTGAGCAGCTTATACATCAGAATGCTAATGGCCTGTCAATCTATGTTCTACTGATACTGTAGCTCAGGTACAACCGACTAAGCGCGTCAGGTACTTCTAGCAAACATGCCGCAAAAAAATGGCGGGCTCCCAAGTACTTAACAATAGTCTATGACTCCTCTGACATAACACGTCAGGTACTTTTTCTGATGAAAATGCAGGCCGCGAAAGAGCGGGCTTCTATGGCGACAATACCAGGCCGCAAAATAGCGGGCTTCTATCATATGGTAACCTCTGGGTTATCTCAGACCAGCAAGGCATCAGTCCATGCCTATATCATACCGCCGTACTATGATCTCTGGGCTTCTTTTAATCAAATAAGACATATCAGTCTTGGACAGTATATGCTGCACAAATAGCGGACTTCATAAATAATATCATTCATAAACTCTTCTCCGCACAGGGAGAAAATCACCTCAAATGTCAATCGACCATATATGCTGGCAACAAAATAATCTGCAGTTCTAGGCATAACAATAAAGATTCAAATGGGTATCTTTACCTTGACAGCATCCTAGAATAATCACACAAAAAACAACACTCGCCATCCTTGGCGCTCAGAATAAACATGGGGAAAAATCACTGACATCTTTGTCACACAGAGGATTTCATTTCCCCATAAATATCGCCAGAGAAAATCTCTGACCTCCTGTCCGCTCAGAAAACCCAGGTAGACTGCCCAGATAGGAAGTCTAACGATCCCCGCGCAAAACTTCGCGCATGCCCAGTAAGCACTTCCCTGAGTAGAGCTAACACAGGATCTAGAGCGTTTCCCCGAAAAGATAGCTGAAACGCTCCTTATATGGACATCCGACTAGCAACTTGGGGAATGACAACTATTTAAAACATTTCCCTGAAACAGTGCACAATCGATCCCTATAAGGATAAATGAATAAGACAAGGGGGATAACCACAAAATCTAACCTGACTCTAAAAAGTTAACAGCCAGTTCTTTCTCTTTGACCACAAAAAGTATCAAACAGGCTGACGTCTATAATATAAGCAAAAATGACAGTAACAGGAACTATTCTCAAACTTCTGTGCTTCAAATCAACTGGCTATAGGAGGATGCATGTTTCCACATAAGTGAATTACACAAGGCAACATGGATATCACCAGACCATAGAACAGAAAATCAGATTGATCATATATGCATAAACAAGAAGTTTAGATCATCATTGCAGGATGTAAAGGTATATAGAGAAGCAGATGTGGCATCAGATCACCACCTTCTGATAGCCAAAGTTAAAATGAAACTCAAGAGATATGCAACAATGCAAAATTATAGACAACAATTCAATGTAGGACATCTAAAAAATAAAGAAACAAGAGAAAATTTGCGATCACAATATCCAACAAATTCCAAGTGCTCCAACAGCTGGAAGATGTAGAAAACACAGAAGACTGTTGGTACCAAATCAAAACTGTATGGAATGAGACATGTGAAGAAATACTGGGGAAAAGGGAACGACAACATAAAAGCATGGATAACAGCAGAAACCATCAATAAGATAAAAGACAGAAAAAACAAGAAAGCAGATTTAAACACAAGCAAAACCAGAGGTTCCAAAGCCAAGGCTCAAGAAGTGTACACAGAAGCAAACAAAGAAGTAAAAAAGAAGTATCAAAAGAGACAAGAGGAAGTATATTGAGGAGTTGGCAAGAGAGGCAGAAGATGCTGCAGCCAAAGGAAATATGAGAGAACTGTATAACAGCACAAAGAAGCTGACAGGGAAATACAAGCAAACAAGTTGCCTCATAAAAGACTAGAATGGAAAACTGCTAGGCAATATCCAAGAGCAAATGAAGAGGTGGGCAGAATATTTTGAGGACCTTCTTGATAGACCAGCTCCACAAAACCCCCCGGACATCCAGCCAGCAGAAGAAGAGCTACAAATTAGTGGTGAAAGACCAACAAAGGAAGAAATAAAGAAAGCCATAAAGCTTCTAAGAGATGGAAAGTGTCTGGACCTGATGGCATTCCAGCAGAGGCCATCAAAGGAGATATCGACACTGCTACAAAGATGTTATGTAAATTACTTGGTAAAGTCTGGGAAAAGGAAGAGATACCAGCAGAATGGAAGGAAGGATATCTGTAAAGACCAGATAGCCACTTTGAGAATAATGGTTGAACAAAGTCTGGAATGGAATTCACCACTATATATCGGATTTGTGGACTATGAAAAGGCATTTGACAGTGTAGACAGAGAATCACTTTGGAAAATGACGAGGCATTATGGAGTTCCACTGCTTCCCAATGATAAAAAAATTGAGTCATTACCCACAGGATGAGAACCACTGCTGAAGACATTGTCTTCTATAAAACAAAAGCACAAGAATCATGTCTGAGCTACACTCTCACCTCACAGTGCACTTCCTATTGGCGTTTAACTTCCTCGTCTAGCTGACTGTACTGTTTGCTATATAGTTGCTTTAACCTGGGGGACTTAATTCTGTTTTCTGTCTTTTCATTTCCTTTCTTATCATTATGGTGTTTAATGTTTCTGGTGTTATCCAGTCTTGCTTCTTCCTTTCCTGGAATCCCAAGCATGATTTGCTGCTTTCGTTATATATTGTTGCAATGGTTTTGAACTTCTAGTCTATATCATCAGTCAATATCTGTTCCTGACTTTTGGCCAATTGATATCGCTTCTTTATATCAGCCACAAAAGCTTTTCTGGTAAGGAGGTCCTTCAATTTGCTGATGTCAAACCTTTTCTGTGCAGTTACAGTTGGTCCAGCCGTTCTTAGTTTCACTTTCAGTTTTGCTACTACTAAATGGTGATCACTTCCCACATCCGCACCTCTTCTTACCTTCTTTGGCCGCTTTTAAAATACAATGACAGACGTAGTCAGCGCTTAAACAAATTACAGGTACCCAAGCCCAGGCTTGACCTATTTAAAACTAGTTTGGCTTACTCAGCTGCTCATCTTTGGAACAATCTTCCCAATGACCTGAAAAACACGCACAGTCCTTACTCATACAATCGTATACTGTTCAAATACTTTATGAGTGCTGATTATATGCCACCCTAACTGATTGTGTTGTACTTTTACCTAATATGCTGTATGGAGGCTCTGATGATCTAGTTTTCATTACAATATACTTATTTTTAATATTATATTCTTAATAACTTATATTCTTAATTTTATGATCAGGTACTGTTAATGTATGCTGTTATACTTCCTTGTAATGTTGCACTGCCCTTACATTAATACTTTCAGTACGCTGGAGAATGTTGAGTAACAGTAATAAAAGATGATTGAGAGTTATCTACCCTTCCAAGATGGAGGTGAAATTCTTTTCTCACCTTAGACGCCGAAAGAAAAACATCAGGAATGTGTATATTTCGATGGATAGTACCATGTTATGTTAAATTATAGAATAAAAGATACACCAGAGTATCTAGTGGTGTAGATATTTTCCTATAACTGACCTCGAAACCCTCGAATCGGTCGGTTGGATAGGAGGGTTGATCAGAGAGTTAACAATTCACTATCATAAAACAAGCGATTGTTACCGAAACAGAACCAGGCTCAACAGTAAACATGACTCACTCTAATATCTTGGGGGCTAAGGAGATTTTTAAAATTGGATAATGGAATGTAAGAACTATGTATCAAGACGGAAAATTGGAAGAAGTAATTAAAGAAATGGATAATTATAAGTTGGACATATTGGGTGTCAGCGAGTGTAGATGGACAGGGAAGGGCATAAAATATATTTCAGAAGAAAAAAAGCAAATTATATACCCTGGTAGTAATGATAATCGTCACACAGAGGGAATAGCCATCTTAATGACACAGAAAGCAGCAGCATCGCTTATCAGCTGGGTACCTATTAATGAGAGGCTAATATTAGCTAGATTTCAGACAAGATTTTTCAAGCTCTCAATTGTACAATGTTAGGCACCAACTAACGACGCTCTTGATACCACAAAAGTAGATGACATTCTATGAAGCACTTCTAAGTACAACGGGATCTAACAACAATACCCAAGCAAGACAAAATATCAGGGACAGGTATAGGAAACCCGTTACTCCTTTCGCTCCTAAACCCTTTCCCCAATCGGCCAATCAATTTCCATAATTATAACTGTTAGGCCCCAATATTATCAATGTCCCTAACATCGCCCCACGACTGGGGGTGATGTTGGGCGGCATCAACGGGCCGGCCGTCGGCACTTAACCATGCCCCAGGATGTAGCTCTGGTACCCATTTGGGGCTGGGTTCTGTCACCAGGAGCGCGTTTTGGGGCCTAAAAAAGAGTTATTTCCGCCTCATCTGGGGAGTGGCGTAGACCCATAGGACCCACTGCGCTAGGAAAGCCAGTGGCACTAACCACTATGGCTACAGAGGACTCAAGGGGGGCATCGGGCTGTATGACTCAAAAAGGCACAAGTGAACTTCAAGAACATTATGTGTGTGAAAGTATCAAACCTCGTGTGATGGCAGACAGGGCCATCTAGTCCCATATGAATATTCCACAATATAACATGTTAATTACACCTCTTGCAGAACTAGAAGAATGAACCAGTAGGTAACACATCTCAAAATGCGCAAAAATTCGCGTCAATTGCAGATTCAAGACGACAGATTCATACAGTATGGATTCATATAAAGTGGAAGCGCTATCATAACCTCTAGCATATCTAAACTTGAAATTAGATATCAGTAAGAAGTTATACCTAAACAGAATAAAATTAGAAGAATAGATATTACACATGATAGCAAACAAATTATAAAAAGGCGGAAAATAATGTTCCCAAAATTAACAACTTATTTTCGATGTGCTTTAGCAAAATTGACAACGGATGAATAAAGACGACCAACAAGGACAATTCGATACTAAATGGAAACGAACTGAGAACAGCAATGACAAGAAGCAGCGTAGGCGTACCACCGGATACCTATAAACATAAAAAGAAAAAAAGGATGAGATAATAAACTTGTGATAAAAATACCAAGAAGAGAAGAACGAGCAAAGACTTAAAACAACTGATCTGCAATACAATAATGCAGTTGAATCTTGCAAATACTAACTTAATAAGCTAGTTAAATAAAGGAAAGTGAAGACAAAAACAATAAGAGATAAAAGACATTTACATCAAGTGAACCTTGGCCGTTGATAAGCTGAAAATTGCTGGCAATAAACTGGTAAATTAGTGAGTGTGCCTTAAAAAAACAAGATTACAAACAAACATTGTCACCACCAGACTTCTTAAGAAACGACCTGTTAAAGGTAAATAATTAAGGTAAATACAAAACCAAACAGAACAATGAACAAATAGTGAAGAGATTGTGGTCTGAAGCAACCTTACACAAGTAGTTGCTAAACAACCGACCACCAAACATTAAACACCAGGATATTTAAAAAGTGGAAACACGAGACCCACGAGAACGCCACCAATGTGCCAATAAAACTTGTGAAGAAAACACGCTGGACGAGAACAAACAAGCCGATTAAAAATTAAAAAATTTTAAAAAGCTGCATGGAATTGACGAAATATCGGGGGAAAAAGATTAAAGCAGTTAGTAGACGAACAACCTCTTGAGAAATTATTTAGATAAACACCCATCCTACATTCCTGCTGCCTCGCCCTCCTTCCTTCCCCCCCCGCCCCATCCCCTTCCCTACAACAATACCCTAACCCGTGTTACCCTCCGTCTTATCACTCGACCTTGCCATTATCCACCGCTATTCGATTACACGTACACAACCAACACCGACCCGGAGTTCCCTCAACAACATAATCCACATTACTCTTCAACCCCAAATCCATCCATTCTCAAATTCATTATTTCCAGACTCATAATCTACCTTACTTACCCTTAATTCTCTCCCCTCCCCCTGGGTCTCAATCCCACAAGATCAAATATCCCCCCCCATTACACAATGTAAAGATACCTACAACGCTAATATAATGCTCGGCTCAAACTTTTACAACATAATAATTCGTAACCAACTAACGATTCTAAAAAAACATGCCAACAGATACACCAAACTACGCCCGCCACATCAATTATGTCAAAAATCCATAAAAAATACATATCTTCCATAACGAAAACCCCTTACTACACAAAAACTAAAAATACATGGGTCACTATAATCACACCAACAAAACGCATAAATAGATTCATTCAAGAATAGACACAATTCACCTCCCACATCCAATAACAGGACCCTACATAATGGAATACACTAAGGAACAGGGGTGACACAAGGCTATAATTAAGACAACGATCTGACTTTTTTGTGAAATGAGCTTATCAGATGTGGGTAAACAAAAAATAACATATTATTATACTAAGCCCACAATGAACTAATTAGGTCCACCCTCCTAAAATCTTTACCACTACTATCTTTTTTAATATCCTCTGGGGTGACCTATTTTCCATCATATTATTCGGCCACATTTTAATCCTACTTCATACAAAAGTTCAAGAACAACCACTTCCCCATCCCAAGAAGGCAGTAATTATAACATATGTGGTAAACTCTCGGGTTAAATTCATACACAATATCCGAAGACTCACATAACCTTTATCTCTATTTACACACCAGACTAAACCTAACTGACTACATTTCTAAAGACGGGAGGAATCCTTTGATATCATCTTGATACGGGTAATTTCTTCAGACAGGTTGAAACCTGTACAATTCTTTTACTGCTAGTAAATTAGACCCAGGATGTAATTTAACACAAGAGAACTCCATATCAAAAATCTTTGGCAGCTATCGCCAAACTTACATTATAATATCTATCCTAATAACCTTCCCAAAAAACGATTCAAACAAAAAACACTAATAATGAAAATCTTACGTCTCACCCTTCACATCATATTTCCCTCTCTTCGATCTAGTCCCAACATCACCCCTAATGCTTACTGTAATTGCTCCACCCCCTTTACAAATAACCTCACCTCACAAAATGAAAATCAACCACTTAGCCGCTCTATTTAAAACTCCATTACTCTCCTCATCCTATTACCCCACTTTCTTTAAACATTATCAAGTACTATACGACAAAATAATAAAGACTCCTAGGCATAAATCCCCCAATCTCTTTAATCAAAACTAAATTAGGAAAAACGATTGTGTCATATAACTGTAACGGACCTAAGGTCGTTAAAGTCAGCGAACAACAAAACCCACTGCACATGGCGCAAACGAGGGAGTGATCCATGATTGTAAGTAGTCCCCCCTTCCTCGACCCCCTCGCCCCCACCTATTCTCCTCCCCTCACCATCCTCTCCTTCCTCCCTAATTTTCCTCACAAACAGTTATTGCCCTCTCACCGCTGGCTATGTCTACACCCCGCTCCATTGGACCAGGGAGAGCACTTGTTTTTCTGCCATATTCGGGCGTGAATATGGTGCTTAAATGGAGGA